>JASJUZ010000477.1:0-327159 GCA_037159825.1 Tupiocoris notatus
CTTCTACTGTTTTCCCTTGCGATTTACCTCTCGTAAAATTCCGCTGCTGCAAATGCAAATTCATCGCTCTCCTCGCTCTTGATATTGAACAATGCAAAATTCAAAGCGATAACGCTCGGAAAAATCCCATCCTCCAATCGATTACAAACGAATCGATTCTCGTAGATAACGAGTAAAATACGAATTACCGTCGCGCGTGTCTTTTTTCCGATCTATCGTCTAGAACTGGAATTTTCTGAGGAAAATAGCGATCGATCGAATCAAGTTAGAGCACCTCGCTTGACGTTGAAGTTCGATTGAGTAGGCTTCCTTTCGATAGGCCTCGAGCCCGTATTATCCTCCGTGTGTCCGATGGGAGGGGACACAACTGACGGGGCGGCCCACAACTCCGCCTTCATTCACGACAGCCGCTAGTCCGATGCCACCGCCTCCGCTCGTCAGCCGCGCCTCCCACACAAGGGATGGCCATCGATAGTCGATATTGCTATAAAATGCTGCAACGGTGGTTTATTATTCCTTCGCTTCGATAATGATTTAAGAAGATTATCCATTAGTGATAGTAATTATTCCGAACATTTGTACCCACCGATATACAGATAACTATAGGGGAAAACTCCGTAGCAACTATTGTAATTTTAATCATTTTTATTTTTCTTAATTTCCCAATTAAATGCTAAATTTTTTTGCCCTACAGTACAGCTAGAGAGTGCTTGACGACCATTCCAATGAGTATAGAACGATTTTTATAGCTCCAAGAACCCTCGAGGTATACCCAAAAAATGTCAAATTTCTGAAAATCTCCCTAATTCGATAACTCGAGAACCGATAGAGCTATCAACCCCGCGATGGTCTCATTCGATTCAGCGTCCAAAAATCTATAAAATTTGATACCAAATACACATTTTTCTGAAAAAAACTTGGAAAATATGGTTTATTATTCATTAATAAACCCAAGAAAAAAAATTTCTAACCCCCCTCAAAATTTGATGTTTTACGTTTCAAGGCATATAGAATCCGAATATCCAAAAAAAAAAATTCTGTCTGTCCGCCGTCAACACTTTTCCGGCCAAACCATAATAGCTAAATTCTTGAAATTTTCACCAAAAATCAATCTCGGTCCTACGACGGCCCAATTCTTGAACCAACTTGCTAGCTCAATTTTAAGGGTATTTTGGGGGGTTTTGAGGGGGAGAAAATTCATATTTTCCACGGTTTTTCAGAAAAATGTGTACGTGGTATCAAATTATATAGATTTTTGGACGCTGAATCGAATGAGACCATCGCCGGGTCGATTTGTTCCCGAGTTATCGCAGCTTTTGTGTCGAATTGGGAGATTTTCAGAAATTTGTCATGAAGGTATAACTCGAGAGTTCTTGGAGCTATAAAAATCGTTCGATACTCATTGGAATGGTCGTCAAACACTCTCCAGATGTAGGGTAAGGCTGTAGGGAGTTTTTGACGACCATTCCAACGAGTATAGAACGATTTTTATAGCTCCAAGAACTCTCGAGTTATACCCTCATGTCAAATTTCTGAAAATCTCCCAAATTCGGCACAAAAGCTGCGATAATTCGAGAACCAATTAAGCTATCGACCCCGCGATGGTCTCATTCGATTCAGCGTCCAAAAATCTATATAATTTGATACCGAATACACATTTTTTCTGAAAAAAAAACCATGGAAAATATTAATTTTCTCCCCTTCAAAAATACCCTTAAAATTGAGCTAGCAATATGGTTAAAAAATTGGACCGTCGTAGGACCGAGATTGATTTTTGGTGAAAATGTCAAGAATTTAGCAATTATAGTTTGGCAGGAAAAGTAATAACGACGTACGGCGGACCGACAGAATTGTTTTATTAGATATTCGGATTTTAACGTAAAACATCCATGGGGGGGGGGGTATATTTTTTTTTGGGCGATCACAATGGTTTATCATTGAATAATAAACCAAAATCATCCCTTGGCTTGTATCATACTCCACTTCCACACATGTATTCACATGTTTGAATATACCAAAATATAGGTAATTTAACTGTCCACATTTTCCCAATGTAATGTACCTATCCATTTGTCAACCGTTTTTGCGTTATTCTACAATATTAGTAGACTATACACGAAAACATGACATTTTTCAACTTTAAACGTTCTTTTCATCTATTTAATGCCAAAAAAACAAAGAATGAACCATATATTATTGATGTACACATCATCAACTATCATTATGCTGAATTTGAGCGAAATCGGTTTCAAAAAATTTGTAGCGAAAAATCCAAGGGGTACCCCTGCGATTTTTTTGAACCGATCAGTTATTGATTTTTTACTCCTCTTTCAATACAGATAAAAACCTGAAATTTTCAGGAAAGTTGTGTCTTACCGAGATGTATTTTTCTGATTTTTTTCGATTCTCGGAAAAATCTGCAAACGGTCCAAAAAAATCAGTTTTTGAAAGCCTAAAAATTGACCTTTAACTGTGCTTTTCGGGGTCAAAATTTAATTTAAAAAATTATTTTATTATGCAGAAGTCTTCATTTGAACGTCTTACATACGTAAATTGCAAAAAGTTTGGCGAATAAATGTTAAACAGAGCCAGAGAAATTATTTTCCGTAAATAGAGTTTCTCACCGGCCGAACTTTCGAGCATCGGTAAGAGTGAAAAACTACATGTTTGTTTTTAAGCGATTTTGATAGCTCTTCTCATTGGAAATTTAACGCTGAATCCGAATTTGACGTCAAAACGGCGGAAATTTGACGACAACTATAAGTTTTTTCCATTTTTAGTGATACACAACTTTTATTTCAACTCTGAAAACTGTCTACTCCATGTCGCCTGGTTCTTCTCCCCCTCACCAACCCAGCACGAGAAAAAGAATGATTATATTCTGGTAAATGATATTTTCAGGTTCTAATCGTTCGAATGGATAATTTTTTGCTAGTTGTCGAGGTTTGAAATTTTCCAATGTTGGAAAAACGAAATGTTTTCGTTTTCTTCTTGAAGCAGAGGCTGACGAGAGTAATATTATTGATCTGTAGGAGCTGCCATCCCCAGCATATCGTTTCAATTGTTGCTTGTTTTCATCTGGAATTCGGCTAGATTGAAACGAGCTAATCTCTTCGTTATCTTACCGGCCTAGGAGTGGTTTAAAATTGTTTCACAGCTCCGCCATCCATCCTAGAACTTATCCATCATTATAAACCAGTGAAATAGGATTTTTTCAGATTTTTTATTTATTTATTATTTATTATTATTTATTTATTATTATTTTTTTTTTTTTGGGGAAAATTGCGAGAAAGATTTTCTCTCGTTAGATGGCAAATAAATGCGAACTGATTTTGCTCTTCCTGACTCACGAAGTTTCCCTAGATTAGTAGCTTTGATTCTTGATAACTTGATCGAAAATTCGTCAATTCAAGTGTTCAAGTCAATACAAATATTGGAATCAGATTCACTTAATTTCTTTCATTGATTTTCCCCGTTATATTCCATTTTTCGACCGTTTTGCGGTATTTTTTGAATATTGGTCAATTAAATATGTCTTTTTTTTATCATTGCGAATATTTTTTCGTCTTGATAGATATAGAATTGATGATATGATGGATTAGAATTGACGAATGTTGCATGTTTTCTTGATGTACACATTCAACTGCGATTTTAGTAAATTTGAGCGTGAGCAACGAGGGATATCCAGAAAGTAAGGTTACAGGTTACAGACGCTGCTATCAGCTTCAGCTGGAACGTCATGATGATTTGCAGACATCATATAACTTGATCATTAATTTTACAGAGCCCGAGAAAATTGATTCCTCCTAAAGACGAGCCTTTGGACACCATCGAGGTTGAGTCCCCTGCGAGTTCCTCTCAAGAGGAAGAAGAGGAAATTGTCGAACCTGATCAAGATCCTCTTGCGTCTTCAACTGGTACACAACCTCAAGTAAGGATCCTATTATGTTGCTAATAGGAAAATTGTACTATTTACTAGATTTTTTTGCTTTTTTTTATTTTATTTTTTTTTTCTATTTTTTTTTTTTTTTTTGTGGCTTTGTCGCTTTTTTTGTTCTTCGTTGTTGGGGTTGAGGGGGAGAAAACCACGGCGACCTGTTCTCCTTTTTTTTATTATTAGCTTGCCAAGCACTTTCGCCCATTCGGGCATCATCAGGGCTTCGTAGCACCATTACAAGGTATCCACGAATGATCAATGCGACAAAACAACAACAAAAAAGAGGAACTGTTGTTTGCTTTTGCTCTACGACACTTGTTAACCGCAGTGAAACCAAACAATTAACAACAAACAGCCTAGCGGAAGAGGGAGCCGCAAGGAAGCGAACTCCTCCAACAACAGAAAGATGACAGTAGATAACAGAAAACAGATAGCGTTAGACTGTTACGAAGCAATGTTCCGTTGTTCATGTGGCAAAAAAATAATAAAAAGCAATTTGTTGTTTTTCTTGTTGTTGTTGTTGTTGCTGTTGTTGTTGTCGAAAATCAACTGCAAGATTTGGCTTTGTGCCTTTATCCCCATATTTTTTTCACAGAGTAAATGAATTATGGTTTTGAAGCATTCTTAAAGTTGAAATATCTAGATGAAAAAATGTTTTGTTTGTGGAGAAATCTTACCATTTTCATTCAACTATTAATCCGCGAACAGTGTAACAGTTCGTTTGTTTTTTCTCATCAACATGTTAATTTAAACAGTTGACGAAAAACACCCACCTCTAGATAATAATCTAGGGGGAGGGGCATTAGCATCCTTAGTTGTCAAGTTGTTGATGATAAGTAAGAAAACCAGTTCTTTCCGTCTCCATCTTCAACGCAGTCCTGAATAGATGAACAAAAAGTTGTATAATTTTACCTTTGTTTTTGGTTTGTTCTGTTGCATTCCTTCTTTTCGGTAATGCGAGTTTTTATTTACAGGTAATATCATTGCAGCAGTTGCAGCAATTGCTGCCCATTCAGCAGAATGGCGGCGATCAGAAGACGTACGTTTCGCTTCCTTTACAGCAAAACAATGGTGACCAGCAACAGCAAAACAAGAATTTCGCCTCAGCTCCTTCGGTCGTCTCGCTGCAGGGCGTTCATCCCGGACAATTCATCCAAGTCAGCGGGGTCAGTTTTGTGTTCTTTACACACACATAAAATTATGATGATACGAAAAAATGGAGTCGAATCCAAAAGCGTTTTCAAGGAAAATAACTGAAGGGTAATGAGAATAACAAGCTCCAACTCTCCATTAGATAATTTTGGTGAGATGCTGTTTATTTATATTTTGGAACCCGCATTAATCTAGTATGTGTGGAAGTAGAAGATTTGGGGTGAGATATTTTTAGTTCATTCTCCGTGCCTGGATTCTATCTATTCTCTAATTCCCACTTGATAACTGTGGCCCCCAATAAAACAGCTCTAAACGGGTGGAAAGGCTGCCCAAATTTCCCCTAATTATACTGGTCGGCTGTTAATATTTTGCAGCAAGCACCTGCTGGTAGCAGCGGCAATGGGAACCTTACATACAGCGTGGTTCAACCTGCTGGACAAGGAAACTCGGGAGGTCAGTCGGCTCAGCAACAGCAAATGCAAACAGTAACTGTACAGGCGCATAGTCAACAAGCAGGTCAGCATCAGCAACTGCAGACTGTTACTGTTGATGGGCAAGAAGCTGTGTTTATCCCTGGTGGAGCTGGTGGTCTTGGAACACTGGTTTCACCTCATCTACTCCGCACTGCCACCGCTCAGAGCGCCTCACCTGCAAATCATCTCATTCAATCCGCTGCCACACTTTTTCCTAGTGAGTCATCAATTTATCGCTTACGTAAAGGAATCATCACTACAAATGGACGAATCTGCGTTGCAAGTACTTGATTACTTGTTTCATTATTACAGGTCAAAATGTTTCTGTTCGACCGAATGCGACGCAAGTTCTTCAACTGCAACAGAGTACAATTCCTGTTCAGGTTCCGATTCAAACATCGAACGGTCAAACAATTTACCAAACAGTTCACTTCCCAGTTCAGTCGTTCAGTTCAGTTCCTAACACAATAATGGCTGCACCGATGGTCACTCAAATTCCTCAGGTAAATTCATAATTTTTTTCAACTGATGCCAAACGAATCTCTGAATCCACACGATTATTAGACTTAATTGTGAGGTTGAGGTGGAGACAAAAAACGCGACCATTTCTCCTTATCATCTATATTAATTCGAGCGCTTTCGCCTTCACGGGCCTTTTCAGGAAACATCTTAGAAATTAGTGTGTCAAGTCTTTTTTAAAAAGGGGTCACCCGTGAGGAGGGTTCGTCTTGAGATGAGGAGTTTATCACAGCTGCATACCTAATCTAGTTTTAAAGCTTGAAATTATAATTACAAACGAAGACTAGAAGATGCAACCCCTTTAAAACCCTCCTCACGGGCGACCCCTTTTTAAAAAAGACTTGACACACTAATTTCTAAGATGTTTCCTGAAGAGGCCCGTGAAAGCGAAAGCGCTCGAATTAGTATAGATGATAAGGAGAAATGGTCGCGTTTTTTGTCTCCACCTCAACCTCACAATTATGTATCAGCGACAACAACCAACGATTATTAGACTTGAAAAGTTTCGCCTTAGCATGGGATTTTACATATTTACAACTTTCCCTTCTAGCAGCAGCAGCAGATGAACTCTCCGCAGGTGGCACAAGTCGTCTTGCCATCCGGTCAAATTCAACATTTCCAAGTGGTGAGTCCGCAACAGCATTCGCAACAGCAGCAGCACACGATTGTCATCGGACAGAATGCGGTCAGCTCAGCTGGAGGACAAACGATTGTCGTTCAACAGCCGCACACAACGTATACATCATCGGCCGGACAGCATCAGACGACAACGACTACAACCTCTCTTTCATCGCAAGCGGTCAGTTCGTCTTCAGCCTCATCCCACCACGAACAGCCGATAATAATTCCGCAGCAGCAGCACATTACCATTGGTGAGTTTTTTCTTTTACAATCTGGTAATATTTGGCCACTCAGATGACAGCTGAATGCGATAGATGGGATTCTGCCAAAGCGCATCACTCATTACATCATATACTTATTTAGTTTATTCGACGTTTCAGGAACGAACGGTTCCCATTTTAGGGTCTACGCGCAGGAACAAAGCCGCACTAACGTGAACATCTTTGCCAGTGATAATATTTCAAGTAGAGCTAAAAACTAAGAAAGAAAAGAAAATCTGATGCTTACTTGGCAGTAGGGCATCCGCATTATAGCCATACAACAATGGAATTTGTCAAAACAATTAACTGAAAACATAATATAGGAACTACAGAATTAGGAACTGGAAAATATTAAAATTAATCACAGAAGTAAACAGGAAAAATTGTATGTCTATAAAATACTCACCAACAACAGTCAACTATCACAGCTTCAGCTCTAACAATTATGTTTTTTTATATGATTTTTTATTAATTATCTTAATTATATATTTATATTATAAATTTTAATTTCCTTATATATATATTTATGACGCGTAGATTAAACATAATTAATTCAAGCAAATACAAATTTTTGTATTAAATGAATAGGTATTACAATTTCCTGCTTCTGAATTAATCACACGATTAACTGTTGCAAACTGAATTAACTCACATTGGCAACACTGCCGAAAATAATGCCCTTACTGAGGGCCGTGCAACCGGTGGCCATTTACTACATTACATTAACTACAGTACATTTTATTTTTATCCCGCTATTGAAATTCTAACTGGGATCGCAATTCCTGGTAGTAGATTGCGTGAAACAAATGTGAATCTCTCTTAATTTTAGATCTGTTCCATAGTGATTACCGTTTTTGATCAGGCAATTGTGTTTGGCGATTTTTGGAGTTTCTATTGTTTACACTGAGGCACGAATAATCCATGCCTATGTTGTCTGTTGTGCTTTACTTTTATAAAATCTTGTTGATTTCTTCATAATGTTTTGCCTCTCTCATCTTGGATAACCCATGACCTTGGAGTCCTTGAATTACGAATTAGTAAACCTGGATTCCGTTTAAATTTGTATTGATAAAGCTCCCGATCATTGATTTCCACATCAGTAAAATTTTCGCATTTCCATCGTTGTAACCCTTGCAAAATGTAAAATATCGGCAATTGTAATGTGTCGGTGTGTTAAATCCATTTAATCATACTGTGCCTCGGATTCTTGTTTCAGAGTCAGTGGGAGGTGGTAACCAGCAGCAAATGACTTTGATTCCTGCGTCTAGCTTAACCAGCCTCGCCAATGGAATTACTTTACGCAACAACAATCTTGTCCAGGTTAGTGTTATAAAAAACCATTTCACATCATATGAGCCTCATAGTAATGAACTGTATAAGGGGTATTCATGGTCAGTCTAGAGATCGAGTTGTCGAGAACCGCTCGTACCATGAAGATTCTTCCAGTGTTGCCCGTGTCGAGATCGAGAAATCGACTAATCTATTAAGAGCTCCATGGCAACCGTATATAATCGGCTGAGAAGCTTGCCTACCCAGAAATGAGTCAAATTTTGTTAATTTGGCCGAATACAAACGGAATTAATTGTTTCACTATTCGGTTTCTGCCTACTCAGTTACATTTACAACTCCACAAGAATTTCGGCCAATTTTGGCAACTTTGGACTTGCACCATTTCATATTCCAGCGGCATTGAGCCGGCAGACTAGCATTTATGTGGTCAGGAAAGTAGGCCCTTTTAATGTCTACATCTAAAAATTATACACCTTCTATGACCATTTTTTTGTGCTGGCTCCAGGACTATTACTAACGCACATTCGGCGATGGTTTGGCACAGAAGCGAACTGTCAAAGTGACACAGAAAAATGTCTAGGTATTTACAGCAACTACTCGACAAGGGACTTACTTCGAACAAATTCCCTCCGAGTGTTTGCATTTTCTATAGAAACAATTCCACCTCTTTTTTGGACCACCGATAAATTACAACGTTCACGCGGCTTTTTGGTTTATTATTAAATAATGAACCGTTGTAATCACCCTAGAAAAAATTTTCTACCCTCCTCAAAATTTAATGCTCTACGTTTCAAGGCATGTAGGGTCCGAATATCCTATAAAAAAATTCTGTGTGTCCGCCGTACGCCGTTAGCACTTTTCCAGCCAAACTATAATAGCTATATACTTGATATTTCCACCAAAAATCAATCTCGGTCCTATGACGGCCCAGTTTTAAAACCAAATTGCTAGCTCAATTTTAAGGTTATTTTTGGGGGGTTTGAAGGGGGAGAAAATTCACATTTTCCAAAGTTTTCAAGAACCAATAATAACGAATGAAATAAATTAAGCAAGGAACGCGTCTAGACTAGAACCTATCTACCTAGGGCTTGTCGAATGAAACGAAAAAGGAGAGGGACTTATCGCTCGAAGAGTCTCATAGTCAGGAACGCTCAGGGCGATGAGCCGCTCCAAATGATGAACCAAGGGATTGAACGGTTCTCCAGTGTAAATCTCAAACTGTACGAGAACGGTCAAAATAAACGAGGCAGCATGACCATTTTCTTTCAATTTCAAGCCTGGTTTAGTACTAACCGGCAAAGCCATTTTCAGTAGATGAACATGAAAATCCGGTAGTACGATGATAAACTTCAAAATCTTCTCACTGAGAAAATATTCGAAGGCGACGAAAACGAAGATGAGATGGAAACGAAGAAGGCGACGAGGAGACATTACGGGGAGGCAGTGAGCTCGAGACGAAGGAAAAAACCCACACCTGAGCCATACGTTGTATTTGTACACGAATGTGTATATGCACGCTCTTGAGTGAGAGAGGGGAAATCAGAGGCTGTTGATTCATTCAGCAGTTGAAACCATTTAGTGAAGCAAAAGCTTATTGAAGCTTGTATCCTTAGCCGCCGAAATCGATGTAGATGCTTGACAAGTTTTTACGTCACATCTATCATTAGAAAATTTTTGTCTTACGATTAATCTCAATTTATACTCCGTAATGAGCGAAATTATTGTGTTCTCTACAGTTTCCCTCTCCAAATATCCAGACGATCAATGTGCCTGGGATAGGAAACGTTCAACTGATCCCAGCAGCACCAGCTCCTCAACATGTTGCTCAACCAATCATCCAGACGATTCCTGGTGGTGCCATTCAAATTATCTGTGAGTTTTCGAAGAAAATTATAGAAAATCGTTGCATAAAAAATTGCACTTCATCTTTTTCCTATACAGGATCATTACACAAGGGTAGGAGGAATGAAAATGATCAGGTATTGTAAATCAAATCGAGATGCTGCAGATTGCAAACTGTTCGGATATTAATAAGACATCATCTTCCGCATTTGTGGAATAAAGTCTACCCTTCCCCACTGACTGATAATCCTTTATTATTTTGTAGCTACCGGTGGCAACGGAGGATCAGGAGGTTCAGAAAGTGGTGGGGAACGTTGGCAGGTGGTTGGTCTGGCGAACCAAGGTGCCGGTACTAACACTGCGACTGTACAACCCTCAAACGCTACACTCCTTCAACCGTCTAACGCAGCGACGGTCCTTCAGCCGTCTAATACGTCAGCAACGACAATCCAGTTCGAGGAAGAAGTCGTCTGTAGCAGTGATGAAAAGCCCCGAAATGCGAGACGAGTCGCCTGTTCCTGTCCTAATTGCGTCATGGGTGGAGAAAGGTAAAGCCCAGAATCAACTAGTGTCGAATACAGTCTAGAAGGTTAGGTTGAAACACGATTGTATAAAAATTCAAAAAGAAACATTCATGAAGAAAAATTCATGAACTTCAAGAACATTTCTAGAGCCCATTTTTGATTTGATGGGATGGATCTTTGTTGTCATGCAACCGTAAAGTTAAGATTACTTCATGTAGCAACATTGTTGCTCTCTCCTAAAATTCACCTCCTCACCCTTCTACTTGCCAGTGTTGCCAAGTCTCATGTGGTAATTTGGGGGAAACCTCGATTCGAAAATTTTTTTTTTAGGCAAAGAACGCATGGCTTTTTTTAGGCAAAGAAGAAGAATACAGGGCTGTATATAAAGTCCCCCCCCTCACCCCCAATATATTAACATGATAATCAGTGATAAAAACAATGCAAAACCATGTGCGACACTATGTACAAGTGCAAATTCGCAAATTCTCTCTTCTTTGCAAATTCACAATTTCACTAGGTGTAGAAAAAACTATTATCGCAGTTCCAAGAATGCCTGCTTCGTAAAACATCTACACCATTGTTGTGTATTGATAAGCAAAGCAGGTTACAACTTGTCAGCATGTCAACTTTGAAAAATCACTGATTTTCAAATTTTTTAATTATTTTTATTTTACGAGGAAAAAAGGGAAAAGGGGAGGAAAAAATGAGAATGGGGGAGGATTTTAGGAAAATGGGGAAACCGTTATTTTGTCATAGTTTTGGGGAGTTTTCCTCCAAAAAGGAGAGACTTGGCACACTGCTTCTAGCACATGTTTCTAATGTTTTCCCATCTTCTCATTCTTATGGTTACCTTAATTGTGTAATAGATCGAACCGCATTTAATTGCGATCTTTATGGTGGATTTCACCACCTTGGATTAATGTTTGAATTACTGGTGATCCGAAGAATAGGCAAAAAGTGTTTCACCACTCCGAGTTAGTCTTAATCCTCGGGAGAAACTAACTTGCAGATTTCAACCGTTGCTCGATCCTGATGTCGAGCAATTAATCTAAGGATTGGGACTTGAGTTGTTGTGAGTGAATTCTGAAGTTAAATCCTTCCGCATCTAGGTATTCATTTTATCCTTCGACATGGTGGCGTAATAAATACTCAGTAATAAACCATTGTGGTTACTTTAAAAAAAACCTTACCTAACCTCTCCTATAAAATGTTTAACGTTTCAAGGTACGTAAAATCCGAATATTTAATTTTAAAATTCTGCAAATGGTTGCACAGTTTATTATTATTAATTTTCTTCACTTAAGTTTTAAAAAATCTCCCAAATTTACTCAAAACCTGCGATAACTCGAGAACCAATAAAGCTATCGACCCCGCGATGGTCTCCTTTGATTCAGTGTCAATAAATCGATAGAAAATTATACCAGATACACCTTTGTCTGAAAAACGTTGGATCGTTTGAATTTCCTCCCCTTAAAAATAGAGGTAGGTAGCGATTTGGTTAAAGAATTGAGCCACTGTCAGACCGAGATTGATTTTTGTTGAAAATTTCAAGAATTTAGCTATTATAGTTTTGTCAGAAAAGTGTTGCAAGCACTTTTTTTTAATTGGATATTAGGATTCTTCATGCCTTGAAATGTAAGCTTCTATTTCGAGGGGGGGTTCGGTTTTTTTTTTTTTTTCTTTGGGTGATTAAAATGGTTTATTATTGAATAATAATCAAAAAACGTGAAATGAAGGGCATTATCACTAAACTCATCACTGATAACCAAGTTTTCCCCATGACCAAGCGTCTGGGGCAATGAATTTGGAAGATAACTTAGGATCAATTATTTGCCGCCTTTATCCTGATGAAAATCAAATCTCGAGTAAATTTTTCAATGATAACTTGGAGATTATTTATTTTAGAGATTATTTAAGCTAATTTAACCCTCACTTGATGAAATCCACCATTAGCGATTTCTATTCAAAAGTGCGATTGACATGTGCTCAGATACTACTAATTGCCTGTAGGGATCGCTGTTTTAGAGGGACCAGGAAGAAGCAGCATGTTTGTCACGTTCAAGGCTGTAACAAAGTCTACGGCAAGACATCACATTTACGGGCTCATCTTAGATGGCACACAGGTGAACGACCGTTCGTTTGCAGTTGGGAGTTTTGCGGCAAATGTTTCACAAGATCGGACGAGCTCCAGGTGCGTACTCTAAATATTGTAATCAAATGCAAGAAGCGAAGTAGTTATCTTAGAATAATGACTTGCCAAAAAAAAAAAAAAATTCTCCATTTTGTATCTAGGAATAATTTCTATCACAAATGGATAATCTTCTTAAATCATTTTTGAAGCGAAGGAATAATAAACCACTGTACAATCATTTGCACTGTTTTTAAATTAGGTCCTGTAATTAGCTCAACAGGCTGGAATTTTGGAGCTACTTACAGGACCTGTTTTTAAAAATTTTATGAAGAAGATGTTTCCCGAAGAGGCCTTGAATGGCGAAAGCGCTAGAAGTATAGACATTCGAAATGAGATAACGTCGCTGATTACATCTCAACCTCATCCCCACGTCGAATCAAATAGATATTGCGACAAATCATAATATAAATTAATTAAAACCTATGTTCATGGCACTCAATACACAGACAAACTGGGATCAATTGCGCCCATTGAAGTATTTGCATTTTAAATTATCGCTGACAAAAATCAGCATTGTCACACTAGTTTACTGAAACTATATTCGACGGTGAAGAATTGCGACCTCGTATCTCCATTTTGCCTATTTTAGAGAAGAGCAAAAAACTGCATTATTTCGTAATAATATTTCTAAATTGCGAGATACAAGGTAACAAAATTGGAAATTTTAAGCCGAAATTATTCGAAAATCGACCAAATGAGCGCTAAAATCGGTAAAAACCAAGGAACTTGCCTGATAGAAACAATAGTCTCATTTTCGTCAAAATGGAGATAAGAGGTCTCAATTCTTCACCGTCGCAATCAAACCGATTCTAGAAGTAGTTGTAATCTTTTGTAAGTTATTTCGATTGATTAATTACTATTAATTTTTTTCCTGATTTTTCAGCGGCATATTAGAACGCATACAGGTGAAAAACGGTTCGAATGTTCTGAATGCACAAAGAAATTCATGCGTAGTGATCATCTGTCTAAACACATACGAACGCATCAAAAACAACGGAACCCGGTGAGTGCCCGATTATTTCATGCCAAGTTTAATTTAGCTCTTCGACACTTCATATCCGCTTGTACCTAATCTTTGCAACTTTGGCACACATGCTTCAAGTTACGTGTACCTATACATTCTGTACACAATTTTCCCCATAAGATCTTGTTGAGTATTCTGGTTTAGAAGACGCGAATTGGTGAAATTATAGCGATCGGCTTGAATGGCTAAATAATGATTGGCGATTAAGTTCCTCTCCATGACAATGTTAACCATCATAACTTTTTTTTTTTTTTTTTTTTTTTTTTTTTTTTTTTTTTTTTTTTTTTTTTTTTTTTTTTTTTTGTGGATTTGTCGCTTTTTTCGTTCTTTGTTGTTGGGGTTGAGGGGGAGAAAACCACGGCGACTCGTTCTCCTGTTTTTTATTGTTGGCCGTGGATACCTTGTAATGGTGCTACGAAGCCCTGATGATGCCCGAATGGGTGAAAGTGCTTGGCAGGCCAACAATAAAAAACAGGAGAACGAGTCGCCGTGGTTTTCTCCCCCTCAACCCCAACAACGAAGAACCATCATAAATATTTATCTTGAATTCATTAATTTTCTATTGATTCGATTATCCGAGGCGAAAGAGTTTTTCTTGAGGATGATTTTGGTTTATTACTCAATAATAAACCTTGTAATCGCTCAAAAAAGGTCTAATCCCATCAAAATTTTACGTTTCAAGGCAAGTCGAATCCGAATATCCAATTTAAAAAATCCGCCCGTCCGTCGTCATCACTTTTCTGAGGAAACTACAATAGCAATATTTTTTTTAACTTCGCCGAAAAATCAATCTTGACCTGGCAACGGCTCAATTCTTTAGCCGAATCCTACCTTAATTTTAAGGGTATTTTTTTGGCAGTTTTGAAGAGGGAGAAAATTCATATGCTCCTACGTTTTTCAGACAAAGGTGTATTTGGTATCAATTTCTATAGATTTTTGGACGTTGAATCGAATGAGACCATCGCGGGGTCGATAGCTTTATTGGTTCTCGAGTTATTGCAGCTTTTGTATAAATTTGGGCGATTTTCAGAAATTTGGCACACTCGAGAGTTCTAGGAGCTATAAAATCTTCCTCTACTCGTTGGAATCGTGGTCAAACAGTCTCTACATTTTAATCACCCAAGAGAAAAAAATTCCGAACCCACCTTCGAAATGTGAAGTTTTATATTTCAAGTCATAAAGAATCCTACTGTCCAATAAAACAAAAAATTCTGTCCCTCTGCTTTCGACACTTTTCTGACAAAACTATAGTAGCTAAATTCTTGAAATACTTTATTGGTTTTCGAGTTATCGCAGCTTTTGTGTGAAATTTGTAAGATTTTCACAAATTAGGCAACTCGATATTTCTCTGAGCTATGAAAATCGTTCTATACTCGTTGAAACGCTCGTCAAACACTTCAGTTGTACCGTTAGGCGAAAAAGCTGGCTTTTAATTTGAAAATATGACAAATAAACGCTGCTAATGATTGGTTTATTATTCCTCCGCTTCAATAATGATTTAAGAAGATTATCAATTTGTGATTTGAGCTGACGCCCTTGGTGGCTGCGTGTTTCTTGCACCAATCATCGTTCGAACCCCAACCTCAACCTCGAACCTCAGGTTCGAACCTTCGATCCTCAATATGTATCAAATCGTTTTGTCAATCAGTTATGAATCAATTGGTTCCTATTATTGTGCATTTTTATCCAGCCCTTCATCCTACTTATGTACAGCCTCTAGTTTCATCCTCTACATTTTACAGACCTATTATCGAAACAAGTGCCTAATTCATATGAATTTCTCATTACTGCTGCCCTAACTCCGCTTCAAGAGCTGTGAATGTTTAACACTTGGTGTATAGGGATTTCAGCTTGATGTGTAAACGTTTTGCTGCACATTTTTCATTGCATTTACAGTTCTGCTGCGTTTAACAATTCACTAATAAAGTTCCATGGCAGCGCGGTACTGATGACTATTTATACAATCATGAGAAACTATTTTTAGGGAACGTTTCTACTTTCCTTCATGCAAACGCCAAATACTAGAATTCATTTGTCCACGGAAACCTAGAAAGAGACGGTTTTACTAGCTGAATGTAAGCATCTGTACGTCCAGATTACTGAAGATATCAGGCGAGAAAAACTTATTTTCATGAGATGGTCTGAAAACCATCCCGACGTAGCTGAATTTTCATGAAATTTGGCAATGTTTGCTTGGATTGGGCTAGTTTTGAGCGGTCCTTAACAAACGAATGGAGGCCAGTGTTGCCAGGTACCAACCTGTGGTTTGAGGGAACCCACGACAAGAAAAAGCGGTAAATGGGTAATTTTTAAACGAAAAGAAGGAGCTTTGAGGATTTTTAGCTCAAGTGAAGCGTCATTTTAGCAACATCAGAATCGACTCTCCTCGTCAATATTGTGCAAAAAAAACTGTTCAATATTTTGCTTTGCTTAGAAGAATTTCTGGGAATCGTAAAATTCATGTACCTACATTGTTCGATATTTGAGGGAAAATGAGGAGCCTGACAATTCAGGGGACAATCCCTTTTAGGGACTTTTTGACTTGGTTTAGGGGGCTTTCTAGAAAGGCATTTGGCAAAGGTTGGAAACGTCAATTACTGCCGATGTGTGAGGCTCGGAAGGCTTGGTGTGAGGTGTTGGAAAGAATCTTTGCTGTTGCAGCAGCTCCTAATCCTGTGGACACATGTGCCAATATTTTGCATATTCCCTTTATTCCTCTAGGTGCAAAATTCTCACTCAAAATCAACTGCACGGTCATTAGACCAAAGAATACGGTACCCGAGTTGTCTCCTGTTTTTAATATAATTCTATGTTGTGACGGAGAGCAAAATTATCTCTGGTGCGTATAATTTTTTCTATTATGAGCGATGGCTTTCGCCATGGTGGGCCTCTTAGTTGGACTTATCTAAAATAATCGCTTGTGCAAAGGGTCGTCGTCCAAGTGAGATCCGGATCAAGTAGGTAGAATTGAAAGTTATCATAACAAGAATGACAAATGAGGAATGATACGCTTGGAAATGGCAAATTTTGCTCTCCTCGGACAGAATGCAATAGCCGACAGACAAGGTTTCCTGTTAGCTTGTTAGTAAAAGTATACTTGAAACAGGTCATATTTTATTGCAGCATCTAGCGAACGAATAGTGAACTATTCATATCTAGGAGAGAAAGGGAAAAATGATTGAGACATTTTATAGTCACAAGTGAAATTTCTTTAGGAGTCAGTTCTTGCCATGAATTATTTGGTGCTGAAGCAACCGCTCGAATGAATTAGTTAGCCTTTACAGTTGATTCTTTGTCAAACGATCCAACCAGATTTCAAACCTTCTCTAGGGCTCGACATCCCATCAGCAACCGGAAATTCTCTAGGCCGCTTTAATGTAATAATTCGATCGAAGCAAACGGACTTCTTTGCGAAAGTGTAGAATTTTTTTTCATGACTCCACCGTTATCTTTTTCTAAGGATGCGACCGCCACAAATGCAAGCACTGATAGCAAAACAGTTATCGATGAGGACGATAAGAATTCAAAAGACACGTGGACCCACCCTGATATTGATGAAGATTTACTAAGATTTAACCCTCGTCCTCCCAATCGTCAGGTATTTTGTTCTGTTTTAATTTTTCTGTTAATTTTCCTTCCGTTATTTTCCTATGTTCGATAATTTTCGAGTTTGTAAACCTCGCTAAAATTCTACTGTCTAAATCTTTCGAATGAATTGCCTCAGTAGAGTCTTCCTTTTTCCGTAGAATTTTCCTATAGTTCGTTTCTTTTTTCTTTTCCTTCAGTTTTTCTATCCAAGTATTGTTAGTTTCTGTTTTTTTAATCGATCGGGCCGTAAAACGCGTTGGAGGATTCGATAAGAAATAAATCACCCGTCGTCTCGCAAATCTTCTTTATTTAAAAGCTGTGGAAATTTTCCCCGCAAACACTTTGACTAAGAGGTACTTAATTCTCACTGCGTATGAAGTTCCATCTGGAATACCAGAGAAGTTACGAAGCTTTTTAAGGTTCTTGCAGCGGCTTCGAATCGATCCAAGGAGTGCGTTCCCATTTGGTGACATTTTCCAATGCGGAGTTGAAGAGCCGATAGTGCATGACGTGAGCGTTAGGTTTGTTCCCGATTTGACCGTGTATGTAATTCGAAGTGTATTCACTGATGAAACCGTACTAGCTGTAATTAATACAAGGGAATGATTTCTACTCGTTCCAACACCGGTTACCTTTACCCGCGTTCCATCGACCTTACTGCTTTGCTGTTGGTGGCGGTCTTAGTTGGTAATGTTGAAGCCTTAAGTGCATGTACCACTGCAATGTAATTAATCGGTGGTGGATTATCGCAAATTGGAAAACCATGTTAGCATTATTAAGTGAAGTTGGTGCTGGCAGAATGCGAGACGCCGTTTGACGATTTTTTCCTTTGTATTTTTCAGGCGTGAAATTCAGGTAAATCGCCATTTTTGAAGTGTTTCAATTGTTATAAATAAACGCTGATATTGTGTAGTGGAAACGTAATTATTATACGGGTGTTGTGAGGGGGAGAAAAACCAAGCGACTCATTCTCCGATTCTTTATTGGCTGGCTGAGCACTTTCGCCCATTCGGGCATCTTTAGGGCGACCTAATTATATATCATTCAATGTTTGTTATCATGGAGGTACAGGACAATCATGAAAGTGATAGAATTCTCAAGCTATTTACGTGGAGCCATAGAGGAGCGTTTGGAACACGGCCGGTGTTGAGAACTCACTAGCGCTCCTGGCGGTCATGGCACCAAGCGAAACGACTGGGCTGTCGCTACGGGAGATAAGTGAAGAAACAATGCTACCGTAGTATACACTAATCTGCTGCGTAGCTTTGATGCCAAAGGCATGGCTCCTTAAGGAAATAATGCGCGTACAATCCTGAACGCAGGAATAAAATTTTCGCGTGTCTGCTGCGACTTGGGAAAATTGAATTTATTAGTTTCTATCTTTCCATGAACCCCAGATAGTTCAAGAACTCACTTGAACTGTGTTTTACTGATGCTTACATAGAATTGGACTGATTTAGGGATTTTTTTTTACTTTTCGAGATTGATAGATTGATATTTTCGTAGATTGAATAATGTTGAATAGTAGTATGATATTTATCGATACTGCAATTTGGGTATTCGATTTTCCTTTTCCAGAACCTATTTGCTCAACAAATTAGGCAAAATAATACAAATTTTGATGAAATCACTCAAATTATGACAAATGTATTTTTACAGTTTTAAAATTACCTCTTAAATTCCCCCACTTACCCAGACTGTGTTACCACTCTTTCATAATATCAATTTCATACCTAGGAGAGAGAACTAAAATGAAGTTTTTAAATTTTTTCTAAAAATGAAGTTTTTTTGGCTTGTCGCTCTACGTGTTAAATTTTGATACTTCATTGTTTCATTTTTCAGTATTGAAAGTAGATTAGCATAATGAAAACTATTGAAATTAGGATGGGTCTTGGGTATTAAATAAAATAAAACTGTAATTTGCGTGTGTTATTTACGTTCCGCTATATCGATAATCATCGAACAGAGGAAATCGATGATCGATATATATCGACCAACGCATAGCGATAATTGAAGAGAAAATATCGATATATCGGAAATATCGATTCCCAACCCTAGTTACTATATCCGAAGGGATAAAAGTACTCAGCCAGTCAATATAAGTTTGAACGATGAATCAATTGGTTTTTCTCCCCTCGCCTATTGAGCTCAGAAGGTAAAATTATTTTTCAAAAATAATATTCCACTTTTGAACAAATGGCATACTGTTATTTTGAATGTTTGCTCACGATTGAGGACAATGCCGTTAATGCCACTGCTGTTAGCTATTTTTGTAAGCTTTAAGAGTCTCTGAAACTGGCATCTTGAAATAGTCTCATGTTCAAGTCTTTGCTCTAGCAATGATGAACACTTCTCATACTTTTTCTCTTTCCACGGCCGACAGGAAGTATCGACTTCCAACCCGCAAGACGATGAAATTGCAGATGTTGAAGAGGACGAGTCGTCCAACGATGACAACAAAATGCTCATCTCGCTCCAGCCTGACAATGATGCGTCTGAACTCTCCATTGTCGAATCCATGGACCCCATTTAGTCCACCGAGATCATCACCGAGCACAATATAGTAAGTTCAATAATAACCTGAGGAAAAATCAGGGATGGGATATTGTGACCCACCTACCATATTCTCCGGACCTTGGGCCCTCAGATTTTCATCTTTTCACTAAATTGAAAGAGTTCTTGGGTGGAAAACGTTTTTCTAACGACGAGGAGGTGACGGAGACTGTCAAGAATTGGCTTTCAAAGGTGGAGCGAAGCGTATACGATGATAGTATACAAAAGCTGGTGCCGAGGCTGAAATATTGATCGGGATGGCGATTATGTTGAAAAATAAACATATATTTTGGAACATAGCCTGTAAATAGCTCTCTCCACCTCCTTTTACGGGGCCGAAATTTGGGGCTTGTGCCATTTGCAGGATCTGGAAAGGTCCAGGTGCGTGCAGCCAAATCTCTGTTATTTTTGCCAAGCAACACGCCAGACCACTTTATCTATCATGAACTAGGCTTGACGTACGCGAAAAGTCAGATCTTTGGTGCGGCCCTGAACTGGTTTGGTAAGGTTGTTAGGATGCCGCCTTCCAAAGGTGTGCTTGGAGCGACTCCGGGCGCTTGCTGACAGTGACCATGATATAAGGTACAACTGGGTGAATCAAATGTGCTTCCTCTTCAGTGACATCAAAGAAACCAACCTTTGGCTCAGGCAGGACTGCGTTGAAATAGCGAAGGAGCGAAAAAATCTAACCTCCGCTATGACGGGGATGTAGAACGGGTGTCGAACTCCTCTTTCAACGAGCATTTCAAGTCCATCTGTGGAAATGCTGCATCAATTGGTAGCTACCTAGAAACGGATGTAGGCATCCATTGCAAGAGGCTTATCGCCCAGAGTCGTATGGGAGGCTCCCGTTGTTCGAAGCTCAGTATCCCAAATTTTTGCGTAAAGTTCGATAGCACTAACGAGTGCCCGTGTTGTAATTGGGGCTCTCCCGATACTCTGGAACACTTTGTTTGTGCATGCCCAGTATATCGGGGGGAAAGGCTGGCCTTTTTTAAAAGCGAAACGATTAATTTGATGCAATTCGCCAGTAAGCTGTGCCCCAATGATCGGTTTGAGCTAAAAAAGAGCTACTACTTTCTGGCAACCTTGATTAAGATGACATTTTTCTTGAACGAGGGCTTTCTATCTTAGGATTTCGTCTTTGTCACTAAAAGCGAAACGTAGGAGGTAATAATGTTATGTAATTTCACCCAGATAATTAATTTTCTATCATTTTTTATATTATTATATTGTTTTGAGGGAATAGTTATGTACCTAATGTCTGCTAATTCGAGGAAGTTGTGCAATTGTTTTCTATTTACGCCAATCTTCGTAATACCGGAAGGTGTCTACAATAAAAAATTTTCATTCATTCAACATAGCCTGTAAATTTGGTTAAAATATATGCACTTCTCGATTTTTGGCAGCAGTTGTAACCTTATTTTCTGGATTTCCCTCGTACTTTATAGGAACAAAATGCTGTACATTTGTGTCATCTCCTTCAAGCTTGTAACATTTACCTAATCTTTCATCCTCCTTATCCTTGCTTTCCGTTCATGGTTCAATTCTCAACGTAAACCAAATTCCCTTCTCTTCTTTGGTAAAGCTGTCACAAAATTAAGTTCCACGACATTGTCTTGAATATTATAGGATGGACGATCCGATTTTGCCCACAATCTGAGCGTTGGAATAATTTCTAATTTGCTATCGTTTGTTTTCAGGCGGATCTTGAGCTCGGTGCTGTTGAAGACTTTTTATAAACCGTGGAAAAAAAAACGGTTCAGGCGTTGATGGACCTATAGCTTGTTATGATTCAACTGGTGCTAAAACTTTATTATTTAATGTTCATTTTTTTTCCTCAAAATAACATCAAGACAAGGTTGGATTTTTTTTACCTAATTATATTACAGCTTAAGAAATACGAAGATTGTTACGATTGTCGAAATTGTTTTTTTATTCTGTATAAGCCTCATAAATTTCTGGGGCGTGGAAATTACTTTGAACGGATTGGCTTTCACTAAAGATACTCAATGAACACGAACGTCTCTAAATATTTATGTCTTGAAGCTTTAGTTGAGCTGATTAGGAAATCCAAACTACCGAATCTTTGATATTAGACATTATCATCTTTCGCTTAATTATTAACATTCGTATTACGGTCCGTAAAGTGTGCGCGCCCTCGAAAATCAAATATCTTCGAATTAATTGTACATAAGGTTTCGACGATGAATTTCGCGACAAGAGTTGAAATCAAAATATATTTTTTTAACTAATGTGTAATTATTTAGTTATAGAATTTAGATATACGAAAATTGTGATCGACTCGATAATTTAAGCTTCTACTAGTAATGTTAACGTGGACATTTTTTAGTTATTAAATTTAGCGTTTTAATTCGGCGATAAATTTTTTTCCTCCTACCAAAATGTGCTTTCTATGGGTCGTGGGGCAGTTATGATCTCAAAAATCAAATCAATCTACGTAAATAGTGTCACTGGTTCAGTAGAAATAAGAGAACGGGATTTTACAAAGTAGTCGAGTAAATTTCGAAATTTCATTATCAAACTGACATATAAATACGAATGCTTTTCCCCGATCATAGAATTTATCGATGGGATCGATACATGATGATAGCGGATGAACATAACATATTGAACATGTTACATGTTTTATTCTAAACTGAGAGTTAAATGCAACAAATATGAGAAAAATCAAGTGGAATGACGACTCGGCCGTTTAAGAACGCGTGTATTTTCCCCAGATGTGTAGCATGAAGACGGAGGCGATGAATAGAAGAGACATGACGAGCACGGGTACAGGGCCGCTAAAATCAAATGAGAAGTTTAGTAAACAAATTAAGGTCGATGCCAAGATATATTTTTTCCTCAAAGAATGATTTATTTATTTATTTTTTCCATTTAAAGTCTAAAGATCTGCATATAATTTGAGAGCTAATTTTTACAAAATGTTCTTCGCTCGCACGAGAACGAAGAAGTGGTTTTTATTGCTCATTAAAAACGTCGTCCTGCCCCATCTCATCGCCTCTTATTTCATTATGCCGATTTTCCTTATTATTCCTTTTTAATTGTAGCTATTAAATCAGCATTTGATCATTAAAGAGAGAACTTTATTCGAACTTACTTATGTTGAGGAAATAATGAACTATCAAGAGAATAAATAATCATGAATGATTTATAATAATATAATTACTTACACTTTGATGCCAGGAGAATCATCAGTGTAGAACCTCCACATTCCTCCACTATTTGTCCCGGTGTTCCGCGTTCTCGCTGGAGCTGTAGTGGTCGTTTTCCTGACGAAACAAAATAACTCGAATTAGCTCACTAATTGATTTTTATGAACTTTGGCCGATTAAGAAATTTAAACCGTTCTGACAACGTTTGTAAAGAGTTTCTCGGCCTTCAAGTTGAGAATAAGAGAGATGCCTGCATAGCCTTACATAGTTCTAATGACTGATGTTATTGGGGGGAGGATGTTTGGACGCAGAGCAGCTCTAGGCTAGTTCTTGAGGCTGCCACTGCTAGCGCTAGTCAGCCCAGCAAATTCTATGGACAGTTGCTCATTTAATCTTGTTCAGATGATCCATCATTGAGCTAGTTAATTGTTCTAGAGAGTTAATAGTGCGTTTATTCAAGTTCAGGCTAATTTTGATCTCATAAATGAACCTTGAATTAAATTAGTGTAGTGGCAGCCCTGCGCTCGGAGTTTCCTCTCGATCACGGTAACCCTGCTCTTATCAGTCGGCCGTTCATCGTTCTTGGTTAGCTGGTGAACTATTTTTTCTGAGAATTCTTAATTGTGCATGATAAATTGTTCTGTACTAATTTATGAATAAATACGAGCTATTCAGAAGCCATTACAGTTAGTGGCCGCTAGAAATGTTTCCCAAGATTCATTGAATGAAATGAAAAGTCGATGACTTGAAAGTGAAAGCTAAGAAAATTCCTAGACGCATAAAAAAAAAAATTCATTATTCGGTCGCCTGGCAACGCCAATACTAAGTTTTACCTTTGCCGAACAGTTCCGCCGGACGCCGAACGAGGGGCGATTACTTTGGCGGGCGATCTGCTGCCAGAACCAACAGCTGTTGAACTTGGAGCAGCTGGCTGTAACGTGTAAACAAATAGCTGAGCATAAATCATTATCTTCGTTTGTTTTTATCTTTATCATTTTTATCTCTTTATTCTTTTATCTTTTTTATCTTACGCATTTTCCACTTGATTGCTGGGGTCAAGGGAGATGAACTAGGCGACTCTTTCTCCATTATTTTCGGTCGTAAGTACTCGATGGACCTATGTAGCCCTGAAGATGCCCGAATGGGCGAAATATCTCGGCTAATAAAGAATAGAATGGAGAAAGAGTCGCCTTGTCCATCTCCCCTCAATTAAGTTATTATCGAACAAAACGTAAACTGAATTTACCCAATTCCAAGTTAATGGAATTTTAAATGGCATTGACAGAATGACGTATCATTATATGGAAAAAAGTTCACATAATGTGAATAACTAGAAAACCAAGCTTAATCAAGGCGGCAGTGCTCCTTGCGGTCGCCAACTGAAACTAAAACAATCTAATTAGCAGTGTTGCCAGGTCTCAAGCGGATATTTGGGAGAAACCTCGATTAGGAAAACGGAAAAATTGGTATTTTTTAAACAAAAAAGGGGAGAAATATACAGAGCCATTAATATAAAATTATCAATTGAGCAAATGCCGGTTGAGCAAAAAACTTGCAGATTTAACAAAAAATTGTTTGAAAGAGAGGGAAGCGTACGGTATAACCAATTAGAAGGAATAAATTGAAATACATTACGCATAAAATTGGAATAAAATCAAAATTGCCATAAAACCAGAAAAATTAAATTAAAAAAGAAGTTATTCTCGCATTTCATTTATGCCCACTTGGTAGAACACGTAGACGCCATGGTTGTGTATCTATAGGCAAAACAGGTTACATGTATGAACACTCGTCTATGAAGAGAAGTTGAGGGGGGCACTCATATAGCATAAATAAAAAATCATCGCTCAACTTGTCAGCAAGTCAACTATAAAAAAATCACTTTCCAAATTTTCATTTTTTTTTTAGAGTTCACATTAAAAAAGGGAAAAGGAAGGCAACACGAAAATGGGGGAGGATTTAGGGAAAAGAGTTATTGTCTTTGTTTTGAGGGAGGTTTCCCCAAAAAAGGGAGACTTGGCAACACTGCTAATGAGAATCATCACAGAATACCATCTTCATCCGCTCCTTTTTTCCAGCAATAGCGACAATTACGGACGGTATGATACCAACAATATAATAGGAGTATCGATACTTTTTTGGTATCGACATCGATACTTTCTTTTTGATACTGGGTACCAATATTTTTGTTTCGATAGTATTCCCTCGATATCGAAGTATCGATATTTTTGGCTGATATATGTGACAAAAATTTTCTCATGATTGATTGATGATATTTCATTGATATTATTTGATTGATGATGCGAGGCAATAATAAACATGAAATAATAAAACTTCAAATTTTGAGGGGGTCCGAATGTTTTTTGTGAGCGATTACAATGTTCTATTAGCATCGACAGAGACCTGTTAGCAAGGTTAACTAGTGTTTAAATACAACAGCGCTGGAGATGACGTTGAAAAGCGCTCTAATCGTCTTTACTCCCTTGGCATCTTTTTACTTTTCTTCCCACGGAAAAATTTCAGCCCCGGTTCTATTTCAACATCGCAAACGTAGACAAGTCTGCGGAAATTGGCATACGTCTGGATAAGTACCTACTGAATCATGTTTTGTCCCAGTTACTAGCAGATTGTAACCTAACGACATGAGATTGCTTGCAACATCACAGCAACGGTGAAGAATTGAGACCTCTTATCTCCATTTTGCCTGTTTTAGAGGAGAGCAAAAAACTGCATTATTTCTGAATAATATTTCTAAACCGCGGAATACGAGGTATCAAAAATTGAAATTTTGAGCCGAAATAATTCGAAAATCGACCAAATGAGCGCTAAAGTCGGTAAAAACCAAGGAACTTGCCTGATAGAAACAATAATCTCATTTTCATCAAACAAATACGAGGTCTCAATTCTTCACCGTCGATAGGGCAAACATGAAAGTTACAATTCCATGAGATACGCATATTATCCAGATAATAAAAGGCCAAGGCGACGAAATGAATGAACAGCTTGACGTTTAAGCTTGAGGAATAATAATGCTAAGAACAGCATTGAAATCGGTGTAGTTAGTGAGATGAAACAGGCTTCGCATAATTACCATGAGGGCAATGTATTTTTCAGTAATAATTCATGGACTCAGATTATGAGTATCAAAAGCTCCGCTAAGACATTTTAATTACCAGCATAGGTGCCTCAGCTATACTGGGCTATGTAGTTCGAGAAAAACGTGAACCGAAATCTGAATTTTGACAGTCAAACATGCAGCAAACAATTATTGATGTACTTACCATGTTTAATCGAAAATTGCACTGATTGGAAATCGACGAGAGATTCCTTAACGCAGTATGCGACTTTGGTATACTAAAGGTAGTTAACGAGTCGGAAAATTTCTTGTCACTGGTAAGGCTAGACACTACAGCAGAGGAACAACGCACAGGTCCAACTCCACATCCACGTCAACTGTGTCAACGGTATAATATTTTATCGTTATCGCATGAAGGTAAACGTGATGAGGTTAGAATTGAACGGCCCCTCAATACGCAACGGCGGACATAATTACAAATCTATTTTTCGGCTCAAGGTATGGCAAAAATCGATATCCATGGACCATTATGTCTCTCAGATTTATATTGTCTTAATTTATTGACGGATAAGCCCTGCTTAATTCGACCTGATTATAATGCAGAGTAGCTGCGTAATTTTTATATCTAAATCAAAATATTTCCATTGGACGATTGTAGTAACCAAATTATTTAATTTGCATACGGATTATGTCGAATAGAAAAAAAATTTTCTGACAACGTAAGTCGGTATGAGTGGAGATTCGAAATTCGAGTTCAAATGCCAGTAGGGTTGTGAATCGATATTTCCGATATATCGAACTTTTCTCTTCAATTATCGATGTTTTCATCGTTCGATATGCGTTGGTCGATATATATTGACAATCGATTTTCTCTGTTCGATATCATTCGATTATCGATATAGGGAACGTAAATTACATACGCAAATTACAGTTTTATTTAAATACCCAAGACCCATCCTAATCTCAATAGTTTTCATAATGTTAATCTACTTTCAATACTCAAAAATAAAACAATGAAGTATCAATATTTACCAATCAAGTTATAATAATTTATATTTTTCTTAAACAATTGTTCATTTTAATGGAATTTTTGGGGTACCCTAAATCCATTTTTGGATTGTTTATTTTGGGTAATATTCTCAAGGTTTTTTTCTCCAGTTAATTGTATGTTGGAAAAAATTTCAATTTAGTTCTTTCTCCTTGGTTTGAAATTGATATTATGAAAGAGTGGTAACACAGTCTGAGAGGTAAGTAGGGGAATTTTAGAGGTTTTATTAAATCTGTAAAAATACAATCATGTGTCATAATTTTATCAAAATTTGTATTATTTTGCCAAATTCGTTGAGCGCTAACTAACATAGCCCCGCTTGAAAAAGGAAAATCTAATACACGAATTGAAGTATCGATAGATACGATATGTCGATAGTTGAGGACCGATACATTGGATATATCGATAGTATATTATCGATTTCAGTTTCGATAGTTATACCGATATTTGCTCCGATATCCCATCCCAAACTGTAGGCAGACACACGTGGAAGAAAATGACTCGTGCACACAAAACTACTACCGAACACTCTACCCCCTCGATAGAAGAAAACAATGTTTATGTCCTGCATGGTTAACAGTGACCAGGGCAAAGAAAATGGAAAACCCTCACAAACTATCGGTTGGCAGCACTGATCTTTAAGTTTGTTTTTGTTTGAGTTTGTGTTTTAGTTCGCGTTTACGAACAACAACTTCCGACATCGAAACGAAGTTTGAGTCAACAGTCGAGTGTCATTTCGGCCATAAACTATGGCCTTTCGAAAGGTTCAGCAAAAACGGCCGACAATCCGAGCTAACGTTCCACCAATCAGTTCGCTTAGAGAGGCTAATAACGATCCATTCGATCAACTCATGGGTCAACGACGATCGATCAATTTATTCCTATCTTCTGAAAGCGAATCATCCAAATCCACTTCTCAGCTTGAGCTATCGTAAGTTGATCAATTTAATCTGATTACCCTTGTCAGCTGAAGAATTTTAAATCGCTTAGAACTTGTTGAAACGGAATTTTTATCTTAACATGGGAGAACTTATCCGCTAGTGATTGTCCATTTTACGAAAATATTATTCCTCGTCCGACGATCTACTGTCAGTGGCATGGTTTCGTTACATAAATATCTCAATCTTACGTCTTTGTTCTCCACCGCACAATGGGGAAGACGCCTATTTTTTATTTTCGTACCTAATGGCCTGAATTCTGTTATTTGGTGTCAGCTGAAGACGGAATGACCAATTTTTCATGAAAATTGTGAGTTTCCGCGGAGAAAATCGCTAAGAAAAACCAATGATTTTGAACGAAAAATGAATAGTTATTACGTCATAACTTGTCCGTTGAACTTGAACGTGAATATCGACACTAGCGCTTGTATCTTCGGAAGAATAAACTAACATTGGGAGCAATAATGAGGTTGCTGTGAGCTTACCAAACCCCCCTCAGCAATTGATTTGCTTTACGAGGCATTTCGGGCGGTACTAACTCGACGATTAAAAAAACCTAACAAGTAGCAGTGAAATTAGCGTCATTTACTCGATTTAGCAGGACTCCAGTCTTAAAGACCGTCTTGTTGTTACTGTCTGTCTTTCAGCCGTCTGCAGAGCGCTCTAGGGAGTTACTTCAATCGGTTGGAGTTACATCTCCGGGTTTATTCAAACCGTTGATTTTCCTTAGCGATTTTCTCCGCGATAACTCACAATTTTCATGAAAAATTGGTCATTCCGTCTTCAGCTGACACCAAATAACAGAATTCAGCCCATTAGGTACGAAAATAAAAAATAGGCGTCTTCCCCATTCTTCTGTGATTATGAAAACTGTTCACACACAGTGAAATCATGAACGGTTTGTCCTTGTTTTTGTTCTAGTAATTAATCTTAATATTGAGTAGTCCCCCTGGGGATAAAAACAGAGTGAATAATCGGTGCGGAATTGTCGTACCAGCGTATAGGAAAAATAGAAGGTCCAGGGCGGCAGCACTGGAGAATTGTTGCTGTCCGCACTGAATGTGTTACAGGTTCCAGGATATTATAGTTGATGATGGATAATCGACCGTTTTTCCTGTATATCGATTGTGAAGAATTGAGACATCGTATCTCCATTTTGTCTACATTAGAGGAGAGAAAAAAAACTGCATTATTTCTTAATAATATTTCTAAATTGCGGGATAGGAGGTGTCAAAAATTGAAATTTTGAGCCGAAATAATTCGAAAATCGACCAAATGAGCGCTAAAATCGGTAAAAACCAAGGAACCTGGCTGATAGAAACCATAATCTCATTTTCGTCAAAAATCGAGATACGAGGTTTCAATTTTTCACCGTCGATATCTAGTTGACAACTAGGGATAGAGTCAAAACGGGACAACACTGCTTCATCCCGGGCTTTCGGAAATTATATTTTTATCGTCAGCGTCGCGATTACAAAGGTTTATTATTGAATAATTAACCAAAACTAAGCAGATAGTATTGTTTGTGACCCTAGCGATGAAACTCAGCCACTTGCCATATCAAACATTTAAATGAAGTGTCAAATATTTTTGCGGCCTGTAGAAATCGGAATAGAGAATAAAAGACAAAGATAAAAGAACAAAAGGTACGGTGTACAGTGTGCGAGCCAAACGATACAGAACAGTGATAGAGGGTCATTTTGATAGCTATAGACCCACAAATTCGAAAACGCTCCAATAAAATAATTGAACATAACCTTAACGATGAAGTACTGGGTGTTATCCGAAATCTTGAAGCGGCTAATTTTGCACAATAACTGGGAGAACATTTCCTGAAAATTGTATCTAGTTACATTTGTTTTCACGGCGATATGGCAATTTATGTCATTCATAGACACACCGACACTTGATCAAAGTGTTTCCGAGTATAATACAATAAAATGTCACCCAATTTCACTTTCTGTTCCGAATTCAACTTTTCAGAGGATTACAATACTTCCATCTACTAGGTAAACATGGAAGAAAATAGGAGAAATATTTACAGTCGGGGCTCAATATTTTGGAAATATTATTGCTGGGCTAGAACTCATACTCGCCGCCAGCAATTCCAATGGTTTAGCACTGAACACATTCATTACGGCCTTCCTAGATCCCGAACTACAACAATAGAGAGTTATAGTAAGGGCTATAACGGGCTTAACTACAGATGAGGACCGTAAAAAGGGAGAGAACAGGGAGAGAAGAATGCTCTTCTTAAATATGCACAGGATGCCAACCATTGTCAAGGTTTCGGTGCCGAACTATTTCTGTGAATCTTTTCCGTTGCAAAATGGCTTCGCAAATTTTCGATTTTTCTCTTGACATCTTGTTTCTCGATGCCTCGATGGCAATTGGGTACAACATATCCACTAGGAGGTCATAGTGTCTACAAACGACAATGAAATAAGGAGAGTCGCTCAAGAGCAAGACGCTCGCCTTCGATCATTCTCAGTTGTACGTACAGGTTTTTTCATCCTACAAAAAAAAAGAAGAAAAAGTGATTGAGCCTTATTGGATTGTAGGCCATGATTAATTCATATGTTTGTACCTCCCACTATGTGTTGTGCAGATGTGTGCTGAATTCTGGGTTGTTATTTCAGGCCAAACGTTACCACGAACACGCCAAAGGTTCTTCGTGTTTTTCCTAAGACAACGAACAAACCGTCAACTAAAAAAATTTCTGCTGGCAGAGGTATAATTACTCTTTCGCCCATAGTTATAATTGGTTTCTTTTATTAATCAAACTCCTCATTTAGTAGTATTATTTTTTTATCATAAGGTTTTTATTTTTCATTGATTGAGCTTTTTATCCAGAGAAATTGTGGGAAACTGCTCTACAATAATCTGGTTGATCGTGTGTTTGATTAGTCTTGCCATATTTCTCATTTATCTTACAGAATTAATCAATTATGGAGAGAAAAATATTTTGATCAACAATGGTCGATTAACTATTTCTTTTGAACTCTGTTCATTCCGTATGAGAGGAGTTATTTACGTTACATACTACATTTATTAATCGCTCATTTACTGCATGACTGTCATAAATCAAAATTCCACCTTTTTTATATTTTATGCAAGAATAGATTCTCCAGGAATGAATGCACCTTCTACATTAGGGTCATTCCTGTGCTTAAAAAACTCGCAGCTTGGTGGACATTTACTTAGACTTAGCGTTCACCAGTAAGCCAAAACTTGCAACAAATTTAAAAAAAACCTGATTTAATGGAGCTTTTAAAAATGAGATTCGCAATTTCTACTAGCCAATTTATGAAGCTTTGTAATAATTTTACAAGAAGTACGTTGTCCCTTTTTATGAGTATTTTAGCAAGTGTTTATTTTCTACTAACTCATTTGTGACTCTTTAGCCTAAATGAAACCTAAGTGAATGTTGCAGTACTGTTAAGTAAAAGAGATTAATTTCGAAAATGTTCGCACACTTTTCTTGAAAACAGTCACAGTAATAATACTAATAGTAATAATATTACCAAGTTAATGCATCGATCAGTTTTGTTAACTAGCAAGAACGACAGTTTTCATCTTTATTTGCCCAAATTCCCGAATACTTGAAAAAAATACAGTCATTTGTTTTAAAAAAATTAACACAAGTATTTTTTTAAGGGTCAAATCGAAATTCTAATTTGGATCCTTGTCACACATAACACTACATTATCTCAAGTTACGTTTTGATGGAAATTTCAATTTTTTACTATTTTTTTAACAGTGATATTTATTTACTTTTTTAACAGTGATATTTATTTACTATTTTTTTTAACAGTGATATTTCTCTTTGAAATAGTTTTTCTAGATTTTCGCACAACGCCAAATTTCGAGATGTCACTATTGCATTCATCAATGAGCGAAAAATTATACCTTGAACAACTCATCCGTTAGTGTGTATCTCAATATAACTGCGATCGGTTTTCATGTTTTCAGTATACAAGAGGTCGAAAGGACTTTCCAGCAAATTGAAGAACTACGTGTTAGAGCCGACGAAGTACGAAGCAAGTTTCAGTTTTGAGCCAGTTGTTCAGAGCACGCCGTTGGTTATGCCTTCGGGTCGACATAAAAATACCTTAACCAATCACTCGAGCGCGTCGCCTGTGTGTAGACAATATCGAGCCGGAAGTTCGACTGATACGCTGATATCAAAATTCTGCGGGTTGAACGTGGCCGACGAATCCTCATCGCCTGCAGCCAACAGCCGGCTTTGCCGCAACTCGTCGGTAGATGACAGCTGTTCACCTGGAAAATTCAAAGGCTTTAAGTCACCGGCTGGTGCACCGTTCGACTGGGATATCACCATGTGCACTGAATGTAATGGAGTTGTTTTCAAAGCTTCCCGAGATATTTGCAATTGTCCCAAAGAAGCTGGTAATGCATATATCACATGCAGTGGAAATAAAATTGAAACTAGCATAACTGGCGACGATTCTGCAGCGTCTGTGATTGAAAAATATCCATCTCTTAAACCTGTAATACAACATTCTCCGAAGCATTCGCCCTTGCCTGAGCACATAACTGTACGGTCCAGGCGAAGACACACGCCGTTGCCGATAAACTCTGTTCCTGGAACACCAAAAGGATCATTAAGCTCCTACGATGGTCACAATAGTTGCTCAATTAGTAGTATCCCTCTGTCCAAAAAAGAGGATGAGGAAGAGGATGATACGGATGATGAAGACAATTATAAGAATGGCCCAAGAGATGAAATAGTTTTGCTTGAGAGGCCGAGTGCCCTCGTGCCTCAAATTCCATCGTTCAATCCTTTTGATCCTAGATCATTAGACCCATTAGACGAACATGTGGAAGACCAGTGTGAAGAGACTGATCACGATAACTCTTGTTCTACTTCCAAGTCTAGCCCGAAAAAAAGCCCCGTTGATGGTAATGAGACGCCGACCAACCGAACGCCAACGATGCGTCGAAAAGCTGCTCGAAATAGTGAAGAACGCTCACCCACTGGAAGGTTTGTCGGAATTTTTCCTGGTGTTAACAAAGATATAGTTTTATTCTTTTAATCTATTATTGTATTCTAATTGGAGGATGTTCCCGCAAACACGTTGTGATAATTGTTTGGCCCTTTTAATTACTAGTAGCGGATATCACTATTGATGGATTCGCAAAATGTTGAATCTTGGGGCTCGCTTTAGGTACTTGGTCCTTTCTAACGCCCTCATAATATCTGGTCATAATCTACAGTGAAGAAACGACCCCATTTTCCATTTCGTGACCTAATTTTTTCAACTCATTCAAAAAGCTGGAGGCGGATAAAAGTTGATTCCTGCAGCTGATTGTTATACGTAATATTTTTGGTCGGAATCAAATCTAGGAATTAAATGGTTTCATGTTTTGTGAACTCGTCAGTATTTTCATTTTTATTGCAGATCATCTGGTCTGGGACGAGCTTCTATCATCCCGGATTTAATAATGGTTGATGAAGAGCCGGAGCTTAACAATGATATCGATGCTATCCAGCCTTTACAGAATATCTATTTAAAACCAGGAAAAATGTATCGGCGGTCGTTGGCGATAGTAAAAAGTTTCGACTCTGCAGAACCATCCGTTCACCCTCTTACAGAGAAAGGTCGTCAATATGAAAAAACTGTGGACGAAGTTCTCAAACTGCAGAAAGACACTAAACTCAGCGGTAACAATAACTTTACTATTTTTATAATTATAAAATTTTTTATATTGTAATGTTTAACTATTATGTTGTTTAATTATTATTTTGTCTTAATATTGGTAGAATCTTGGTAGAACCTCTCTGCATTTTCTAATTGTGAAAAATTTAAATTATTGTGTTATCAGCTGCTATCACTGCTCGATGAATAAATAACTAAGAACGACATCCATTAGGAGATATATAATTTTACAGTATACATGCATGTATTATAATTTAATATCAATTGTCAGGTGCAGGAAATGGCGACGAAGATACTTCACTTTTATTGCGGCAGAGCATCAGCTTCCGACGACGACAGACTATGTCGTTATTGCTTTCGAGACGAAGGACTTCCGCAGGGACCCCGCGGATGTCAGAACTACGCCAGGAGCGATCAATAATGTACCGTAGAATGTCTGCTGCAATCCAAGCCCACAAAGATTCCTCCAAGCTTAGCATACAAAACGTGACCTCACCGCTTCGCCCTCTGAATTCCAGCCAAGAATTTGTAAGAAGTGAGTTGACTTCGAGCATTGTCATCACAAGATCTAACTGACTGCACTTTTTAGAAACTTATTATGAATTGTGAGGAAAGGAATGCTGGCTAATTCTCCAAGTTTTACTTCCATGTATACGTAGTAAATTGAAGTATCGTGATCGTCTGAAAAGTCGGGATTTGGAACGGAAGTGATATTGGAAGATTTTTTTAGAGTAGTATACTCAGAAACACTTTCTGAACAAGCGTCTGTCCGTCCGTGTGTCTGTGGTCAAAAAGTGACTTGTCCTGTTCTCTCAGTTGTTGTTCAAAATTAGCAACTTTCAGATTTCGGATAACATGCTGTTCTTCCGAATAGAAACGTTCAAATTTTTTTTCTATATTGATTTTTAGTGACTATAATAGTCAATATTTTTAAACGTTTATGGTTTCAAAATGTTCATTATGGCAAGCAAATGACCCTTGATTTTATATCTATTGACTCACATGCAGTACTTCCATGTTATGAGCATTTTTGGCTATTTCGCAAGCGTATTTTGTATTTAGATTCTTACAAGCCGAGTTCCTCTTCACATTAGTTGAATGTTGCTTGATTTTCATTATTTGTGTCAACCCAGTACTTCTCATAAAGGGCATTTTCAATCATTTTATTGGAGCATTTCGATTTTTTGGGTCTATTAGCAATAAAAATGACCCACTTTCACAAAGCTTAGTATATAGTTTCGATCACACTCAGTACTTCAACCTTATCCGTTTTTTTCAGTATTTTGAATTTTTTGTAATTTTTGAATTACGCTTGATTCCCTATACAGGGCTGGTCATACATTTTTGGGTGTCGTTGCCATAAAAATTCCCCAAAAATGGGAATCCCATTCCCAAAAAGGGGGGGAGGGGATCCCATTTCCCAAAACTTGGCTTGTATCGTTAATTTCACATACTCCGCTTCCGCATTACCTATTTCGTGCGTGTTTCTATTTTCCTGGCTAGTTTTTCAACAACAGTTTTAGGTTACTAATTTGCCGCTTCTTGAAGCTCGAAAGCGAACCAGTGGTGTGCATAGATCTACATTACTTCCATGTTTGAGTCGGTTACAGGTATAATCTAAAGAACTCATAACCGGGCTTTACGGGGTCAAAATTTATGAGAATCAATTGGTTGAGATCACTGAGCAGATTAGATCAGTGTCTGTGTTACACCATTGTATGAGTTTTATCTGCTGTTGCGCTCTAGCGGTAGCTGCGGTAACGTGCGTATGATTTCGGGTACTTGGATAACGTATGGTAGTTCTGATTAAATTTGGTCGATCCGGATCATGAGCGCCCTTATCATTTTTGCATTCATGAATAAATCAGGATCCAATTATTGCAGAAATAATCTTGCTCCTAGAGAAATTGCCACTGCTTAACCTTTGCAATACCGTATGCTTTCTTTTGAAAATAATAGATGAATTTTTTCACTGTTAGCCTAACTGAAATTTTTTCAGCCTCGTTGCGGTTATCCGGAGATGCATCTTTTGGAGAACAGACGACTTACTATGAAGACGACGGTTCGAAATGCACTGCGGAAACATTAGTTCTGGAACATTGTGGCCAAACTCGGCCAAGTTCGTTTGAAGATATTCTCAGCGACGAGTGAGTTATCAAAATGTTGTTATTCTTCAGTTGCCGATATTAGGCTTTAACGTCACTTGACCAATTAATATCGTAACCTGACAGTATTCGTTTGTAGCTTTACGGAGGATCATTAAAATAAACAGCAATTGGAGTATTCATGGTCTGTGCCGAGTAAATCAATTTGTTAGAGAATAAATAACTAGTCAGTAAAATCTACGTGGCATTTTGGTTATGATCTCTGATTTGAGCGCAAAAATTTGCTTTCGATTTGTGACGAGAAATTGTTAATGAGAGAGTTTTTCGACTCTAAAGCGAGACCTGGGGTTATTTGAGACTTCATCCATTCAGAATTGGATATTCGGATTAAGGGGGGTTAGAAAATTTTTTTTTCTTGGGCGATTACAACGGTTTATTATTGAAAATAAACCAAAATGCACGAGTATTGTTCAGTTCACATTGAGCGTTGAAATGTTCGTTGCAATATCTGGGTCAACTTTTTCCTTTGCAGATGTTACGTCAACGGACGAAAGTTGGGAGAGGGAGTTTACGGCGAAGTATTTCTGATCACCCGAAATTCGAATCAGACAGTTCTCAAATTGATCCCCATCGAAGGGGATTTCCTTGTCAATGACGCTCAGCAGAAAACCTACGAAGAAGTGATTTCGGAAATTTTCATCGCCAAGTATGAGTTCTTGAATATAATTATCTCATTGCCTTTTTCAAGCATAAAAGCAACATTACCAGTACCAACAACAAGGAACAACATAACAAACAACCGCAACCAACAAAAACGGCAACATAACAACAACAACATTAACAGTATAATTTTTAAAGAAATTATATGTATAAATATAAAAGTAAAAATATAAGGTACTATTTTTTCAACTTTTGGACGGTTTGCGACGAGATTTTTTAATTAAATTAATACTCATTCTTAGAAGTTAAATTTGCGCTAAATTTTTCTTCGGTGACAATTGAAATTTCTGTCTATTTTTTCATTTCTATTTCAGAGCACTGGATGGGTTACGGCATGGGACTATTGACAATCACTACAGAACCGAGGGATTTGTTGAGATCATAAACATTGAAGTCGTTCAAGGGCGGTACCCAGAAAAGCTCTTGGAATTTTGGAATGAGCACAATCGCGAGAAAGGTATTAATTACTATTAAAAGTACTTGTTCAAGCACCTGATTGAATTTGCAGGCTTCGTTCGTAGTTTTTCATAACTATGGATACTGCGCCACTATTCAAAACAACTCAAATCCGAACGAAACCCAAATTATCTGCATAGCCCGTGATGAAAATTCCTCTGTCCGATTGTAAACTCCCAGATACAAAATTACTATCTACTATTACTACTACTATCTTCCTGTGTGTTTTGTCTTTGAAGAGTCGACCGTGTCCGCATTTCTTATAACAGGCTTTCCTATTGTCAGGTTCATTGAACGATCATCCTAAATTATTCGATGACAACCAACTGTTCATAGTTATGGAACAAGGATTTGGTGGCGTTGCATTGGAGGATTACAGCTTCACCACAGCTCGTTCGGCTCTCAGCATTTTTATTCAGGTAGTTTACAAACACTTGTATCTGATGAAAATATTTTTGTAATTGTCCAAGAAAAAAAAAACAAGAAAATTGTCCAAGAAAAAAATTTTTGAATTCGTTATCCTGTACAGATCACTTTCGCCCTCGCCATCGCTGAATGTGAGCTCGAGTTTGAACATAGAGATCTTCATTGGGGAAACATATTGGTCAGCCGGACGTCTGAGAAAAAAATCCACTGCCGTCTGAAAGGAGTCGATTACTATATCCCCACGCACGGCGTCAAGGTCAGTTCCCTTATCAATTACAGTTAACTCTTCGTATTCATGTAAATGAATCTCTCAATTGCTATATTTTTGTGATCCTTGTTGCATCTGAAGTACAAGAAAAGCTTGGGCGATCAATTTAGAAAGATGGCTGGGGTTAAATTTATTCCCTGTTACTTTGTTGATTAAGGCCCTCCGTACACAAGTCGATTTAAAAAAAAAAATTAATTAAAATAAAAATTTAAAAATTAAATTTTGGCTATATACTTTTTTTTGTTCATTTGAGCTTTCTTAAATGCAGGGCACAATCATCGACTATACATTGTCACGCATGAGTCATGACAAACGAATAACTCTGTTCAACGATATCGGCAAGGATCCGGACATGTTCATTGGGACAGGAGACTACCAGTTTGAGGTGTATAGACTGATGAAGAAGGATGTCGGGTGAGCTAATTAAATTTTAAAGCCATTGATCATTATCTTAGCAAAAAAAAAAAGTAAAACCAATATTAATATAAATTAATCCAACATAAATTAAATATAATTATTAATATAATTAATAATATATTAATTAAAATATTAATTCAATATAATTATTAAAATTCAATATAATTAATATATAAATTAAAACCGGAATTCACATTAAAAGCACTCGTGGCATTTGCCTTGGAGAAGTCGGAGTTGAAGGTTAGAAGGTGACCGGGATTGTTAAGTGTCAAAGTGAATAATTGTTGTGACTGAAGTCCTTCCTAATTATGAGAACTATCTATCGTTAGATAACTCTAATGTCTTGAATTTCAATTAAGAGTTTTTCTACGATTTTCACGCGTCAAATTCATCATGATCGATGTTTATGTTTCTTTGCTACAGTAACGAATGGATGAAATTCGTCCCAAAAACGAACGCTCGATGGACGTTCTACATTCTGGATAAGATGTTGACCAAAGCGAAATTTCAAAGGAAAAAAGCGAACGTCCATCTGAGGTCGATTGCGAAATTGGAGAAGATCCGGTCGTGGATTGAAGAGTGCGAGAGTGCTCTTGATATTGCACAGGAATTAATGAATGAGTTGAATTTTTAAGCTAAAGCTGTAGGATAGAATTATATTATACCGAACATTTGTTTTCATACAGTTTTCACAATTTCTAGTGATCTCTATATTTTTTGTTGATTATTTTAATTTTATCTTCGTTATGTGTAAAAAAAAACCTTTTTCCAAGTTTTTTTTTTTTAGTTAGCCCAAGCGGATGGATCAAAAGGGGCTCACTGCTGATTTATTGTGGGCCAGTGTGAGCGTTTGAAACTCTTTCCCGTTCAGTTTTTCAAGTCCAGCTAATAAAGAAACTCCCCAATGTAAAATAAAAGTTGTGGGATTTTTAAAATGTTGTTTAAGACCGTTAGATAATAATTTATCCAAGGTTTCATCATCCTCTCTCTTGCTACGTCGGCCGTCTTGAAAAAATTTGAAAAATCGGCGCTTCCAGTTGTTTATTTTTTATTTCATAAAGGCGTATCCTAGCAAATGGCTGACTCTTAAGCAAAGTAAAAACCATCAAATTCTAAGTCAAATGACTTCCAAAAATGTTAAATTTGATCAGTTTATACAGGTGCATAGGCGGTCAGTATTGACGTTTGTGCTTGTTGAAAACAACTACACAATACTAGTTGATTTACTCCCTAATCCGCCAGGCCTGATGGGTAGAAGCTTGGGAGCCTCACAATAAAAGCCAAGTTTTTTCAAATTGGATCATTTTTATAGCAACGACACCTAAAAATGTGTCATTAAGTGAGTGTCATTCACTCATCGTTACAAATATTCAAAAACCTCTAGCGTTCAAATATTTTTATACAAAACAAGTTTTGTGAACGAGGTCAAAGTTGGTCATATTTAAAGCAAAGAGACCCAAAAAGTACAATAACGCTTAATAAAATAACTGAAAATGCGTTTTACGAGGAAGTACTGCATGTGACCCCAAAAATAAAAATTAATCTATATTCAGCTGTCATATAGAAACATTTTAAGTCCCCCAGCGTTCAAATATATTCATTTTTGCGGTCTATAAAAATCAAAATGTAGCCAATATACAAATAACGCGGAAGTACTGTATGTGACCCACTTGATAAAAATCAGGCATCATACAATCACCGACCCCCAACATTTTAAGACCTTGGACGTTCAAATACATTGAGTTTTGCGCCCTGTAAAAATCAAAATATAAAACATGCACTAGTGAAATCATGAAAAAGGCTCCTAACGTGGAGGCACTGCATGTGACCCACTATACAAAAAATCTGGTGTTTTCTGCTTGCCATAACCGACATTTCAAGCCTTCAAACTTATCAAAAGATGGACTCTTATAGCCTGTAAAAATCGAAACAGAAAAAACTTTGAACGCTTATATCTCGGAAGTACTGTGTGTAATCCAAAATCCGGAAAACCCTAATTTTGAACAATTACTGGGAAAACATTCCCTTAAAATTTCATAGGGTTTCATCCATTTTTCAAGGAGATATGGCTATCTATGTCAGTTTGTGACCACAGACAGACGGACACACAGACAATTGTTCAGAGAGTGATTCTGAGTACTACGAAAATTTCTTCCAACAGGACCTAGGTTCCAAAGTCGACTTTTCAGACGATCTCAATACTTCCATTTACTACGTAAACATGGACGTAATAGAAATGTCTGCGGGACCAGATTTGAAAGACTACATCGCACCCGGTGAAATAAGGGAACGACGCAAAAAAAACTGATTTTCGTGAAATCCCGTTCTAAATTTTGCTCCTTCAAGTAGTGATGGGTTAAAAAATTGATGATCCAACAGCTCACGGACAGAATCTTCTTTTCGGCCAGTGTGAGTGTAATGAAGAGATTTTTCTCTAACATCCACGGGTTGTGAGGTATGGGGACGCTAAACGTGCGGTTCCTATTTATAGGTTCATTTGTGCAATGTCGGAACGGGGATGAGCCGTCGTTTTGTTGATAGGAAGGTATTGGGAAAAAACTAACCTCTACTTGTTTTCACAGGCGTGTGCGAGACCATGAAGGAGGCCCGTGTAAAACTCCTAGTTAACGGCCCGTTAACTGATGCGGCCCGCATTATCACTACTAGAGTTGGCAGATTAATGTCTTAAAAGCAAAGGAGCCTTCCTTGAATTTTCAAATTTCTTAAATTCAATCAAAGTAGAATTTACTCGTTATTAATTAGCCTTTTTGTACGCTTCTCTCCATTAAAGCGCTGTTTTGAAATTATAAGCGGAAGACTGGAAAATGTGCTGATACTTACAGTTTTTTCAAGATGACAGACGATGTTAAGGGGAATGATAAAATCCTGCAACTTTTATTGGGTAAACCTGTTTTTCCACCGGACTATGATATCGTTTTCATTTTAGCACGGACGTTCTTTTAGCCCTCTTTTGGCATGGACGTTGAATTTGTTGACGGAAGGATGAACTCTCCCTTACCCCAATTTTACTGGGTAGAAGGATACGCCCGATGAGAAATATTAGAGCAGTTGTACCACGTTTTTATTGATGTGTTGCATCGTTCAATGCTATTCGAACTTTCATCAGCGTCTTCCATTTTTCCTCCCTTTCTTCATTTCTTTTCCTCCCTGCTTCTTCGGTTTTTGTTTCACGCTCTTTTTCGGTTTTGCGCTCTTCTGATTTTTGAGTGAAAGCCTGTCGGAAGGTCGGGTTTTTAATATACTCCTGATCGGCTTACGGACTGGCAAATCTTTGGCTTTTTCCAAAAACAGCGGCCTCATTCTGGCGGATAATTTGGGCCGCAGAGGGAAACGGCTTTCCGAGAGAGGAACGGTTCCTTCAAATGAACTGCGCATTATGGAAGTGTCCCACGAATCGTTGTTCGGGTTTCTATGCTGAACGATTCTCATATGGTCCACAGAGACTCGCACTTCTTGCTTCCGTGGATTACCAAAGTGAACCGGGTTGAAAATATTGTCCAAATTTCGAACCATCATCTGTTTGAATTCCATAATTGGGTAAGGCATTGGCCCTCCTCTGTTTCTTAAAACCGGATACCTGTCATCTAGTATCGCAGGTGTACGTTGGTTCGAGAGGGCCATACCTAGATCTTGACCGATTATCTTGCTTGATTGGGCTTTCCTTGGAAAAGTAAATTCAACTGTATCAAAACGTTTGGCAACTGTTGTCATTGAAGTTGACAACAATCTGGTCGCAGAGCTACTACGTTTGATGCATGTAGTTAACCTATTGCAATTCTCTATGAAGAAAAAAAGCCGAGGAAGCCAATCGTGGCAAGAAGGGCGGACGTTTTAAAAATTTCATCTAGGAGCATTTTTGTTTGTATTTCCAGATGTTAGAAAATAGTGCTTTCGAACATCAACGTGTAGTGAGTATTTTATTTCAAATGTGATAATCAATAATTGTCATCCCTGAAAACGGTAATTTAAGTAAAGTTGAAATAAAAAAAAAATATAAAAATCCGCAGCGATTTTTATAGTTGTGTAGTTCTCTTCGGGTAGACCGAAATTTCAAACTCGCATAACTTCACTTGAATCCCTGAATTTAATTAATACCATTCAGCTTTTGAGCCTTCGTTCAAGTATACTTGTAGCAAGTCCTTAATTTTATTTTACTTCCATGTTTACGTAGTATTACTTCCATGTTTACAGAGTAAATTAAAAATACTTTACACAAGTATTACACAAATAATTACAATCACAAATGGAAAGTCTTCTTGAATCATTATTGAAGCGAAGGAATAATAAACCGCTGTACAATCATTTGCAGAGTTTTTTATAACGATTTTTTATAACGCTTTTCAAGTTCGTGCGCCGTTTTAAAGACGAAAATATTTTTATTCCATATTTTTTTCCCCCAAATAACTTTGAATTCGCTATAATGTACTCTCAATAGCTCTGGTTTTAATCAACTGATCGGTATGAAAGTTTTACATTGATGGTTCAACATTATTTTCCACTGGGAAACTGAAAATGGCCAAAAATGCAGTGTTGCTAGTTTGCCGTAAACACAATGTTATGTTTGGACGTTTCAAGTTAGTCGATAAGCTCACAATCAGCTGAAGTTACAGCATAGTTCTAAATAAGTGTTGGCATGGGCGATTTTGTCAAATATGATAAAATATTGTCGTTTCACATTCCTATTAAGGCCTTTACAGACCGGACGATAACATTGTTGGAAACATTGTTATTAGCATTTTTCAGTAACTTTCCTTTCACACCGAACGCAACATTGTTAGCAACATCAGGCGAGGAATTGTTATCAACATTTTTCAAGTGCCGTAGCAATGTTTTTTTTTTTTTTTTTCATTTTTATTTGTAATATCCGAGGATTTTACAGAGGTTAGCAACTTATTACTAATAACTCATAGTAAATACAGTTAATAGAAAAATAACATAATGCTTGTACCGAGAGATAACAACATTTGCAATATAAAGATATAATCCGGTGCAAAATAAAGCTACAGAGTCCACGAAGAAAAAGATAGAAATAAATAAATAAAGTTTATTTATAAAAAAAAAAAAAAAAAACATTGTTACGGCACTTGAAAAATGTTGATAACAATTCCTCCCTCGAACTGTTCCTGGAAACATTGTTGGCAACATTTTCTGTAACATTGTTATTTTTCCGTCAACATTGTTGGTAACATTGTTGGCAACACTGAGTATTGTTATCGAGCCATGAGCGATAACATTGTTAGAGAACTAGACCCAAATAAAACAGACGGAAGAATTATTGGGAACAAAAAAGTTGACAACATTGTTGCCAACAATGTTGGTATTATATTTTCTCGATAATCTCATTTTGTGAAAACATTATTGTTATCAACATGTTAATAACAATTGTTTTCACTCTCATTTGGTCTGTAAGCACCTTTATGTACTTCCTATTTTGAATAGATGAATTTCGTATGGAAAAAATCCTCTTATCATTTAAGGAGCCAAATGCGTGTATTTTGTACTTATCTTCGGCAAGAATTAGTTTTGATGACATAGTGAACTCTAGTCTTTCAGATGCGTTATTTTTATACCGATGTGAACTTTCGAGACTTTTTCAACTTTTGAATTATAATTTACACTGATATTCTTTGTAAGTAAATTTTTTCGGTCTCTCACGTTCCTTTTTTTTACCCTAAGGTAAAGCTACTTACAAACCAGCACGAAATCTGACTAGGGGGAATTATCTTCTATTTTGATTGACTAACAGAGAACGCTTCACTCTTCTACTACGATTACTTTCTCCCTCGGACGATATTTCAACTGTATAGTACTATGATGCATGTTTGTACGCCTGTTTCTCAGCCCTGGCCTTGGACGAGCACAATTGTTGCAAGCTCAATTGCTGGGTTCGCAACCCAGCAATGGAGCTGGTGTGGCCAAAAATTAAAAAGAGGGGCTACGAAAACGCCTCAGGAGCTGGGCAGTGTTGCCATGTATCTCCTTTTTGGAGGAAAACTCCAATAAAACCATGACAAAATAACTCTTGCCCTGATTCCTCCCCCCAATCTCTTTCTTATTAGCGTTTTTACTTTCTTGTAAAATGTCGTAAACATAAACAGTTGAGAAATTAATGATTTTTTAGACATGCTGACAAGTTGAGCGATAATTTTCATGCGCGCAATTTGTGTGCCCCAACTTCTCTTGATAGTCGAGTGGACACAAATGTAACCAGCTTTGCTTACACAACAATTGTGCAGACGTTTTTACCATGTGAGCATAATAAGAACTGCGAGAATAAAAAATTTCAAGTTTGATTATTCAGTTTTCATTAGCATTTGAGCGATCAAGATAGTAAATTCGGTTTTTTTTTTTTTTTTTTTTTTTTGAGGAACCAACATGTTTTATTAAATATTTGAAGTTTATACGCCATATCATGGTGATATGTTAAAGGGAAATGAATACCAGGATTAGAAAATATAGAAATACAGGGCCCTGTATATATTTCCCTTTTTTTGTTTAGAAAAAAAAATTATTTCCCCATTTTCTAGTCAAAGTTTCCCCCGAATCTCCACTTCAGACCTGGCAACACTGTTTCTACCTGAGACGCAGGTTTAGCGCTTTGGTCGTACCTAAATGCCCTAACACATCTCGGTCGAGGCTAGAAAATGAACATCAACTGTAGAGCTATAGATATAATTTATTTATAATTTCAACAACTCATAATTATCAAGTCAATATTCTAATGAAACTCGAGCCGTCAAGGCTTGATGAAGGTCGAAGGATGATGCAGCTCACTCGCATTTACTTTTAACCGTAACCATTATCATGTTAGTTTGATGAATGAGGTACAATGCGCTGACGAATACGGCATTTCCCCTGAAACGAGATAATAATGCGATAAATAGGATAGGCCCCCTGAAATGCGAAAATCGCATCGAAATCTAGGGAACCGTAATATAAGCATGAGTTCTTAATGAAAACTGCTGAAAATCGAAACGATCGGGGGAAAGGGAACGCGGGATCGCCCAACGGGGAAACGTCATTCTCTGACGGTATATCAGCAAAAAATGTCAAATGATAGGTTGGGCAGTGTTGCCACGTGCCTTTCTGGAGATCCCCCAAATCCAATGAATCGACGAAAAAATACCGAAACCCTGCAAAGCAAAGTGGATCGGAAATGTAACTGGATCGGGAACGTAACTGGATCAGTTATGGAACTGAATCGGGAACAATGGAGCAGCTAGACCTGTTCCGGAACGTTCCACCTCAAGGAAAGGTTCCACATTCCCGATCCGACAGTATCGGCACATCCCTATCCCTCAGAGTAGGTCTAACAATCGAAAACTCTGGTTTCAGGTTAATCAAACTTGGTTGAAGTCGCTCCTCAATTAATTTGTCCCGGATATCTTCCATGTTAGCTATAGTGATATGTTTGCTGGTCAACTCGTTGATTTCTTACAAAATACCTACGGATGAGTTTTTTTTTTTTCTTTTCAAAAAACCTCTCAAAAAAGTTGTAAAAATAAAATCCCAATGATATTTATTTCCCCAAATCAGAGAAAAAAATCCCCTAACTAGGTAACACTGAGGTTGGGACATCAAAGCCTCAACATTTATTTTTCTGATCCGTACAAACGCAATGAGGGAGCGGCAAAAATACTTACTGTCCTTCTTTGAAGTAATCTTTAAGCGTGTTGCTGAATCTTTTCGAAAACTTGACGAATTCTCTCTTTCGCTGTTCAAGAGCTTGTTTTCCAGTCGGCCCAGGAATGAAACCAGCAACGTCGTTCACTGCATCCAACAATTTCTTAATGGCACTAGCGATTTCTCTGGAAAAAGTTCAAACTAAATTTTAATCTTACCTTAAACGAACTATTCAAAGTAACTGGAATTTTTTTAATATTGTGACTGAGGAGGAGTGACTTGTCTCGATGATTTTTCAACTGTCAACCGAATACTTTCGCTCTCATGGGCATCAGCAAGGCTACATAGGAACCTGTTGGCTTCGGATATCGCAGACAGGCGCCGAGAAGTCGGCTACCCGATATCCGTCGCCACATAGGAATGTCAGCAGTACTGCTGATGCTGGCAAAATCACGAGTGCAACCTAATTGGTGGAAAACCAGAGAAAAAGGGAGGAACCGTGATTTCTCATTGGGTAGAAGTTTCCCCCAGCTTGATAAAAATTGTCCCACCTCCTTAGATCGGAGGTGAGGAATATTGAGAGACGCTCAAAGACCGGGGTACCCGAAAGAAACAGTAACTACAAAATATTTTTCTTTCCCTTCTCGCTGCATTTCTTGATGTCCTTTCTTGATGTTTCCTGAAGATGCCTGAATGGGCGAAAGTGCTCGGCCAGTCAATGGAGAATCGGACAACGAGTAGCGTGGTTTTTCTCCCCTTTTTTTTGGATTTTAAAAAAGGTAAAAATGTATACAAACTTGATAGTTTCCAGGAAAGTCTTCCGATCCGTTATTTCATCAGGTATACGACTGAGGATCTTCTTCAACGCGGCTGACTTGCGATTCAATTCTTGAAAAGCGTCCTCGGACCTTGTGAGTCGATATTCAACTAGAAGAAGAAATTTATATTTAGTAAAATGCAAATTCGACGGTTTTACAAGAAGAACGTTCATAATCTGAAGGTAGTTACCATCAGAATCCGTGGCAACACCTTGAAGGCGAAGCATACTTTCATTCATATTAATGTCAACTTCTCTTCGTCGCAAAACGCCGACAACGAAGTCATACGTGAAGCCCGGGTGGACGGCTTCCACTTTGGACAGAGCAGCTCTGAGTGTTTGAGATGCGACCACATCCCTACGCTCCAACTACAGAAAGAAGGTAAAAAAAAAGAGAAAGATTACGACCATTAAAATTTCGCATGGATCTGTACAGAGAAAAACGATGCGACTCGTTCTTCATTTATTTTATAGGGCACCCAGCACTTTAGCCCCTTTTCATCAGGTTGAAGACCTAATAAAAAGCCCGATGAAATAAATGACGAAGGAATTATTTGGTGTTCCTTCTCTCGACCAAAGTACGGAAAATAGATTTCTGACCATCTCGGCCGATTGTAGCGAAGGCAGCATTTCAAATGAAAACAAATTACTGAAAGGAAGAGATTTGCTGGAGAGATTTGTTACGTAATTAGTGAACTGCTAGAATCAAATTCATAACCAGCCTCTTGGCAAAGATTGCACCTAAAACCTAGTATGCTCGAGGCTGACCTGGGATTGCCTTAGTGCTCTTGCGGCAATATCAGTCCGCAGCCAAATCACGCTGAGGAGGATAGCTGAACACAGGGGCTTGAAGGGCAGTGAAAAGGCTGACAACCTTGCATAAGAGGGGACTAAACCCCTCCCCATCAGCCTGAGCCAATTGTTGGGCTTCCGAAAAGCTGTCTAGTCTAGAAGATTGAAAATGCCGGCCTGGGCCATGCCAATCCCTACCCGCATAAAGCAGGTACAGATCAAAGGAAGCCGAGCCGAGCCGAACAAAAATATATAGCGGGGACGTACCGAGCGGCTTCAGTTACAATTAAACCTCCGACCGAATTCGAGGAATTATTTTATTTTCGACTCAGCTTCGTTTTTGGTGTAGAAGTCGTGCCGGCCCGAACGTACCCGCCCGGCTTAGCCCACCCGAGTCAAACCCCCCGGCCAACCATGGCATAGTATGGACCCTGCTTAAGGTGACTGTTTTGCCCTACTCGATATTGTTACTGCTGCGAAATCTCATGGAAGAGGGTGAAAATGAAAAGTGTACATCTCCCCTACACGATGGCAACTGAATGGAAAATACGGCCGCAGATCGCATCAGAGGGTCGAAAAACGCCGAAAGGCGTCCGTCGGGACTGAGGAAACATGAAGCAGACGCCTAAAGCCGTCTGTAGGGCCCACAGCACGTTACTCTTCAAACGCCTGAAGTCTTCTGTAGACTCACAGCATGTTACTCTTCAAACACCGAAAGCCGTCTGTACTCACAGCACGTTACTCTTCAAACGCCTGAAATCTTCTGTAGACTCACAGCATGATACTCTTCAAACGCATGAAGTCTTCTGTAGACTCACAGCACGTTACTCTTCAAACGCCTGAAGTCTTCTGTAGACTCACAGCATGTTACTCTTCAAACTCCGAAAGCCGTCTGTACTCACAGCACGTTACTCTTCAAACGCCTGAAATCTTCTGTAGACTCACAGCACGTTACTCTTCAAACGCCTGAAGCCTTCTGTAGACTCACAGCATGTTACTCTTCAAACTCCTAAAGCCGTCTGTACTCACAGCACGTTACTCTTCAAACGCATGAAGTCTTCTGTAGACTCACAGCACGTTACTCTTCAAACGCCTAAAGCCGTCTGTAGGGCTCACAGCACGTTACTCTTCAAACGCCTAAAGCCGTCTCTAGACTCACAGCACGTTACTCTTCAAACGCCCAAAGCCGTCTGTAGACTCACAGCACGTTACTCTTGAAACGCCTAAAGCTGTCTGTAGGGCTCACAGCATGTAATCGTCAAACGCCTAAAGCCGTCTCTAGACTCACAGCACGTTACTCTTCAAACGCCTAAAGCCGTCTCTAGACTCACAGCATGTTACTCTTCAAACGCCTAAAGCCGTCTCTAGACTCACAGCATGTTACTCTTCAAACGCCTAAAGCCGTCTGTAGACTCACAGCACGTTACTCTTGAAACGCCTAAAGCTGTCTGTAGGCTCACAGCACGTTACTCTTCAAACGCCTAAAGCCTTCTGTAGACTCACAGCACGTTACTCTTCAAACGCCTAAAGCCTTCTGTAGACTCACAGCACGTTACTCTTCAAACGCCTAAAGCCGTCTCTAGACTCACAGCACGTTACTCTTCAAACGCCCTTAGGCGTCTGTCATGGAGAAAGGGTTAGTAATAATCGATAGTAATAAGAGATTTGGTGAATAGGGACAGTCAAGTCAACCAAATGCCCATGTACTACCTCCGTTAATACAGTTAGTTAAAGCTAATAGAGATCGTAACTTGATAATTACCTGAGAAAGAATAGGTCGGATAAGAACAGGCATAATGAGAGAAGTGACAGGCGTCTCGTCTCCCATGGTCATTGTTGAAATGCACAACCTCAATAGAATTATCGCAATCTTTGAAGAACCACCAAGTTGGACAGGGAATCAAAAACTTGACGCGGAACTGAAATTGTCACCGAACGGGGTGTGGTATTTTTGAGATTTCGAGACTCAACATAAACCAGTGCTTAGTTCGATCGATGAATAATGCGAATCGATCATCCTATAAGTTAGATTTGGAACACTTTTCGATCGGGAAGAATTTAAAAAAAAATCAAGAGAAACTTCAGGGTCTTAATAATCTATACGGATACGAACATAGAACTCGAGATCAAGAGTAGAGCTAAATTACTAGTCAACAGTGCAATGACAGACAACGAGAGATGTGAACAAATTTCCCACAACTCCCTGCAGTTGAGCAGGCACTCCAATGTTTCCCTGTTGGCTATTTTTTAACAGAACGGGTGACGCTTTTCGTATTAGCCTTAGAAAAAGGGAGCTGAAAAAGAGTAGAAATCGAACGGAACTTGAATCGATAAAATAAATCGATAACTATCATATCGAACGACTTCAAATCGAACAATTTAAATCGATAAATGGATGTGACATCGCTATCAATATTTTTGTCGAAAATCTACGTTTTCCCGAAAAAAAACAATGTTGATAATTTTACACATCGAATTTTTCTTCCAATGTTTTGTGCACTATTAGCTTGTGACGGAATTTCTTTTTATTTCGCCAACGGATTGCCATCTATGAACAAAGGAATTTCCTTTGTTGAAGGGCGAAGGCTTGAGGTGAATTTCAACCTCACGTTAATTGTAATTGAAGGCTGAAGAGCCTGTATACCAAGTTGTATCGACGATATAGCCAAAAGTAAGTTAAAAAATCAACCCATTTCTACTGAATGATGCGGTACTTTCTAAATAGAAAATCAAGGATAGCTTTAAACAATTACGTTCTACAGGATTTTCGAAATTACTGCTGGCCTGGTAATGTTCTCTTCCAAAGAAACATTCATTCCAACTTTCATTTACAAATTCGGAATTTTCCGAAAACATCGATTTTTTGTAAAACATCGATGTTTTTCTTCCGATGTGAATGTCAACATCGATCTTTCGATATTTAACATCGATTATTTAAAACATCGATGTTTGTAGGTCGATGTCATCTCTAAATCGATATTGGCTACATTTGCCGCTCTTTTACGAACATTACTTATTGAGATCTGTTACGTTCCAAATCGTGATCTAAAAACCTAACTATGACTTTTCGTTCCACATTCCGGATTTATATTTCCTAAATGTAGTTTGGAGCGGTTCCAAATTCGGTATGGAAAATTTGTAAGTAAAAAAATTTGGGCAGTTTTCCTCTATAGTTACTGATCTGTTTTTCGGTGGGAACGTTCACAAATGTTAGGAATCATTAGTATCACAAATGGGTAGTCTTTGTAAATCATATTAAGATAATATTAAGAATAATAATTGTTATTATTAATAATTAATAATATTAATAATTTTATAATATTATATTTAATTAATAATTTTAATATTAAGAATTTACTTATGATTGATCATTATATACCTTCTTTTGCCTTCTAATTATTACCTTAATAATTAGATAATTATTATCTTAACATTAATCATTGTCATTAATCATCATATTAATCATTTTATTAATAATTAATACTAATCATTAGTAATAATTAATACTAATCATTATTAATAATTAACGAACATTGGTAATTAATTATTAATATGAATAATTATTAATTATTCATATTAATTCTTCTAATTCTAATTTTAATTCTCCTTCTAATTATTACCTTAATAATTATCTATTTATTAAGGTAACAATTAGAAGGTCAAAGAAAGTATATAATTATCAATCATAAGTAAATTATTTACTATAGATAAATTATTTATTATATTATTTAGTATATTTATCATTCAGAGTTGTGATGGTAATATCCAGCCAGCTTAGCTACTGTTTTTAGTAATATCAATCGTTGGTAATTAGTTATTAATAATTAATTAATGCTTAATAATATTAATAATTAATTGCCAACGATTAATATTATTAATTAACTACCAATGATCATAATTATCGCACGCTATAATAATTATCTAATTATAAATAAATTATAACTATAAATCTATAACTATAAGCATAATTATAAAAACTAACTATAAATAAATGATCTATAACTATAAAATCTAACTATAAATAAATTATCTAACTATTAAGGTAATAATTAGAAGGCAAACGACGGTATATAATTATCAATCATAAGTAAATAATTAATAATAAAATGATCGAACTTGATTTTTAGTCCCTAGTTTTGCCCCTTTCGCCTTAGTTTCCCGGCGAATGAAAATTCCCCAGCAAACGAGCACAGCCTGCGCTCGCTAGTCTTTTCCGTACGCAGCGCACCAAAACTTCGTGTCTCGTGATGTGTCGCTGCGATGTTATCGTTCGCCCTTTTTCGTCCAACGATTTCGTCCTTTTCTCCGGCAGTCGCTCGTTTCCTCGGCTTTGATTTCTTCGGATTGTGATGTTTATCCGGTCGCCGGAATGGATAAAATTTCCACCGAAATCGCCTCGTCCAATTCGGCCGTGAAAATGGACGTTGATAATCCTCTAGCGCTGAAAAGGTCTAGCAGTGCACCGATGATTAACGAACTGAATAATACTAGTCCGCTGATGTCTTCCCAAGCTCCGAACAGTGTACTGAGGTAGCGCCTTGTTTATTTCCTTTCTTTCCCACTATTGTCGAATTGAACACGGCCCGTTTCCGTTTACCGGCTCCGCTCTAAATTCGAACGCTCCAATTTCCCAGCCGTTGAAATTGTCTCTCGTGCGATATGAAAAATTCGGCGACTTGTGGAATTTATTATTAAAGTCGCTTTAATTTATCGCGATTTAATTGCCAATTCAATTTATGGCGAATTTGGCGGCGCGCGATTTTCTTTTTCTGTACAAAAAAAGCGGGCATTTTATTAGATGAGAGCGTGAAAACCCAATGTACTATAGCTAATCTGCGTCAGTGCGTTTGCGTTGCTGCGTTTTGCATTCTAATTGGCTAGGCGCATTCCCGCGACGGGTAGTCAAACGAAATCCAGAACGCAGCAACGCAAGTAAATTTAACGGATGCCTGCGAACCCTCCAAAACAAATCCGAATAAAACAGGGTTCGCAGGCTTGCGTCAACGCGTTTGCGTTGCTGCGTTCCGGATTTTGATCGACTTCACGACGCGGGAATGCTATCACCTGGACAATCCGAATGGCAAACGCAGCAACGCTAACGCATTGACGCAAGTTTGTGAACTTAGCTTCAGATCGTGAATTCTCCTCAATTCGATTTAAACGCAGAATTTTACGCAGATTCTTTGCGAATCGTTGAGATTTCAAGTGTCATTCGCAGTTTTGGTTTATTATCAATAATGAACCATTGTAATTGCACGAGAAATTTTTTCTAACCCCTCAAAATTCCATGTACTATGTTTCAAGGCATGTAGAATCCAAATATTCAATAAAAAACGCCGCAAATGATTATACAGCGGTTTATTATTCCTTTGCTTCAATAATTATGTAAGAAGAACAATACACAACAGTACAATAGTAATTATTCTGAACATTTCAAAATGTTCCCACCAAACAACAGATTGGGAGGGAAAATTCCGTAGCAACTATTGTAATTTTGATCATTTCTATTTTTCTCAATTTCCAAATTTAAATCTGAATTTTTCGCCTTACTGATTAGTTGAAGAGACCAACGAGTATAGAACGATTTTTGTAGCTCCAAAAACTCTCGAGTCATGCCGAATTTCTGAAAATCTCCCAAATTCGACACAAAAGCTGCGATAACTCGAGAACCAATAAAGCTATCGACCCGGCGATGGTCTCATTCGATTCAGCGTCCAAAAATCTATAGAAATTGATACCAAATACACCTATTTCTGAAAAACTTCGAAAAATATGAATTCTCTCCTCCTCAAAACCCCCCAAAAATACCCTTAAAATTGAGCTAGCAATGTGGTTCAAGAATTGGGCCGTTGTAAGACCGATATTAATTTTTGTTGTAAATTTCAAGAATGTAGCTATTATAGTTTGGCCAGGAAAAGTGTTGACGGTGGACGGACAGAATATTTTTTATTGGATATTCAGATTCTAAAACGTAAAACATCAAATTTTGAGGGGGTTGGATTTTTTTTCTTGGGTAATTAAGTACAATGGTTTGTTGTTGATTAAAAAAAAAAAAAAAAAAAAAAAAAAAAAAAAAAAAAAAAAAAAAAAAACGTAGTTATAGAATAATAAACTAAAAAATTCATATTTTGCTGCTGAAATAATATAGTTATTATGAATGCAGAGTTTGATTTGTAGACGGCTTGTGTTGACAGGGAGCCATCGACGACGACGTTGCCTCCGACTAGATTGCGACGATTCAGTACCTCCTGTAGCCCAGTGGTGCCTCTGTCACCTGGTGGCCCATCTTCGCCCAAACTTCACCGCGTCACTCAACTTCAACGAGAAGAATCTGTTGACGTACTCGGCCGAGAAGCTGCGCATGAGCGAGAACTGAATTCGGCTATGCACGTATCATTGTCTTGTGAAGACCTTTCGCTCATTGCCGATCGACCAAAGGTGATGAAGTGACAGTTTCCAGTGATATGTCGTATCATTAAGCAGTAATTCTTCTTTTCCTTGGCGTCACATTTTTATATGCCCAGGGGGTGTGAGGGGGAAAACCAGACGACTCATTCTCAAATTCTTCGTTCGCACTTTGCCAGTTCGGGCAGCCCTGAAGATGCCCGAACGGGCGAAAGTGCTCAACCAGCAAATGAAGAATAGGAGAATGAGTCGCCTGGTTTTTCTTTATTTGCTGGCCGAGCACTTTCACCCTGAAGATGCCCGAACGGGCGAAAGTGCTAGGCCAGCAAATAAAGAATCGGAGAATGAGTCGCCTGGTTTTTCTCCTCCTCGCACCACGTGGACATGAATAGTAATGAGAAAAGGTTGAGTGACTGAAATGAAAGATTTACTGTCAAATTTACAGACTCCTTCCACTCATTCGACCGAAACCAATGGGAAAAATGGAAAGGGTCTTCATTTGAACTTATGCTCCACTCCCAGCACGGACCGTTCTCTGTGCTCGACTCCTAGTCCCACACGAGTGACAACCAATCGCCAGTTTATCACTTTCAAGAGTAGTCTAACGCCCAGTCCTAACAGAAGTTTCAGGTATATTATGACTCAATTTACCATTATCTGTGTTACTGTAGTCGGTGAATGAATAGGCTCATGAAGGTTGATGATTTATTTTCGACGTGACACACTGACAGTTACATCTATGATAGAAGAAGCCAAAATGGCGTCTTGCCGCGTATGCAGTGTTGCCAGGTCTCAAGTGGAGATTTGGTGAAAACCTTGACTAGAAAAGGGGGAAAATGGGTATTTTTTTAAACAAAAAAGGGGATAAATATACAGGGCTGTGTTCCTATATATTTTTTTTAATACTCGTATTCATTTCACCTTAACATATCACCATGATTTGGTGTAAACTTGGACTATTTAATAAAATTAATATTTAATCTTTATAATATTAATTATAATAAATAATTGAAATAAAATAATAAAATAAATAATTATAATTAATATTTAAAATATTAAATAATATTTAATAAAACATTATGGTTCTTCGAAAACACGAATTTACCGCCCCGATCGTGCAAAATGCGAATGAAATCAGAACCATGATAAAAACTGGAGAAATAATATTATATTCTCACAGTTCTTATTATGCTCACATGTTAAAAAAAAACTGCACCATTGTTGTGTAAGCAAAGCAGGCTACATAAATTTATTTCCATTCGACTATCAAGAGAAGTTGGGGTACTCACATTGCATACATGAAAATTATCGCTCAACTTTGCTCTAAATTTTACAAGGAAAATAGCAAAAAAAGAGATTGGAGGAGGATTTAGAGGAAGTAGTTATTTTTTCTTGGTTTTGGGAGAGGTTCCCTTCCAAAAAGGAGAGAACTGGCAACACTGCGCGTGTGTATTATGTTGTACCCAATTGGCAAAAACGCCTGATGTCCAGTGTTGCCAGGTCTCCCCTTAGGCCTACTCGGAACTACGAGAATCTTTTTCTTTGCTTTTTTTAAGTTTGATTCTTCATTCTTTATTATGATTCCGATTTCATTCTAATTTGTATATATACTGCGTGTCAATTTCTTCATAATTGATGCCCTCTCCTCTATAAAACAATCCATAAACTTTCATCTGCACGTTTTTTCGCAACGTTTCAACGTTGTATGAAAATTTTTCGTTTCCCGTTGGCGATTCGTTTTCCATTCTTTATTAACGTATTGTTTTTTAATCAATTTCAGTAGAAGAAGCCAAAGCCCGATAGCAATGCGGCCAGCGCAATTCAACGTTGCAAATCCCGTTAAAAGAAAGTTCGATTTAGAAGAGAGTGAACCTTCTGCCAAGAAATTTGCTAGTCTACTTGTCAACCATCAAAGGTTAGTTTTCTTTATTTTCCTAACTGTGCCAAAACATAATTTACTCTACGGTTCCAGTAATATTTGAAATTGAAGATTTGAGTGCTGATGTGAAAAACAGAAGGAGGATCTGAATGCTGTAATTGTTGTTGGAAGTTGTTTCCTGAAGAGGCCTTGAATGGGGAAAGCGCTCGAAGTACAGAAGTTCAAAATGAGATCGCAGCTTTCATCTCAAACTCATACCCGTGTAGGATCCCTAATAATGTCCCAAAGGGAGGATCCAAAAGTAAGTGGAATAGAGCTGGCATGAGTAAGTGGATGGGAGGAGGGGGAATTTCGGTAAAGTGGGGTGAAGTGCGAAATCTAACGTGTCATTGTGCGAATTTTCATCTCTGTAGGTACATACCTACGATATACCGACCGATATACCAACGATATATCTGAGTATCGATACTGTTGTGGTATCGACATCGATATTTGTATGGATACTTCTTTTCGATCCTGGGTTCCCTCTGTTTTGTGGGACAAGGTTATTTAAAAAATGGACGTATCAATGATAATTTGAATCCACGTGTATTAAAAAAAACCAGTTGTGTGCATAGATCACACAGTACTTCCATGTTTGACTCGGTAACAGATATAGCCAATTATAGAATTAAGAAAATCGTACGAAGGGCGCAACGTTAATTTACAACAACTGTCATTGAAAAACGAGCCGGGCCATAAAATACACCAACAACAACCATTTTCAGTCCCAAAACACCTATGCCATGATTTTCCGCTCTGAGAACTAGACATGAAACTTTTTTGCAGATGGGAAAAGGGTGTCGCGCCATTGCTGGGATTTTTTTTTGATTCCGGGGTATAGTGACACCTAAGTCTTGTCCCCAGTCACTATTGAGTCAAGCAATGCTTCCACCTCCATTTCATAACGCTGAAGAAATTCACATGCAGCTATAGCTAAGTGCTCGGCGGGCAATAAAGGGCCGTAGCTACCAATAGTGCTACAAAGCCCTGATGATGCCCGAAGGGGCGAAAGTGCTCGGCGGGCAATAAAGAAAATGGAGAACGAGTCGCCCAGTTTTTCTCCCCCGCAAACTTCAAAACCAAGAAGATATGAAGCGACTACCCAAAAACGAATAATTAATTACGTTCTGTTTAGGATTGAAGAGCCAATGGTCGTCATCAGCGAACCCGAAGCCCAACGTTCGACTAATACTTCGGAACAACCTGACTGAAATACCAATCTTGAAACGTATGCATCAAACTCCTCCCGCTGCATTTTCCTCCGTTATGTCGCGTTCTAGTCTCATTCAAGTTTACGTTTCTGTGTACATTGTTTCGTATTTTATTAGAATTGTGTTTCCATCTCTTCGATTTGCGGAAAGGTCTTTCCGGTACTGACTTGTGGCCAAAATTTAGCACTATTTACCGCAAAGTATAATACTGCATTCGAGTGCTTGTAAATTACTAGGTATTGTAGAAATAATTAGTTTTTACTTTGCTACGCCTATTATTTGTATTTCATCTCTCAAAAGCTGTCGTTTGCTGTAAATCGGTTTGTCATTCGGTTTCATTGCCTTTTCGATTGACTACTTTGAACTTTTTCGTAAATAACTTGCTGACTTGATTTATGAAACAATCATTAAAGAATCTAAGCGAACAGACGAGGAAATACTTCCTATTTCGATTTCTCCCTTTCGGCCGCAATCGTCAAATGAGAAGGAGAAGACAATAATAAACCCGCGGTGATAATAAACCTATAATATACAATTTTATGTACACCTTATGAGAAAATATGCAGTCGCGTTAAAAGCAAAGGTTAAAAATTCACTTCAAGGACAGTTACTTGATTTTCAAATTTTGGGTTTTTTGGGAAGAGAGCCAAAAGCTGAAATGACTGTGCTTTTTGTGCCCGTCGACGAAGTTGTGAGAGTGGCGAGTCCAACTGCAGGAACAGGAGCTCTCATGGGTCCGGAATGGCCGGAAACGTGATGGCCCACCTGATCCCACTTTGATTTTCTTTTACGCTCTTCTTCAGCAGCCGCAGCTGCTAAAGCGCTCGCTCCGTTGCTCGCTTTCTTCGCAGTTCCAACGATAACTTCCACCTGAAACCGAAAAGAAAATTATAAACTGACGATTGAGCATCCATCGGTGATTAATTAGTTGAACGGATATTATTTTGCACCTTAGTTTTTTCTTTCCTCTCTTTCTCGCGTTTGTCCACTTCGAGTTTTTGAATTCTCGCCAGTTCGTCGTAATAAGAATTTTTGTTCCATTTGAACGGATCATAAATTTGCGGCGCATAATTGGTACCGAACTCGTTGATGCCGCAATACTGTATAAGCTTTTCGTAAATGCTCGGATTTCGAAACGCTTTGCGCTCTTGTATCATAATATTCATGTCGTGCCCTTTTGATTTCATCTTCTCCGTAAGTGCGATGATTTTTTGTTGCATTTCGTTTGAACATTTGCCCGTCGGTTCGGGTGGAAGTTCGATCGATGACGAATTGTTGTTTGTACTCGGCCTGAAAAAATAATATGCAATGATAATGATCGTCTGGGGTTGTTGAAATTGTTAGTTTTTCGGTACAATGTGGATTGACAATTATGACAGTACGACGTTCAACACTAGAATATATTTTTTTTATTCAGCCCCTTTGGTTATATTCAGGGTGCAAAAATGATCGCCGACAATCGATTTTCAAAATCGAGTTTCAGAGTTTCAAAAAAAAAAATTTTTTTTTTGTTACTTGATTATTATAGATAGATCTTGGAAGATACCTGTAGGGCATAAAGGAACAGTAAAGGTTTGTTTGGCTTACAGTTCTTGAACAATCGGCCTGTATATATTGAGACAATCGCAAAATCCTCAATACTTACTTTTCTTGAACAGGAGAAGATTTAGGACTATCATGCTCCGGCGTCACTTCCTCCATAGGTTCAGGCTGAGTGACAGCGTCCCTTTCTCCGTCATCATCTGAGATTACTGTATCGTTCAGGTAGCTGACTAATGTAGAAGATCGGACGGTTACCGTCTTTGACACATTGGATATAACCAGTGGACGCATTTGTATCAATGATGGTGACGATTCGTCTAAATCAGATTCAGGTGATTCGGATGAGTCCGTCACAGTGGGGCGGCGAGCCGCCTGAGCTGATCCTGTCGATTCAGGCGCAGAAACAGGCTTCGGCGCTGGTGCGGTCTCTTCTCCTTCGGAGTCTGTGTACATTTCGGTCAGCGATGCCAGTGCTGCCATTTTTCTACAGCTGCTTCAACAACTCTGAATTCGAACGCCTGGCTCCAAATACCTGAAACGGACAAATTCAAATTAGCCCATTCAACTAGTTGATTGTGTTGGCTGATTTTGAACTGTACAGGAGGTTCGCTCGAACCGAGAGCTGCTGTGTCTGAAAAAATCTCTTGCCTGAGTCCAAGCATTTTCAAGGAGGTTAGAAAACTGAACTGTAGACCGTGCGGCAGAGTTGTTAAGTAATGATTATGCCGAGTAATGATTTCTTGTTCCATTCCTTCGTGTCTTATCGAGGGAGTGCAACTCAGATTAAGGAATGCAACCGTTGTTTATCCCAAATTAATTCAAAAGTAATGGGTAATGGAATTACTGGGATTTCACGTCCGAAGCTTTGTTAAATCAAAGGTGAAATAAGAAGCAGGTACCTAGGTAATAAAATTTGATACACTTTTTTAGTCAAATTTTTAAATTTATTCCCAAGTTTCCCGCCGAAGTTGGCAAAATAACGTTTGTTAAAAAAAAATCTTCACAGCTGGGTGGTTGTCCAAGAGAGCTGAAAGCTTTTCGTTTTCTTTCCTTCCCTACATCCTACATACACATTGACTAATGCCAGGGCAAGCAAAGTGCAATTTTAACACTAGATACTTGGTCCGCGCGGTGTTGTGTGAACGTTCTAGTATGATACCATATATAGGACCGCGTGGTCGCTGCGCACGGTTTAGATCCGCAGGGGTTCCGCCGTGCAACAATGGGGAAGACGCCTATTTTTTAATTTTGTTCCTAATGGCCTGAATTCTGCTATTTGGTGTCAGCCGAAGAGGGAATGACCAATTTTTCATGAAAATTGTGAGTTTCCGCGGAGAAAATCGCTAAGGAAAATCAGCGGTTTGAATAAACCCGGAGATGTAACTCCAACCGATTGAAGTAACTCCCTAGAGCGCTCTGCAGTCGGCTGAAAGACAGACAACAACAAGACAGTCTTTAAGACTGGAGTCATGCTAAATCGAGTAAGTGACGCTAATTTCACTGCTACTTGTTAGGTTTTTTAATCGTCGAGTTAGTACCGCCCGAAATGCCTCGTAAAGCAAATAAATTGCTGAGGGGGGTTTGGTAATCTCACAGCAACCTCAAATCATTGCTCCCAATGTTAGTTTATTCTCCGAAGATACAAGCGCTAGTATCGATATTCACGTTCAACGGACTAGTTATGACGTAATAACTATTCATTTTTCGTTCAAAATCATCGGTTTTCATTAGCGATTTTCTCCGCGGAAACTCACAATTTTCATGAAAAATTGGTCATTCCGTCTTCAGCTGACACCAAATAACAGAATTCAGGCCATTAGGAACGAAAATAAAAAATGGGCGTCTTCCCCATTGATTGCCCTAAGAGTTTGTTACTGGGCTTGAAAGCTTAGAATACCAATGAACGCATTTGACGGATGCCAGTGAACCGTGCTTCGAGCATGATGAATGGCAAGGTGACAGCATTGCCGCGTCGGAGAGTCGATCAAAATACTGAACGCAGACGCATTTGACGGATCTGTGAAACCTACTTCGACCCTTTTTTATTGTAACTAATGTACGGATGTCAGTTCGACATTACAAAATGATGACACGCAAAATCGTGAAGCGTTCCACATTATAACAACTCAGTATGAAAAATGAATTGGATCCAAGCACAACTGATAGTAAATGGAGAAACCTGATAGTACATACCAATCACTTTCCTTGTGAGAAGAATAATTTCCGACGTGCGCGCACCAACTAAAAACAAACAATTCAGAACTTACGAACTTACAACTTTCCAAACAACCCTAAACAAACATTGGAAGGTAACATTCCTTATCAGAGAAGTTCTTATATTGTTGTTCTTGCTCTAAACTAGTTGGACATATTATAATTTTAATGTAATCGACGGGCATTTTTTCTAGCTAGTATTTTTTTCAGCGTTCACACGCATGAAAAGAACGAAATCTAGTAATATTTATTGGAGTTTTATAGAGGCACAGTTTAGCTGGGCAATAAGCAATTTTGATTTATAAAATGCTTTTAATCGCTGAGGGCAAAAATGAAGAACCGCTTGGCACATTATTTAAACATCGAGTGAGATAGAGCGAGGGAAAATAATAGAAAAAGGAAGCAAATTGGCATGTCCATCACAACTAACCATGACAGACATTTGTAGCCAACTTTTCACAACACAGACATATTTCAATTTCCAACAATATTTTACTTTTTATTAAAAAATTCAAACAAACGATATTTTTTGACATTTCTATGTCTTTGCTATGGCACACAACCAAAATTATGTTATGTTACGTAACGTGACATTGTGCCTAAATTTGGACAATATATTCAAGTGTATTTTCTTTGATTATTTATTTTTTGTGAATGTTACTATAATAAAAATAAAAAATCGAAGCATAGACATCGGTGTCCAAAAAACATCGAAACCCGGACATCGATGTTGAACATCGATGTTTTTGGTCCGATACATCGATGTTTTTCTGACATCGATGTTTTCCTAACATCGATGTCCCTACTCTAGTTTACGAGTTCTTATCAAGAACAACGCGAACAATTTCGCGAAATGTTTACTTTACTTGCTATTTAGCGTAATCGTCATTATAATTCTCCTTTTTGGTCTAACCGAATTTGAATGCCGTCCGACGTTACCTAAGAATGACTATAACGAATTAAGATGTTCTTGTTTAATTCGAGTAAAATGACTTTCGGTAGATTGAGGAAGTTATTCGGAAGAACTTTGCTTTCTGCTCCAACTTTTAAAACCGGTCCGTTCTGCTCCTTGTGCTTTAATGCGATTAATAGTTGCTCCACCGATGCGTCTAGCGAACTTGAGTTCATACGTTTACTGAAAGGTATGGAACACTCGATTTATCATGTTAGAGTAACCTAATGGGGAATTCGCGTCGAAATTTTTGTCTTGGAAATTGCACACCTCGTAGTCGAGAAATAGCAATTTTTAAAATCAGGGATACCACTGAAGTTGTCGAGTTCTTCGTCCCGGTGTTGCCAGGTCCCAACTGGCAATTCGGGGGAATCCGTGACAAGAAAAAAGAGAGAATGGGCATTTCTTTCAAACGTAAAAACGCTGCAAATTATTGTACAGTTGTTTATTATTCCTTCGCTTCAATAATGATTTAGGAAGACTATCCATTGGTGATTATTTCGAACATTTCTGAACAATCCCACCGAAAAACAGATGGTAACTATAAGGGAAAACTCCGTAGCAACTATTGTGATTTTAATCAATTTTATTTTTCTCAATTTCCTAATTAAAAGCTTAATTTTTTGCCGTACCGTACAGCTGGAGAGAGAGTTTGACGACCATTCCAATGAGTATAGAACGATTTTTATAGCTCCAAGAACTCTCGAGTTATACCATCATGTCAAATTTCTGAAAATCTCCCAAATTCAACACAAAAGCTGCGATAACTCGAGAACCAATAAAGCTATCGACCCGGCGATGGTCTCATTCGATTTAGCGTCCAAAAATCTATAAAATTTGATACTACGTACACATTTTTCTGAAAAACCGTTGAAAATATGAATTTTCTCCCCCTCAAAACCCCCCAAAAATACCCTTAAAATTGAGCTAGCAAGTTGGTTCAAGAATTGGGCCGTCGTAGGACCGAGATTGATTTTTGGTGAATATTTCAAGAATGTAGCTATTATAGTTTGGCCGGAAAACTGCGTACGGCGGACGGACAGAATTTTTTTTATTGGATATTCGGATTCTACATGCCTTGAAACGTAAAGTATCAAATTTTCAGGGGGGTTTATAATTTTTTTTCCGTGGGCGATTACAAAGGTTTATTATTGAATAATAAACCAATAAATCTGTCTGTGCGCCATCAATACTTTTCCAACCAAACTATAAAAGCTAAATTTTTGCCAAAAATCAATTTTGGCCTCACAACGTCTCAATTCTTTGGGTGATCTTCAGAATTTTCCACATCACTTGAACCACCTCCTCCTTTTTTAGCCACTGGGCCTTGCCGACAGTTACAATCCTTTTTCAGATAAATACTACCTTCCCAAAAGCAGTGTTGTTAACTTCCTAGCAGACCAAAGTGGAAGTAGGCTTCCATTGCAGCGTGATTTAAAATATGGATGAATAAGGCACAGAAACCTGCTCGCCATTAATAAAAATATTATACTTATTTTCCTTCTCGTTGCATTTCTTGATGTCCGGGGGTTGTGAGGGGAGAAAATCCAGGCAACTCAAGATGCCCGAATGGGCGAAACTGTTCGGCCAGCCAATAAAGAATCGGATAATGAGTCGCCTGGTTTTTCTCCCCCTAACCATCCCCGGACAATAAGCAAATGTCTTTAATGAAAATATAATGTGTCCTCTCTTTGCAGAAACTGCTGCTTCGAGGGCTAGTAAAAAAGTCCACTACAAAATGGTGAAAGAACTGACAGAAAATGATCTTTTGGAACGGTTCAGAAATCTTGAGGTGCGATCGCGAGTTTTGTTATATGCAATATTTTATCTACGTCTCAATTGTTTTGCCATGGGCTTCCTTGCTCTGTGGAGAGATTGAAATCTCTATCAATGGGACAGTATTTTTCTCATTTGTTTTGCTACTCAGATGTACTCTTCGGCCAACATTCTCTTAAAACGGCGTATACACTTGCGAGCCAAGCGAGAGCGGAGCGCCTTGCGAGCTGCTCCACTCTTGCTCGTGACGTGCTTCAAAATTTTTTCTTTCACAAGCCAGGGGAAAAACACACCCTGAGCGCAGTTAGAGCAAACTCTCAGTGTTGCCAGGTCTCAAGTAGAGATTTGGGGGAAACCTTGTCTAGAAAATGGGGGAATTTAGTGTTTTTTTTTTTTTAACAAAAAATGGGAGAAATATACTAGGCCCTGTATTTCGTTTTTTTTTTTTTTTAATCCTCATATTCATTCCAACTAAACACATTGCCATGATTTGGCGTAAACGTGAACTCGAATATTTAATAAAACATTTTGGTACCTTGAAAGAACGAGTTTGTCAATCGATTGCGAATGAAATCAGAATCGTAATAACAACTGAAGAATCAAACTTTTTTTAATATTATATTCTCGCAGTTCTTATTATGCTTACATGATAAAACACTTCTGCGCCATTGTTGTGTAAGCAAAGCAGGTTACATTTGTGTCCGCTCGAGAAGTTGGGGCACTCAAATAGCATAAATGAAAATTATCGCTCAACTTGTTAGCATGTCTACTATCAAAAATCACTTATTTTCCAAATTTTTATTTTTTCTACATCATACAAGGCGAATAAATAAAGATTATGGGAGGATTTAGGGAAAGTTATTTTGCCTTGGTTTTAGGGGAGTTTTTCCCCAAAAAATGGATACCTGGCAACACTGACAACTCCCCAAGAGGAACAACTCGATGTTGTTGTGAGTGGCGACACTTTTCCAATGGCTAGTCTACAAAATCAAAAAAATAAAAAAAAAAAAAAAACCTAAGACGGTGGTGGCAAACCGATCTTTATAAAAAACGGTACGGAGAAGAGTTATTTCTAGATTTGAAATTATCTCCATGTTTCGGATCCCACAAAAGCCTGTGGGATTCGTACGATTCAATTAACGATATTTATGCTCTTGATTCCACTCCATGACGAGAACCATAGCACAACTGAAAGAAAAAATGAAAAAAGGCCGAATCGTGCTCGCGAGCGTGATAGTAGCCAAAGAGCACGTCCCACTGACGAGCAAAACCCTTTGATCTCACTAAAAAACCGACAGGAGCCTTACAAGCCGAAATATTTCATGTTCTCATGTATTTGTGTAATAATTTCCTCTTTCATTAAGCTCGTATCGCGCTTGTTGGAATTAAAACACGTCCCAACTGCAAGCCGAGCTTAATACGAGCCGTTCGCTCTCACTTGGCTCGCAAGTGTATACGCGGCCTTAGAGTACACTGTCACAAAAGCATGCCACGTCATATATTAGTATTCCTTCAGATTTACAATTTTCCTCGGTTTAATAAAATAACAATAATCCGAATTAACTGGCTCATAGAACCCAGAAATATTTCATGTATTTGTGTAATAATTTCTTCTTTCATACTGTGCTGGCATTGACGCGTTATTCTGACCGCAGCCATTTATTACAGAGGTTGGGAGTGGTGGGCTATCAGTCCATTGACTCGCTACCGCTTTTATCGCAGCACCCGTTCACAATCTTGAATCGAATAGAGGTATTACTGGAAGCTGGTTTCCGCCGAGAAGCCATTACTGCAAGCCGTCTTGCCAAGTGAGTAATTATTGAGCTCATCACGTTTTTTTAATATTTTTATTGCGACCTGGGAGAGGAGTCGGTGGTAGACCAAACTTGTCCCACCGCCTGTACTCTGACATTGAGGTCCATTGTCTTATCCGGCCAGTATTCTCAAACGAGGAAGCGTGTCCCTTTAAAAAGGTCCAGGAGCTCTCTCACCAGATAGCCACTTTCCGAGGGTTTTTGTTCCATTTAAGTCCCAAAAGCCCGAAAGCGAGCGTGCTCCAGTGCTGGGCAGTCGAGGATGAGATGTGAAGCCGTTTCATCCTCCCCCCAGCACAGTCTGCAGTCTGGCTCCACTCCTTCAACGCCCAGTCTGCATAGGTGTTTCCTAAACGCTCCGTGTTCTGTAAATAGGCCCACGATAAGATTGAGCCATTTCCTGGTAAGCGATATGCAGTCCATCGCCCTTTGCTTACAAGGTCCTGGCGATCTGCCTTGGGATCGCGGCCTTGTCCCCCTCCAGGCCTTTTGGTGACGCTCCGTCGTCCACTTGCGCACCTTCCCCCGGAGGATGGACATTGACACCCCCAAGTATGGCTCCGGCCCTACAGGAAGCTCGAGAGCTCCCCTTCGTGCCAGAGAATTCGCCTTTTCATTGCCTTCCACCCCCAAGTGACCAGGGACCCAACTGAGGGATAATTAGATATTCCTGTTACGGACTCGAATATGGAAGTACTGTGTGATCTATGCACACTACAGGGTTTTCACTCTTTTCAGATATATCAGGATAACAAGGCAAAGTATAGCGTCGTTAAAAGTGCAAGGCTTGATTCCTGAATCGGTAGATGTGATGAGTAGTATTCTTCAGCACGTTGACATCGACCCTACCTGTTACCCTGAAGAGATGCTTGACCGATCTGCGTCTATCATCAAAATAAGGGTAACATGATCCACATACTGTTGCATAAATACCTTCAAAATGTATTTTTATGACCATTGGGACTTGTGTGGGAATTGTTTGTGTATAAAATTTAAAAAATATATTTCTCTATCTTCATCTCCTTACACTGATCAACCACCTAGCTGAAGTTTCCTTGAATCCTATGCATTTGATAATCGTATCAAAAATATTTATTGCTTTTTAGAGGGTTTCATCTGTTGCAACCACATATCACAACCGAAAAATAAAAATAACTTATTTACCTTCAATTGGATAGAGATAGCTCTGCATTAAAACTCCCCGAGAAAGATGAGACCTCCTTCGGGCCATAAAACAAATGAAAACAGTCTCCCCAGAACAACCATCATTCCTGTAAAAACTTCGACTGTTGATGAAAAAATAATTTGGCTTGGAAAAAATTACAGAGGCAGTATTAAGGCCTCCATCCCTTTGAAAGAATATAATGTATATGAATGAAAATGTGTATGAATATAAGAATATAATAAGAATCGGAAATTGTATACTTACCAGTGCCTGCCTATTATTTTGAACTTTGTACAAAGTAAAAGCAGAAACAGTATCAATATGTTATTTTGTGTAAATACGAGGGATATCCAGAAAAAGGTTACAACTGCTGCCAAAAATTGAAAAGTGCATATATTTTTACCAAATTTACAGGGTATGTTCCAAAATATATGTTTATTTTTCGACACAATTGCCATCAATAAATTTTTTCAGCCTCGGCACCAGCTTTTGTATACCCTCGTCGTATACGCTTCGCTCCACCTTTCAAAGCCAGTTCTTGACAGTCTCCATCACATCCTAGTTGTTAGAAAAACGTTTTCCACACAAGAACTCTTTCAATGGGTGGGTCACAATAACCCATCCAAAGGATGCAAGCAAAGCTCGGGCGTTGTCCTGAAGGAGAGACACACCATGAGTCAGCATCCCCTCCTCCTGTTTTTTATGCTGTTCTTCAATTTTTTAAGGGTTTCACAATATGCGTCAGCATTGATGGTTGTCCCTCTGGCCATAAAATCCTTCAGAAGCTCTTCTGAAATGAGAGACGGCCTTCCACTCCTTTCTTCGTCGTGAGTGTCCGTGGGATCTCTTTAAAAAGCCTAACCCACTTGAAAACATCTTCTTGGTTGAGTCATCGCATCTCTCATTGTATTGGGTAGGTGAGGGGGAGAAGAACCAGGCGACATATTCTCCGATTTTTTATTTTCTGGCCGAGTACTTTCGCCCCTTCGGGCATCCTCAGGGCGGTTACCACAGGCTGTGGTAACCTATGGTTCCACATCGCCCTGAGGATGCCCGAAGGGGCGAACGTACTCGGCCAGAAAATAAAAAATCGGAGAATATGTCGCCTGGTTCTTCTCCCCCTCACCTACCCAATACACTTGAAAACATGTTGACGTGACAATTTCCTCAGGTCCGTAAGTGCCCACAAGCTGACAATGTATTTCGGAAGCAGATTTGTGAGCAATAGCCAGGAACTTGATGTCTGACCGAATCTAGGTAGGTGGAGGGAACAGCACCTTCAGAGGTTGACTGAAACTGCTCCTGCGACGCCATTTCTCAACTGACTGACATGGGGTTGGGCTTATTTTGACCGTTACGAACCCCTCTATAAGCAGGTATGCCACTCATAACGAAAAAAAATTCCCTGTGCCCTTCAGAGGACTTGTAACTTTACTTTCTGGATATCCCTCTTACTATCTTACTCAGAAGTTGAATTTCTTTTCAGAAATTATTATTGTTATCCTCTTTGTTCTGTGCACGAGGCAAACCTTTGTAATACCTTACGGTTATACAATAAACGATGTTTCATTTAATTTAATTTCACGTTCTATAATGACATTTGCGCTTCGTTGATTGACTTTTAGAAAGAAATTGTAAAAGCATTCATGAAGAAGAAATTCGGTTTTTCGGACGAAGACTTTGAAGTTAGAGGCCAACTTTTCACAAGATTGTACAACAAGAGCTTTTCTACAATAAATAAGAATATTCGGCTCATGGAAAATGAAATCGGAATGCCCACAGAAACGGTGAGTAAATTCGAGCAGTTCGATTGGGATTAACTTAAGTACATGCATGAATGCTTAGTGATCGTTCTAAGCTGAGTGGCTTCTCGCGTATATTGTATCAAAAGCTATCTGATTTTTGTGAGTCACGTCATCGCACCGAAAAGTTTCTTCATTTTCATGTGAGAGCTCGTGTTATCTTTTTTTTAGTCCTTAGAGCCTCCATTCTGCTCTGGTGCTGTAAACTCACTCGGAATACACCGATTATTGACTGAAAATTGACCGTCAATTTTTCAGTGTTTCATAGCTCTTAGTATTTATTGGTTTTTCTAGTCACCTGCATCTTCTAGTCTTTTTCGTTGTTAAAAGAATTATATTTTCAAGCTTTTTAGAATTAGATTAAGTATGCAGCTGTGATAACTTCTCATCTCAAGACGAACCCTCTTCACGGGCGATCCTAAAAAACTCGACATATTAACTTCTAAGATGTATCCTGAAGAGGGCCGTGAGGGCGAAAGCGCTAGATTAAATGAAGATGATAAGGAGAACTCGTCGCGTTTTTTATCTCCATCTCAACGACGCAATTGTGTACCAGCGACAACAACCAATGAAAAAATACTGTCTGTACGCCATCAACACTTTTCCGGCCAAACTATAATAGCTACATTCTTGAAATCAAAAATCAATCTTGGTCTGACAATGGCTAAAGTGGCTCAATTCTTTAGCCAAATCGCCACCTCAATTTTAAGAGTATTTTTGAGGGGGAGAAAATTCATATTTTCCAAGGGTTTTCAGAAAAAGGTGTATTTGGTATCTATAGGTTTTTGGACGCTGAATCAAGACCATTGCGGGGTCGATAGCATTATTGGTTCTCGAGTTATCACAGCTTTTGTGTTGAATTTGGGAGATTTTTACAAAGTTGGCGTGGGGGTATAACTCGAGAGTTCTTGGAGCTATAAAAATCGTTCTATACTCGTTGGAATGGTCGAAAACACTCTATTCAGTGGTACCGTTAGGCAAAACTTTCAATCAATTTGAAAGTTAAGAAAAATAGAAATAGCTATTATAGTTTGGTCAGAAAAATGTTGACGGCGTATGGCGGACAGACAGATTTTTTTTAAAAATAGGATAATCAGATTCTACATACCTTGAAACGTAAAACATCACATTTTGTGGGGGGTTAGATTTTTTTTGGCGATTACAATGGTTTATTAGATCACTACTACGATGTTTAATATGATCTCGTTTCAAGTTGTCTGTTATTTTCAGCTTCGTCGACATATATATTTGCTGTCCACGAATTCGGCCAACATTGAAGCTATCCTCCGCGAAGTTGATTCAATTGGGGACATAGAGATCCACACAGCTCTTAATTGTCGACCCAAAATCCTGGCCAACACGTGTGCGAATTTAATACAAATTCTCCGACTTTTCAAGGTAGCCGCTTCTAATTTTTATCGTTCCGTATTTTCAGCGCTTTTTACTTCCATCTTAACGTAGTATATGGAAGTGTTGTGATCGTCTGAAAAATCGAATTTGGAACAGTTGTGAAGTTGGAAGAAATTTTCATTTGCGTTACTTGAAAGTATTTTCTGCTCAAGTGTTTGCGATTAAAAATAAAAGAGATAAATCGCTTTATCTCCCTGGAAAATGAATGAAACTCTTGAAATTTCCAGGAAATGTTCTCCTAGTGATTGTGCAGAATTAGCTTCTATCGAATTTTGGATAACACACCGCATTCGAGATATAACCGTTAAAACTTTTTTCTATTTCTATTATTACAGGCTATAAGAGTAATTAATTTTCAACGTTTGAGGTTTTACAATTTTTTTATGACGAGCAGATGACTCTTCATGTTTCATCTATTGGGCCACACACCGTACTTCCACGCAATACTTTTTTCTTCACTATTTCACTACTGCGAATTCGTATTTTGATTTTTACAGGCCGCAAAAATCAATATATTTGAACGTTCAGCCTCTTAGAAATGTTTGGGACGGCGATTGGATGACGACTGATTTTTATCGCGTGGTTCACACACAGTACTTCCGCGTTATATACATATTGACAATATTTGATATGACACACTTTGATTTTTACTGACCGCAACAATAAATATATTAGAACGCTAGGGACTTGAAATTTTTCTCTACGCCAGTTGAAATTCGCTGGATTTTTATTGTCGGTATCACACACACTTCTTCCTTGTAAATCGCATTTTGAGTCGCAATATTATTTGAGCGCTTTTTGTATTGTTGAGTCTCTTTGTTATGAAAATATGACGCCATTTCTCAAAACTTGTATCGTTTGGATCACATACTGTACTTCCACCATAGCTGGTTTTGTTTTCAATATTTTGATTTTTACGGGCCGAAAAAATCAATATTATTCTACGCTTAATATTAATTTCAATTTACCTTGAAGTTGCCTGAATTTAACTGATGTTTCGATGTTTCAGCTATCCTAATTCATCGCATTTTCTAATGTGTTCATTTCAATGTTGCAGGAGTACAATATTCCCATTTCTTTCAACCATGCTGTATTGAAAGTGTTCACGTTGAGCTATAAAACGGTGAAGACTCGGTTTGCCGAATTGGACAACGTCGAGTTGTTATCGTTATATAAAGATCACCCTCGGGTCATGACATTGATTTTGGTCCAAGACACGGCCAAGAAACGGCTAAAACTATTGGAAGATGCCAACATCCATTTGATATCATTGCACTCAATCATCTCCACCAGACGTAGATTTGAAAAGTTGGTTGACTAAATATGGACTCAAGTTTAATTTTTATTAACGGTTTGGAAAATTTTACACGAGGATCCGTAGAGCTGCTAGCCTCAGCGATTTTTTTAGACAAGGGCCTTCCAAACGAGCCATTGGGCTATCGGCTCCTGAAACTTTTTATATAGGCTATAGGCTGAGAGACTTTTTTGAGTGATCATCATGGAGCTGTTAATACAGGGTGTGGCACAGGAACCTCCCAAATTTCAAAAAACTGCTGTTGTGAAATTATGCGGTCGTAGTGGAGTGTGGTAGGTCTCGTTCGGAAGGGTGAGTGATGTAGTTTTCAGTCTGTGGTCAGGAGAGCAACGTTCGTTCATTATCTAGACTCAAAATTGGCGATTCTATTACTGCCACTTTGAGGGCGTTTCAAGGTACAGTTTGTCGTCGTCTGCTAGTGTTCCCGACCTGAAAACATTTTTGTCTCGGGTGCAAAAATTTAGAGCAACATCATCTGCGCTAAATTCGAAAAAAAGAAGATGTCATCTTTTTGATAAATAAATAAATTTTTAATCTTTCTCGATTAGTTTTTTCGACAACTTTTTGAAATATGGGAGGTTCCCGTGCCCAACCTGTAGTACCACTTCAATGCTAATTTGTGTCCCCTTCTTGGGAAAGGTTCAATCTTTCACGCTGAAAGCTGGAATCGTTTTTAGAAACTGTGATCTCTACAGATCCTCGTGTGAAATTTATCAATCGATTTTACCTGCCTACAGTGCTTTATCTCTTCTTCCAGGTTTGTAAACGAAGGTTACCACCTGGTGGGAAGAACTGACCTTCTTCACTACCTTGTCAATCGCTACGGTAATCGATATAAAGAAATCAAGGCAAAACTGGAGCGACATCCATTTTGGAGGTCGGTCCCATTGGTCACTGTTGGGCGCAACCAAAGATTCCTATCGAAACATTTGTCCAAAGATGATATACTGCGATGCCCTCTAGTCCTGTTCTATCCCACGTAAGATATAGTTGTGTTACTATAGACAGGCCCGGATAACCCATAAGGCCAACCTAGGCCATGGCCTAGGGCGCAAGCTTGCGGGGGTGCAGGGCAAGGGATGGCAAAAAAATGTATATTATTTTTATTTTCCTAGACGAGCGTCAGTAGGGAGCGTCTGGCGCTGTCTGGAAAGATAAGTGAAGTGTAGGTGGGGGGTACCCGAACGAAGTGAGCGAAATCCTATCCCTCAAGTACAGTAGGGATAAAAGGTTATTATGTTCGTATGTGATAATGTTCGTTCATATTGTTCATTGCTAAGCGTCATCGCCTGTAGTGCAAAAGTTCCTGGTTCGATCCCAGCCCATGGTCAGTTAATTTTAACAACTCTTTTTTAATAATATTTTATTATAATTTATAAAATTATTACTCAGAGGCGAGAAAGAGCTATCAAAATCCTACAATTTGGTGTATTTAATTATATTTTTATCGTAGAGGGGTTGTGAGGGGGAGAAAAACTAGGCGACTTATTCTCCAGGTTTTTAATGGCTGGCCGAGCACTTTCGCCCATTCGGGCATCCTCAGGGCGACGTGGAACCATGAGGTCCACAGCCTGGCTGTGGACCTCATGGTTCCACGTCGCCCTGAGGATGCCCGAATGGGCGAAAGTGCTCGGCCAGCCATTAAAAAGCTGGAGAATAAGTCGCCTAGTTTTTCTCCCCCTCACAACCCCTCTACGACAATAGATGCGACGACAACCAAGCGAAGTATATTTTTATGTTATGTCCCCGCGGAGCTATTAACTTTGAAGAAAAGTAAAAACACGTTTTTTGGAACGTGGAATATATCTCGAGAGCTATCATATAAGCTAGCCATTTTCTTATTTTTAATCGATTCTACGTTAAATTTCCTTCATTTTCTTCCACAGCACCTAATCGTTCCCATTTCGGGAACGTGACGAAAAAAATCCCCAAGTTGAAACTTCAAAAGTATGAAAATCGAAAAGAATTCGAAAAAATATTAATAATCGTTCGATTTTGTTTGTTTTCACTTTAAATTCGAATTCCACGTCTAATTTCCTGTAGGAATCATTAATTAATCAAATTTGAACAGTACTGTAAGTATTTGCAACGGAATTTCAAAGTTGAAAAACGTAGGAGTGGCGTAGTATTAAACTGGAAAAACGGATAGTTGTCGTGAAATTTCCGCCGTTTTGACGTCATATTCGGATTCAGCGTTAAATTTCCTATAAGAATAGCTTTCAAAATCGCTTTAAAACGAAAATTTAATTTTTCATCCTTAACGGAGCTCGACATTTCGGCCGGCGAAAAACTCGATTCACGGAAAATAATTTCTCTGGCTCTGTTTAAATTTTTTTCACCAAATTTTTTGCTATGTACGTATGTAAAGCGTTCAAATGAAGACTCCTGCATAATAAAACAATTGATTCGCATTTATTTTGACCCCGAAAATCGCGGTTAAAGTCCAATTTTTGAGCTTTCAGAAACCGATTTTTTTGGACCACTTGCAGATTTTTCCGAGAAATAAAAAAAATCACAAAAATACATCTGGGTAAGACGCAACTTTCCTGAAAATTTCAGATTTTTATCTGTATTGAGAGAAGAGTAAAAAATCGATAACTGTTCGGTTGAAAAAAATCGCAGGGGTCCCCCTTGGATTTTTCACGAAAAATTTTTTGGAATAGATTTCGCTCAAATTCAGCAAAATGATAGTTGATGATGTGTACATCAATAATATATGGTTCATTCTTTGTTTCTTTCGCACTAAATAGATGAAAATAACGTTTAAAGTTGAAAAAAGTGATTTTTTGTGTATAGTCCACTATTATTGTAGAATAACGCAAAAACGGCTGAAAAATGGATAGGTACATTACATTGGGAAAATGTGGACAATTAAATTACCTATCTTTTGGTATATTCAAACATCTGAATTGACGACTTTTTGTTAGAGTTATCCACTGTGCAAGTTACAAATCTTGGAAAACTTGAAGTTGTTACATCTAATTCTGCTACAACTTTGCTCCAGTTGAAAAACCCAATACTTCATGAGACAAAGTACATTCAAACACCACCAACTACATACAAAATTATAGCAACTACTACTAAGTACTACCTACTATAAAAATACCTATAGATTCCCACTCTCCATACACAAATAATTAACAACTACTACCTACCTATACCTATACTATATATATACCCCCCCCCCCCCCCCGAACGTCTGCTGGGAGGAGGCGTAATGTAGAACTCTGGCCTAGGGCGTAAATAGTTGCTAATCCGGGCCTGACTATAGAAATGATATCATCAAAATGTCAATCGAACTATTTGCTTATTAATTACAATACTTCAGATGTAGTGTATCAGGGTTCAAAAGGCCTGTACCTATAGCTAATTGAAAATATATACTTATTTTTCTGAAGAATGAAACGATGCGTGGACGATTTAAGGGAATCGGATGCTACGATTTTAAAAACGCTACAAATTACTGTACAGTTGTTTATTATTCATTCGCTTCAATAATGATTTAAGAAGACTGTGATAGTAATTATTCCGAACATTTGTGAACGTTCCCACCGAAAAACGGATTGGTAACTTAAAGGAAAACTCTGTAGCGACTATTGTAGTTTTAATCAATTTTATGTTTCTTAACATTTAAATTGAAACCAGACCGAGACTGGTTTTTGGAGGTAATGTCATGAATGTAGCTATTATAGTTTGGCCGGAAAAGTGATGACGGCGGACAGACAGAATTTTTGACATTTTCATGTCTTTGCTTTGGCACATAAACTAAAAAATCGTCACGAAAAGTTGTCCACGCGATACCGATAAACATTCGGTAACTAAAGGTACATTAACTAAGAAACCACTACCTTGTTGTGTAGTGTTTGTTTGGTTGGGCTTATTGGTTTATTAGTTTCAACCATTTCATTTCCGTACTTCTTCCACTTCAAAACGATGAGTGAACAGACGCGCGAGTATCGTTAGCGAATAGCGAAAAATTGACGATGGACAAATCCGCTCCGAAAACGGACACCGAACGGAAACGTGAATATCGTGAGCGAAAGAAATTGACGATGAAAATGTCCCAATGTGTTGCAGACTCGTATGCAAGCATTTCTTTAATTAAAAACCTTCCCATTTTTTTCTTTTTTTTTTTGGCAAGATACTATTTAAATCTATTTTTTTGGTTATGCGCAAAAAATTCACGTGAAAAACAAATTTGCTTTCCACTATGTGTTGCTCACTCTAGTTACTGTTTTGGTTTATTATTCAATAATAAATCAATGTAATCGCCCAAAAAAAATTGTCTAACCCCCCTCAATATTTGAAGTTTTTTATTGGATATTCGGATTCTACATGCCTTGAAACGTAAAGCATCAAATTTGAGGTTAGAAAAAAAAAATTCTCGGGCGATAACAATGGTTTACTATTGAATAATGGACAAAAATTTTTTTTTTTTTTTTTTAGTCTTTGGGCTAGTCTTTTATGTTAATTAATTAACTCTTCAGTGGAAGAGATATATAAGGGTATTTATTATCAAAATAAATAAAAATAAATCCTGGTATTACACCTACTAAAACAGGTAATTTTCAGAGTCATAGGTAATAAAATAAAGAAAGGAGTCACAAAAGTAACGAAAGGATATGTCCGCCGTACGTTATCAACACTTTTCCGACCAAACTATAATAGCTACATTCTTGACATTTTCACCAAAAATCAATCTCGGTCTCACAACGGCCCAATTCTTGAACAACATTGCTAGCTCAATTTTAAGGGTATTTTTGGAGGGTTCTGAAAAGGAGAAAATTCGTATTTTCGAATTTTGTTTTGGACAAAGGTATGTTTGGTATCAATTTATAGATTTTTGGACGCTGGAGACCATCGCAGGGTCTATAGCTTTAATGTTTCTCAAGTTATCGCAGCTTTATTATAGATTATTTTTTAGGTTTTCTGGCATGAGGCACTCAATAGTTTTTGAAGCTATAAAAATCGTTCAATACTCGACGGAGTGCTCGTCAAACACACTCTTCAGCTGTTAAGCGAAAAAATTTAGCTTTTTATTTGGAAATTGAGAAAAATAAAAAATGATTAAAATTACAATAGTTGCTACGGATAATAAACCATTGTACATTCATTTGTAGCTTTTTTTATTGAATCTTCAGATTCTACACGCCTTGAAACGTGAAACATCTCATTTTGAGAGGGTTAGAAATTTTTCTTGGGCGATTACAAGTGTTTATTATTGAATAATAAACCAAAAAATAACCGCAAATACGTAAAACTGTTTATCTCTTTAGATATCCCATTGTGATGAATATTATCAATGTTTTGTAAATCTTTTCAGCAATAAAGTTGAAGAAGAATTTTACAAATTGGAGTCGAGGGAAGGAATTGACTGTTGTAAAGAAAACGGCCGCATCAAACCCGAGTTTATCGCATCATTGCTGACCTACTACATTGAAAAGGACACTAATTTCTGTTTCCAAGGACTTTGGCCCAACGAAGGTATCACTGCTGAACCTGTCGACGCTCCGCACGCTATTTCAAATAATAGCTTGTGAACATTTTTTTACAAACGTCGTTCAGTGAGTGTCAATATGGAAAAGACGAAGAACCTGCGGCTCGTTCTTCCTTATTCTGCGTTTAGTTTGACTGCTTTTGCCCTTTTTGACATTGTCAGGGCAGGATAGGTATTACTGATGCCCAATTGGGGGAAATAGGTGCTCAAAGAATAACGGCGAACGAGCTGCTCATCTTTTCCCATTACTCAACGATCTGAACTGAGTTGTTCATTGCAATGCTGGTAATTAGCACCGAGGTAATTTACTCCATATTTTTTTTAAAATGACATCAGCGACAACTTAAGACTGACTTGTTGTCTTAACTGTTGATTAAAAAATGTTCAATGCGTTAATATATTTATTAATACCTTTTATCCTAAAGAAAGCCATGCCCCTGACTTTCGAGAAGGCAAAAATAACCTGCGCTGAACTTATTTAAAAGTAACGCTAGGTTATCGCGATAAAACCAGTTTCGATTTTTTAAAAAAAGGGAAACAAATGTCTTAAGACAGTTTGGTTTCTTGAAGCCTCGTTTATTGTAGAGTATCAACCAGAGAGTTCAAGAAGTACCAAATTGTTTGAATTGGACACATTTTGTAACACTTGGGTAATACTTTTCCAAAAAAAAAAAAAAATGGACTACTTTACCCGAGACGGATTTTTCGACTTGGTTTAGGGGGATTCCCAGAAAGGCATTTATCAACACTGTGAGTAGCCATTTCCTCGTATCTAGGCTTTATGAAGCCCAACATCGGTTCCAATTTACGTCTTGCTGCATAATTTTGTGGCTTTGCCTCTGCTGGCTTGGGAGACTCTTGGGGGGATATTTTTCTTCATTTTAGGGGAATCCAGGGGATTTTTTAACTCTGGTTGGGAGTATTCCCAGAAAGGCATTTGGCAACACTGTGGGTAGCCATCTCGCGGTTAGCAACACTCTTTGCAGTGGTCTCTGCCTACAGGCGGGCCTACGTGTCTCTACCAACAGGCTGGGCCTGCAGGTCTCCCTGCCTGAAGGCCAGGCCTGCAGGTCTTCTTGCTAAAGGCCGGGCCTGCAGGTCTTTCTACCTACTCATAACTGCATCGTCTTGCTGCATAATTTTGTGGCTTTGCCTCTGCTGGCTTGGGAGACTTTTGGGGGGATATTTTTCTTCATTTCAGGGGGCCTTCGGATTCGTGTTTGCTACACCGAGAAACATTTCCAGTGAAAAATTAGAACATGTTATTTTCGCGTTCTTTCTTGAGGTAGTTTGACTGGACTGTTCGAATAATCAAACGAGAAAAATAATATGAAAACGTTATTAACAATTTAAAAATCCGAAAACATAATTAGTCATAATATTGATAAAAAAAATTTTTAAATTCGAATTCACCTGCGTACCAAATTTCACTTTTAGGACGATGTGAATCTATTTATTACGTGAACATGGGAGTGAAAGTTTCTCTTCAGTATAACGTATTTTCCCAGGCGGCCTTCTGTTACTGTATCCATGCAACATAATCTTGTTTACCAGTCGATAGCTTGGCTACGAAAAAACAATAAGTTTTCTCTACCTACAGGGACAGCCTCTATAATATAAAATTCAATTTGATAGGTCCGTCTTTGTCATCATTTTGAAGCCCAAGTTTGACAAAATCGATCGTTTTAATTGAAAATGGACAATATCGCGGCTACGCCTGAGAAGAAAGATGCGAAGGTTGACGAAACGCAGGGCCAAAATACCGCCTTGGAGCAAAGGCCAAGTTCAGGGAACGTGGAAGGTATTCGGAAAAGCGTGGCTACTTTGGATCCACAATCCCAGGCGAGAGGTGAGGAAGCGGAAAATGGATAAGTTTTATATCGGAACATAAAAATGTAAAGGATGAGCCGATAGGAAAAACGCTGCGAATGATTGTACAGTTTTGGTTTATTATTCAATAATAAACCATTGTAATCGCCCAAAAAAAATGTTCAACACCCCTCAAAATTTGATGTTTTACGTTTCAAGGCATGTACAATCAGAATATCCAATTTAAAAAAAAATCTGTCTGTCCGCCGTACGCCGTTAGCCCTTTTCCGGCCAAACTATAATAGCTAAATTCTTGAAATGTTCACCAAAAATCAATCTCAGTCCAACGACGGCCCAATTCTTGAACCAACTTGCTAGCTCAATTTTAAGGGTATTTTTGGGGGGTTTTGAGGGGGAGAAAATTCATATTTTCCAGAAAAATGTGTATTTGGTATCAAATTATATTGATTTTTGGACACTCAATCGAATGAGACCATCGCGGGGTCGATATTCTTATTGGCTCTCGAGTTATCGCAGCTTTTGTGCCAAATTTGGGTGATTTTCAGAAATTTGACATGAGGGCATGACTCGAGAGTTCTTGGAGCTATAAAAATCGTTCTATACTCATTGGAATGGTCGTCAAACACTCTCTCCAGCTGTATCGTTAGGCAATAAGTTTAGCTTTTAATTAGGAAATTAAGAAAAAGTAAAAATGATTAAAATCACAAATGGATAGTCTTCTTAAATCATTTTTGAAGCAAACGAATAATAAACCACTGTAAAATCATTTGCAGCGTTTTATTTCACTCTTTTTTTTTTTTTTTTTTTTTTTTTTTTTTTTTTTTTTTTAACGCCCAATTCTTTGCAGCGTAAGTTGGATCAGACAGAGAAAATAGTAAACCTGGCTTAAAAGCGCCTCTTCCATGATATTGTGACATTTGTCCGCTTTCAGTACAATCATACTTTGTGACAACTACAGTATTCTTGTTGGAACCCAGAAAATTATGAAAGCGTACATTATTTTTCTGAAGAACTTGAACAACATTAGATACTTGATTCCTCATCCGACGATGAGGATGCACGTTCATTCGCACTACAACCTTTTTTATTTCTCAAAAAAAGATTTTTTTTCTTTCGGTCGAACGTCAAAACCTTAGCTGACATGATGGCGGAGCTGGAGAAAAAGGTGATTGAAGCGTTTGAAATATTCGATCACGGCGCAAATAAAACTGTCGACGTTCGGGAAGTTGGGACGATTTTGCGTTCTCTTGGTGAGCGTCTACATTAGAAAAATGCTGTCTCCAAAAAAAAAAAAAAAAAAATAGAAAAAAGTGAGCTCAAATGCAATAATTCAATTCGATTTAAGGTTGCGTTCCAACGGAAGCAGAAATACAAGAAATTATCGTCAGCGTTGAAGATCAGGAGAGTCCCGGAAGCGTTCACTTGGACCGCTTTTTGGGGCATGTCGTTAATATTATATCGGAATACAAGTAAGCAAAAATGCGTTCATTTTTTCACTTCCATCATCCTTAAGCTTCTTTCACGTGAGTAGCCGTAAAGCTCGCAGGTTCTGAATGAGGTTTTTAAGAACCCTGTAGTTAAATACAGGGCCACTGCAGTGTTGCCAGGTCTGAAGTGTAGTGTCTGCAGTGTTGCCAGGTCTGAAGTGGAGTTGGGGGGAAATATTGACTGGAAAAGGGAGAAATTGGGTGTTTTTTAAACAAATAAAGGGAATAAATATACAGGGCCCCATATTCCTATTTTTTCAAATCCTCATATTAATTTCACCATGATATGGCGTGAACGTGGACTTCAAATATTAATAAAACATTTTGATTCATTGAAAAAACTAACTTACCATCCCGATCGCACAAATGCGAATGAAATCAGAACCATGATAACAACTGAAGAATCAATCCTGAAAAAAAATTATATTCTCGCAGTTCTTATTATGCTCGCATAATCACTTCGCTCTACATTTTATGAGAAAAAAGCAAATAAAAAAGAGATTGGGGGAGAATTTAGAGGAAAGAGTTATTTTGTCCTGGTTTTAGGGGTTTTCCCCCTAACACTGAGGGTGACAATTTTTAACTCCGTAATCATTCCACTGGCGTAACGTAACTCCAGTGGACAATATGAAATTTCCCTTCTGTCGCAAAAGCTCTTTTCCACCAACTCCTGTCGCTAAACTTTTTTGCAATTTTGCTTGAGAGCTGCACAGCAAGCCGTACAGTTAGGGAAGTTACAATACCCAAAATGATCGGTACTTTTTTCGGTGCGACACTTTCCATAAAGTCTTGATACTCGATATTTTTTTCATACCAATATTTTGAAAAGTATCGATACTCCGATAATCGGTCAAAAGTATCGATACCATCGATAATTTGCAAGTAAAATTAAATTCGAAGATTCTAAAAAGTGCACGTTATGGGGACGCCTACGTGGGTTTTGTAACAGGTTGCGGGACTAGGGTGTTCCCAGTCTGCGTGTGATTGGGCTCATTGGGCTCCTGTCCCTCTAGCAGTGTTACTCAAATCATCCATAGACCGGCGGATGGCCCACTTGTCGGTGTGCACATCCGGCGATGTTCTGGCAGGTTGGGCGTTGAGTGTAAAGGGCCGTAGGAAGGTACCCTCAAGAAGGGATTTGTTGCTGATGAATCTTTGTGGTCCCGTTGCGCGGGAGTGTGATGATAGAGTAATTCCCTTGGTGACCCTGGGCTGACGGACCACGGTACCAACGACTCGTCGCTTGGCAAGCAATTCTTCCTACTTCCATTTTGACAGGGGGTTCGCCGGGAATGAACGCACCCGTCTTCGAGCAGTCTCGTGGTAGAGAACTGTTCGGCCTAGGACAGGTTCGACGAGTTGAACGCGATATCCAAGGGGTCGCACGATTCGACGACAGCCGAGAGTTTTTAGAACTAGATTAGGTATGCAACTGTGATAACTCCTCATCTCAAGACGAACCCTCTTCACGGGCGCCCCTAAAAAAACTTGACATACTTATTTCTAAGATGTATCCTGAAGAGGCCCGTGAGGGCGAAAGCACTGAATATAAATGATAAGGAGAACTTGTCGCGTTTTTTATCTCCACCTCAACCACACAATTATGTATACATTATCTTCGGCTATTCTTTCCATTCTAGGATGCAACCTGCAAGCGCAGAGGAGCTGTTAAAATCTTTTCAAACACTGGATTTAGACGGCACCGGCTTCATAACTAAAGAGGCGATGGGGGTCTTGATGAAAGAAGGTCCAGAACCGTTTACCGATGAAGAACTTGAGGAAATGATGGGAGCGGCCGTTGAACCAGGGACGGATCGCATAAACTATGAATTGTACATCAACCAAATCATGGTATAATATAAATTTATATATAAATTGATACTATGGAAAAATAATATATTATTCGCATTGACCGTAATATTTTGCTAGGGCGTGCGCAACGAACTTGGAAATATATACGATCTGGTCCCCAAACCTAAAAAGAAAAAGTCAGATTTAAAAGCTCGCATTTAACGGAAACTGAAGTTAATGGATCAAGATATTCAATACAAGTACATTTTATTCTCCTACCGCGAGGGATTTATTTATAGTTTGGCGAACACTGGCTTCGCGCCTTTGGTCGCTTGAGCAACACTTGCGTTCATGAAATCTTCGCTTTGCAACATGGTTTGGTTCCACAGAGCCTGTAAAATCAGAATCGAAGTTTCATTCCAAGTACAAAAAGGATTTTGAGGGATTAATAAACTAGGCGGCTTGCTCTCCGTGTAACAGTTTGATTTTGCACATTCGGGAATCCTCAGAGGTGTGGAAGTACCAATCTTTATATAGTCTAGGTAAGAACCCAAAATTTTCCATCGTCAGCCATTTTTCATTAACACAAGAAACTTCGGTCAAAATTTCAGATCGACTAGTGTGCGGATACTTACGATGTGATCCAAACCGTCTTGAATGGTGTGATCTCTCGAGTAAACTATGCTGCGCTTCGTCCCCTGCACGGCTACTGGACTCTTGCTAGCAATTTCTTCAGCGATCTCCAACGCTTCTTTCACCATACTATGAAACAAGAGTTGAGAAAGGAAAAAATTTCAGATTTAACAACTCATAATCTTCCGTCAAAGAATTTATCTGTCGCTGATTATTCTAATAAAGCCTATCGATCGTAAAATATCCAAAGCGAAACTATCTGCACTTGCAGAAGGTGTTGGAAGTGAAAAAAAGTCTCGTTCTCCATAATTTATTTACCACAAGCACTTTCGACCTTTCGAGCATCGTCAAGGCAGTATAAGTTATTTTCTATCCCCTACAAACATTTTTTTCTCTTTTTTTTTTAATTTAAACTGAATAAATTGCTCTGAGATTGTCACGAATTCCACTAATTTTTAAACGGGGTATATTGCTAAATCCATTTTGGCGTTCAAGCCATCAATCAGTAACAACAGGAAGTTGTAGGATTATTACTGATGATGTCATAGACAGCGGAATCGATATAATTCATTAAAAACTAGTGAAATTCGAGACAATCTCTTCGTATCTTCTTCCAGAACGCTAGGTGAGATATCAAATTATAGAGAACAAGTCATTAGAGATTTTTTGCTTTCCATGGTGCCCGGTGCTCGAACGCAAGACGATGTCAGCTGCCAGACCTGAGTAACGCAAGATTCGGGCTTTTGATTAGCAACAACAGTAAAGTATAGCCGATTCTTGAGAGTGCTTACAGAAGAAACTCCAGCTTATACGTGATGAATATATAATATTTAATTCCATTACTTATATTAATTTAATCTTATTTTCCAAGTTTTTTTTTTTTTAATGATTTTTTCTTTTTTTTCGAGTACTTTATACATGTCATTTCAGTTGTCACTATTTGCCAACTTTTATGAAAGAACGTAAGAATTAGCAAAAACCTAAACACTACTTGTTTTCCATGAATGAGGCACGTGTAAAACTTCGAGTTAGCAAGCTGCATGTGGTGTCTTCATGTTCTGTGAACTGTGCCATACGAGCACCACGTGATGGTTAGCCGTGAGAGGCAAAAACTCTATTAACCTCCCTTTCAACCAAATAGCAATATTTTCTGTTATTTTTCTATCTTCACCAAACGTATATTTTCGTTTCACCTGTCTTTATCTTTGAATACACGATTCACAAGGCCGCATTCTTTCGCTTCTTGGGCGTCAAACTTCCGACCAGTGAAGGCGAGTTCATTGACAAGGCTGGCACTTCCGATGACGCGTGGTAACCGCTGTAATACCCCAATGTCAGCTGCCAGGCCTGAGGAACGCAAGATTCAGGCTTTTGATAAGCAAAATAGTTATGCGTTGACACAAAAGTATAGCCGATTCTGGAGAGCGATTACAGAAGAAACTCCAGCTTATACGCGATAAATGTATTTTAGAATTTTAATGAAAATATTTACCGATGTCAACTTCTTTCACGGAGAAATACGCATCCTCACTGCAGTACCTGATATCAGCTGATGTTATCAGGTTCAGTCCAGCACCAATGCATGCATTGTGGACAAGACACAAAACAGGCTTCACACACTGGAAAAAATAATTGATGAGTAACAGACATCTAATTGAGCTGCGGCAACTTCACAATTATTATGGACACTGCCTAATCATCAAGCGCCTAGTGACTCGTATTCCCGAATTATTTCTATCCTGTTCTCATGAATTTGGTTTACGTTAACGTGTGGAAGTTGAGCGGAGAGGCGGCCCCAAAAAAGGCGAAAACTGCGTTGCCTGCCGGAAAAATCATGGCAACTGTTTTCTGGAACAACAAAGGTGCGCTATTGGTAGACTTCCTTGAACGTGGGAACACAATCGATGCTCAGAGGTATTGTGAAGTCCTTCAAAAGTTGAAAATGGCCATTAAACGCAAAAGGCCACAATTGCTTTCAAAAGGGGTGCTTCTCATGCTCAATGCTCATGCAATCCTCCCTACTCCCCGGATCTTGCTCCCTCAGATTATCCCCTTTTCCCAAACTTGAAGGGGCACCTGGGAGGGAAACACTTCCACGACGACGAAGAGCTGAAGGCGGAAGTCAACAAGTATCTGAGGGAGGTGGGCACGCGACACTACCAGGAGGGTATACAAAAACTCGAGCCACGTTTTCAAAAATGCGTTGAAAAAAATGGTGACGATGTAGAAAAATAAAAAACAACCTGTAGAAAGAGAAAAAAAATTGGTCTATTTTTTCAAGCATAGGGAACCTTACTTTTGGCGACGCCCTCGTAGATTCAACTGAACATCGATATGTGCCACATGTTGACCAAAAATGTACCTTCTGCTGTTTTCATAGGTCAAACTGCATCATGAATACTGCTCATATTGTTCAACGACCAATTAATGTGTTCATGAGGTTAGGAGGAGAAAATCATGGTATTCATCCTCAAAACTTGAAGTCGCTGGCCGAAAGCGTTAGCAATTTTGTCCATTCAAGCCTGATGCAAAACTAGGGTTGTCACATCCCTATAGCTTAACTATATTGCTTTCAGTGGTTGAATGAACTCGGATTCCATCACAGGACACATTATTTACCTTTTCAAGAGAGCTCATGCTGTTTTGAAATTCAACGATGATTTGTTTCAGAATTTTACACCGTCTCGCAACATCTTCATGATCCGCTAGCTGCTGTCCCAATTCGATCATGCTATTAAAATCTAGCCCTGAAAGAGAGAAAAGGAATATGAAAAAACGAGTGTTTCAAGCGCACTAGTGAGTATTGGATTTTTTAAAAAAAAACTAAGCTAAAAACCTTCCTCAAGCTCTAACAAAAAGAACAGTCGAATTCAAGACTGTGGAAACACATAACGAGGGAAGCCATAATAGTAGGGGGCCAATCACGTTTAGAAGGAGCAGGATCATGTGAAAGCTGAATCATGGGGCTGTCATAATAATCATGAGGTGGTCTCTCAGATTGTTGGGACTGAGAGAGTGGGAAAAAACAAAACGAGAATGTATAAATGGAGTAAAAACCGCCAAAAATTTCCAACTGTGGGAGAAACCGTACTAAGCTCTATAAACACCAAAATATTGATTTTTTTCAAGTAACCTAAAACCCCCCGTCACCATTAGACCAACCACCATTAGAAACAGACCGTTTATATATAAATATCTGATGGCCTCGGTGAGACAAGAAAATCAAAAGAGGTCTTCCTCAACATTCAAACTACAATGTAAAAGACACTCGAACAAAGATGGCAACAAAATCATGAAGCCTTGCACTTTTTTTTTTTACTCATTTAAGTGGAACTCTAACTCAATACTCTATGCGTAAGAGAGTTTAAACACTGAAAATCACACAATTAAAAGTAACCAAATTAAAGCTCAGAACCTGCTGTGAAGAGTCGGCCAGCAGCTGATACAACCACAACTCTGCAATCCTCGTTTTGATCCAACTCGGTGAAACATTTATAAATGTCCCTGAAATATTTTCGCACACCTTGTCATTTGATGGAATAATTTCTGTTTACCACAGGTGAAAGGAAGGAGCCAATCGGCATACCGTAGCAAGAATAAAGTCATAAAAGATTTCTCAATTTCTTCCTCTCAGCAACATTCCACATTTGGAAGAAATTTGATCCATTTTGCTATTAGAGAGTTCGCTTGTGTGTTTACTTGTACTTGGTTACCGATTTAACTTCAAGTTAAAACCCAAAGGTTTTGGTTTATTGTTCAATAATAAACCATTTTAATCGCTCAAGAAGAGAACGTGTCAACTCCCCCTTCAAAACTTGATGTTTTGTTTCACCCAAGAGAAAAGTTTCTAACACTCCTTAAATTTGATGATTTACATTTCAAAGCTTGTAGAATCTGAGCATCCAATAAAACAAATCTGTCAACACTCTTTTCACAAAACTAGAGCCAAATTCTTGAAACATTAATCAAAAATCGATCTTGGTCTGACCGTGATTCTTTCATTTAAACAAATCGCTACCTCAGTTTTAAGGTTATTTTGGAATGTTTTGAGGAGGTAACAATTCGTATTTTCTAACGTTTTACAGACAAAGGTGAATATCGTTTCAATTTCTATAGATTTTTGGACGCCGATTTATGGAGCTATAAAAATCGTTTTATGCTCGTTGGAATGGTCGCCAAACACTTCATCTGTACTGTTATCTTACTCTATTTTAATTTGAAAATTAAGAAATAGATAAAAACCTCATTTAAATGACCATAGTTGCTAGGGAGTTTTCCCTTATGGTTACCAATCTGTTGTTTGGTGTTAACGTTCACAAATGTTTGGAATATTTAGGGTTACCATTCGTCCGGACAGTCTGGATTTAAAGCACATGTCCGGACTAATGTCCGGTTTTGATAAATGTCCGGATAAATAAAAGTTGGAAATGAAAAACGCGGAAAAATCAGTAGATCTGGGAAATTTGTCAGTTTACTCGGTTGAAGTAATTGAACCTTTTTACGCTGTTATAATGATGATTAAAAAGGAATAATTACTTCCCAGCAAACTGGAAAATACGTTGGAAAATGAGAATTTTTCTCTCTCAAAACACCTCAAAAATACCCTTAACATTGAGCTAGCAATGTGGTTCAAGGATTGGGCCGTTGTCAGACCAAGCTTGATTTTTGGTGAACATTTCAAGTATTTAGCTATTATAGTTTAATCAGAAAAATGTTGACAGCGTACAGAATTTTTGTTATTGGATACTCGGATTCTGCATGCCTTGAAACGTAAAACATCAAATTTTGAGAGGGGGTTAGAAAAAAATTTCTTGGGCGATTACAATGGATTATTATTACAATAAACAAAAAAGGAAGATTTTCTGACCCATGCAAACACCCAATTCTCAATATGCACACTGCTTTCAGCTTTCCTTAAATAACAGTGTGAAAAAACTAATGCCCTTCACGGGGGAACTATACCAATGCATTAAGCAGGGTCCACACTATGCCGCGGTAGGCCGGGCGGGTTGACCCGGGTGGGCTAAGACGTGCGGGTACGTTCGGGCCGGCACGACGTCCACACCGAAAACGAAGCCAACCGGGTTATTTCTATGCATTGTATTTCTACGTCGAAAATAAAATAATTCGTCTAGAAGTGGGAAGTTTAGTTGTAACAGAAGCCGCTCAGGGAGCTAGGCACGTCCTCACTCTATATTTTTGTTCGGCTCGGCTCGGCTCCCTTTGAGAGATTGATTGATTGCAGCTCTTTATTTAACCAGGGAAGGTTAGGACCAAATGGTCCTCTCTTCCACCTCCCCTGGGAGTATTATTACAAATTATACACATATTCCTCGGTTTGTAAATTAAAGTAAAAAGTAAAAAAGAGAGAGAAAGAGCGCTTTATTTTTGATTTCAGCATATAAAGGCACAAACAATCGACACGCCCAATACTGCTGGCCCAACAGGCCGTCGCAGGGGGATGCCACTAACTGACAAAAATTACATAACAATAGAATACAGTTAACTTAAACACTAAAAATTAAACTCATTTACAAGTCATTCCCTATATTTTCCTGCAGCTCTTACAAATTGAACCAGACCCCTCTCGCCACCATTTTCACCATTGAGGATGCATAGCAGTTCCTCATCGCTCAGGGTTTTTTTTTCCCAGGTGCCTAATGCGAAACTCCCCCAACACAGGGCATACAGCCAAAAAATGGGCATTCGTCTCATACTCGGCTCTGGTACACAAGGAGCACTTGCTTCCTTTGATCTGTACCTACTTTATGCGGGTTGGGATCTGCACGGGCCGGCATTTTCTATCCCGGCCAAGCCGCCCGGGGCGTCTACATCAACGCGGCTTAGGCCACCCGGGTCAGCCCACTCGGCCTACCCCGGCATAGTGTGGAGCCTGCATTATGTTGCAGCCCGAATATTATGGACCATCACGTTTGCATACCTCCATAAATCTTTATTGAACGAATTTAGCTTGTCGGGTCGGTTCATTTCGACATGATATACGAATGGTTTCGGCACTGTAATGTTCAGTGTTTTGTATTGCTGCGGTGCTGTCGACATGGTGAGTTTTCCTGGAATCAAAAATAAATTATCAATCGAAGCCAGTCCCAACGGGATTACTATAAATTCCAAGCGGTCGATCTCAGTGATAACTCGGGCATGAAATAATAAACTATTTGTAACACGATTGCTGATAGCAACCGTTGAATGGGAGTGATTGAACATTGGAACGATATAAAACCCACTCAAATACCTACCCAAGTACTAATTAGTTTTGTTTAGTATAGTTTAATGACAGCACCTGCCAATGACAAATATTCATGTGACTTAGTCCGTTTTAATATGTTTCAATGATGTGTCGCTCTCAAAATGAGAGCTGTCGAAGAATATGAGAAAAATAAGAAAATATGTACCAGTCGAAAATGACACAATACAAAATAATATAATAGTAATTTATCGTTATGTATTTATCTGTGAAAATGATAGACTTAATGGCGGAGAACCGTTAACGGAAAACGTTAAAATGTTTAACAAAAAATTGCGCTCCGTACTATTTTTCATGAGATTAAGATATTTATTTTTGAAATTTAAAATAATCTTGAAGAATCTAAGGGATTCAAAGCACGTACCAACGCTGAGCGCCGTCGATGGTTTAGCGAATGATGATCGAACCAAAGACGAAACAGCCGCTTTCACTAGCATTATTTTCACTAATTAGCAATTGTACAGATTTATTGAAAAATTCACCTTGACGACGAAATCAAGGACACTCATACGTCCGGACGACGAGAGGAAATTTATTGTTCACAGTTCACACAAACAAGCAAACAACCAACACCAACAAGTAGGTGATAAAATTCATTGATAAAAATCAATCAATAATACCGATGGAAAATCGATAGTGAAAACTCGATATATTGGTGCGATATATCGATACATGTGAAGGTGAACTGATGTAGTGAATTGCTCTCTCATTTGGATTTGGGTTGGGAAATCTGTGTCAAATATTTGAGAGTCAAACATCATTCATCGGAAAATCAACATGATCTTACCGAAGGATGAAAAAGGAAACAGATCTACAACACTGATTGTGGCGTCCAACACTGACAAGATGATGCGTGCAGCTTTCTCATTGGCGGCTTCTCAGCTTCTTGATCTTCTTGCGCTACGTGCCCGTTGAACCTTGCATACCTTTTGCTAACTAGCTCCGTGCTTTTCATCGTTACTTCATCAGTTTTGTTCTCAATATAATTTAATTCGTATTCAACTCGTTTTCGTATTACAATCTGCCTTTTACGACAATAAGGTAAGAGGAATAATATTCCCTTTACGTTGACATGAGCTCATACGAGGCTCTGGGATCAAGCCACTTGGTTTGGGGTTAGCTTGGTTGCATTTCGTTGTGTAATCCGTTTACTTCGATATAAACCGTAACTATTTCGACGTATCAAAAGTAATAGCTCGTTCGAATTCGTAAACATCACCTTGTCTCGTAATGGCAAACGTATTGGTGGATGTTATGTAGTTTCTACAGGCCGCTATGAACGAGATACGAGCGTTGGCGGAAATTTATAATGAAAGGGCCTCGTTCATAGTTGAAATTAAATTCCATAAGTCTGCAGCAGGAGTTCGTATAATAAGTCCCTCAAACCTGTTCGTAAGTCTATGCTGACGAACGACAAACGTGCGTTAAGGCCTGTAGTACGTATTATTATTTTTATTACTTTTGAGCAATCCGTAAAGCACAGCAATCAAAACGATAATTCCCAGTTGGCACAGTGATTCCGCCCACGTGAAGTATATCGTGTAGTTTTACGAAAAAAAAAAACAAAAAAAAAAAGATGTGCCACTGGAACGAGCCAGACAGTAGACGTAACCTCTGAATCTGAATTACACAATCACACTGAATTTAACAAAATCAAAATGGCAGCGACCATTCGAAACGGCACCGAGCGGGGTGGGAGGAATTACAGTGGCTTGATAGATAGAAGGCTATCAAGCCACTGTAGGAGGAATGCGACGGTGGCGGCGACGGACGGCATAGGAAGCTTCTTAAGTCCGACCTCAAAAAGCCTAGCTTTCTACCCCATGGTCCTGAGCCTGAGTCCTGAGCGTCGTGATGAGTCCGTGTCCGTGTCTCCCGGATCACAGTAGTATTAACATAGTTTCTTTTGCGTCCGATCTGAGCGTACTGATGAGTCCGCGTCTCTCGGATCGCGATAAACATAGGCTTACTTAATTGTTTCAGCACTCAACTTGTATAATGAGTCCGTATCTCTCGGATCACGGCGGGACAAGTTTATGAACATGAAGCGTCGGATCAAGAAAGAAGTGGCAGACGAGAAGAGAGGCATCTGCAAAACCGGTGGCGGACCTCCTCTGCAAGTTTTTTCGAGCAATGTCTCACAAGGTTTTTTTTTCCCCAGCGCATGAGTAATGAGATGTATCATGATAACCACGATCAATGCATGAAATAGTTGATTGGGTTATGTAGTTAATGGATGAACGTAACAGCATTGCTATTGCGTATGGTACCAATGATTGTAATTATGACATATTACAATATTTATTCTTGGTTGAGTCGTCGCATCTCTCATTGTACTGGGTTGGTGAGGGGGAGAAGAACCAGGCGACATGTTCTCCGATTTTTTATTTACTGGCCGAGTACTTTCGCCCCTTCGGGCATCCTCAGGGCGATGTGGAACCATAGGTTACCACAGCCTCCTATGGTAACCTATGGTTCCACATCGCCCTGAGGATGCCAGAAGGGGCGAAATTACTCGGCCAGTAAATAAAAAATCGGAGAACATATCGCCTGGTTCTTCTCCCCCTCACCAACCCAGTACAATATTTATATTATTTATAGTGCATAATATGCATCCAAGACGCAAAAATATTCAAGTCATTTTTTCTTTTTATCTGTGACCAAGATTTTTCGAAATATTAGAAGAAACCTTTCCTCTTTCTTCTTTTCTATCACAATCAATTAATTAGTTATAGTATAATATAATATAGTACAAAGTATAATATCAGAAATACTGTGTAGTAATATCATTAAATTGCTGAGTTATCTTTAGTTCATCGTAATGTTACTGTATCATAATTACTAAACCATAAATTACGTTTATGAATCAGTTTCACGTATGTTAATGTAACGTACTATTTCTGGAGCTTAGGGACTTCCTACATAGTGTAAATAATTGTTGTTTAACTCAACTCACACCTATTAACCACTTGTGAAAAGCTATTCAGTTTCTCATCATAGATCTACATTCTTTTCAGAATCTCGCGTGATGCTGCTCGATTTAATGAAGAGCTAGGCGACCGGGTGCATCAGCCACTATGATGACGATGCCGACGACCCCCTCGGTTAGTTGGTTTCCGAAGTCGTAGCCTTATCACAACAATTCATTCAACACTGCTGTTATTTATAAATTGTTGTACTGAACGAAATAACATTTTTCTTGTTGTGCTTGATTTTTTACAGATTTTCCTGTTCCAGAGTTGCCCTCACCCTACGCAGTTGGCGGTATGTTGTTCTACTCGACGTGTGGTTGTAATTTTAATTGGCCTAGTAATTTGACTAATTGAGAAATTCTAGTGTAATATTTTCCATCGCAAGTGGTAGATGTAAATTAATTAATCGTAAATGTATAATAGACAGTAACTTCATTTGTTCTGTATCCATATGCGTATGTACCATAACATGACGTTCTACACCATGATAAATGCGTTCTCAATTTCAGAAGAGATAATTGATGAAGTGATCATCACAGATGCAGACGTTGCGAAACCTGCTGCTGAAGCAGAAGGTATGACTTTTAAAGTGGCTATTTCTAGGTCGTAACTGCCTCAATTTACTTATTACATGCTGTTTTTGCCTCTTTACTTTTGGTAATAGAAACTATTGTAGAGTTTTTCACAATACTGCTGCCAACTATTGTTTCACCACACCAATGACTGTTTTATGTTACAGAAAACAACGTGAATGGCTATGAAGGCAATTTTCCAGCCCAGTATTCTAAGACGGCAAAGTGGGGGTTGAAACAAGCTTTACCCACGCCTCTAGCTCGACTTCGTCCCGTGGCATATGAATAAACAGCCGAGCAAGTGAGGCAATGGCACCTGACACTGTATGGACGTATCGGCAAATTGTCGCTTTACTCAACCTATTCCTGTCGCCACACACTGACATAAAGGCCCCTTAAGCATAAAATGTCAGCGTGCTCAGAAGCATGCCCTCTGCGCTGACAGGATTGCCTCTGCGAAAAAAACTTCAATAATTTAAAAAATAACTTACCAACTAACTTAGCAACTTACCTACTAGCCGAACATAATTTTTGATAAAAAATGAGCTGTTGAGATATCTTTCTCTAATCAAGTGAAACCAAACTGCAGAAAACAGGTTCTCATCAATTACTAATTAGGTACGTAAAATAGTTGTAGAAAGCTACATACCTACGGTCGTTGCGGATGAGGGATAAAATGTATTCCGCGCCTTGTTTCGACAGTCAAAATCTGAAACAAGCTGTACACATTACTACCTTCTTTTGAGGTGTGATGTACAGAAATATGCAATATGTGTTGTAGCAATCAATTATTTACCTGATATGAAATTCTGCGTCCGACCAATCATGAAAGAATTCAAATCTTGGCCGCAGCTGTCGCTCAGACTGGATTATTTCCCTAACAAGACTGGCGAAATCCTCGTCGTCTGTAAGATCTTCTATCACGGCAACTACACTCGTCTTTTCAACAACAACGAAACAGTTAACTTAGTAAGACGTTACTCTATTCGCGCAACGTAAAAAAATAATGTAAAAAGTAAAACGTAACTCAAGCGCAAACCGACGAGCTATTTCTCGTCAAATGTTTTCGTTGGAATGCAGAACAACTTACCTCGTCTCCATCTGTATCACAATTATCATCCATCGATGCACAATCAATCGCAAATGCGATCACAATATTGCGTTATTTTTTTAAATCACAATTCGAATAATAGTTTGAGAAAATACAAAACTACTCGAGAAATGAACCAGTCACTAGAAACAAACAAACGAAACAAAGATGTCCTCTTCCCGGCGTTTCGCCTCAAGGCGGGTGGGAATTCTTGACCAATGAGAGGCCTCGTCAAAGTGCTAATCGTGGGTCTTCGGCCGATTACAGTTATGGCAAACTGACCCGTTGTCAAACGCTAACATTTGTTCAAGAAACGCTTTTTCCGAGCAGTTGTTAGAGTTAATCGCGGTTCGAGAAACCGGCCCATAGGATCTTATCGTTATCAACGTTGCATGAAGAGCACCTGTAGTCAATTACTGATAAGAAACATCAGTTTTGCCCGGGCCGCGTGTGATTTCGAGACCTGCTAAAGAGGTAATTAAACCTACTGGGGAGGCCGACTTTTTAGATTTTTTCTTTCGATTTTGAGCTTGATAACTGACTGCGGCGTACCACATGTTAATGATTAAGACATGATATCGATGACTAATGCCTCATACAATACATAAAACTGTGCGTTTAATAGTAACGTCAAACGTGCAGAAAACAAAATAGCACATACATACTACAGGGAACTATGCGCGGCTGGCACCTAAGGGTTGCGGCTTGCAATTAATGCTCAAATGCGTAACATGTAAAAGTGTGGACTCTACATTAGTTCCCTGGGCGACCCTGAAATAGCTGTCTACAAGAGGCTCTTCACTGGGCGAGCTTTTCATCACTCCCTCCAAGTATTGAGGTTCTTTTTGATATTGTGTGGTGGAGACGCAACTACTCGAAATCATGCGCTTGGCAAGGAAGGCATACTGCGTCCTTAGCGCTTGAGCTAACTTTAGAGTATACAACTGCTCCCAGACAGGTGGTGGTCAGGCAGCACCATCTTTGGCAACAGCAGCACTGGGTCCACCGCATGTTGTTGACGTTCTGCCACCGTGTGCCACATTTCAAACATGTATTCACAACATTGTCCGAGCCATCAAGAGCTCTTTGCAACAGTTGTTTGCGGCAATCGTTCACCTCCTTACCACGTACCATTTTTGTGCCATTTAACTCGTGGTCGATAAAATTCAGTACATGGACACCACAGTTGAAACTGACTGTGTACCTTGTCCAGACATTTTCCAGTGCCATTGTTTTGCTGGTATCTTCACAATGAAATGATGAAGACAGTTACTTACCTATTTAGGTAACACATTTTTGCTTTAGGTGGCATTGCGTAAGGTAGTCGAAGTACAGAATGCTTCTTGAACTAACATCGACCATCAAGCAAACAAAATGGTTGAACTGTAGGAGTGGAATAACAAATATCATCTCATCAACAGAAATATGGTATTTCTCAGTTGCGATGCGAATGTTCTCATGAATCCAACTGGTTTGGACGGTGTCAGGTGCATTGTGAAAGTACATTGCTGATGGAGATGAAGACCAAACACTGACTCGATGCCCTTTGTTGGAATGAAGCACAAGAAGTGCGGCCAAATAATCAACTAATTCAGAACTTAACCACAAATGCTCTGTTTCGATTCCAACACTACCATGCGGGACACACATCAGAATTTCGCCAAGGGTTAGTTCCATTTCCAGTGATCAGATTTTGAAACACAAACAGAAAATCGGTTTTGCACTCCGTTTGCCTCACGCAATTGTTGTAGCTTATTTTGGTTTATCTTCAGGAAGTAGATGGCAACATATTGGCATACAGCACCGTCGTCAACACACTGACCTTCAGTGAGCGATCTCCGAAAATGGGTTGATGGCCTCTCCTACGCCTAACCTCTTGCTCTTTCTCCACATCTCTTAACCTTACTTCCGTAGGGTAACCAGTGTAAGGATCGGGACTTTTGAACGGAACGTTGTGCTTTGTTGCACTGCCTAGTGATTGCTGAGTATCTGTGCCCTGGTGTCTCCCTTTACGTTTCTCAACTCTGGCACATCTGTCAACGGGGATTGATTCGATGATGGTTAGATACTGGCTGTAGCTATATTGACGAGTGAAGCGTACAAAGCGGTCTATTCTCATTGGTTTAGCTAAGTGGTGTAGTGTATGATTCTTCACTATGTTAAACCATTGCTCTACAGGTCCATTGGTGAGGGATGCCTTGCCAACGCTGAACATACTTATTTGGGCACTCCACTTCGGAATGAATGGTACAAAACTTTTTAAGAATTTCTCATTGATAGTGGTAGAAAAGAAAGCGTTGTTTGGTGCCGTACCATCGCATTCAATCGATTTTTTGACCTCGTTAGATACAGCTCTGAAACGGAGGTAAAAGGAATTCGTACTATACAAAGTGTCGCTATCCTCCAGGAAATCGTCCATCGCCTCACAATCTTCTAGCAATTCTGACTGTTCGATACCGTAGCTAAAAAGATTAGGTGCTGTTATCATTTTTTCAGCTTCGATAGTACTCGTGCTACCACTGGCGACAGCCACAAAATGCACAGATTCCTGTATAGTTCTACCAGCAGTTCAGTATTTGAGTTATAAGCCATATAATGTATGCACTTCAAAATGGCCTCCCTACCGGTAGACAATTTTTCTTCAGGATAATGACGACGAACAAATCGATCGACAGTTTTGGCGAAATGGGAACGGCACAAGACCAATTGAATGCGATTCTTGCAGAAAGTTTCAAAAGTTATATGGCCGCAGAATAAGCTGTAGGCCAAATTTAAATACTCATTTAGGTGCAGGTTGCACCATACGCGGCAAGCTGCATGAACAGTGGCCATACTCCAATCAGTCACTATCAACGATAGTAGTTTGTGATTCTTTTTACCATCCCGGGTAGAATTCAGAAATACGTCATAACAATTTTTTTGTTTGTATTTTTTCAACCAATATTCTAGATTTGATGTGGAATGATTGGACGTTATCATTTCTGTGAGGCATAGGAGTCCTCCATTTCCACTTTGTGGTTCATGAGGAAAATTGACTACCATGGCTTAATAATAAGGGACACCTGATGATTCGAACGCAGGAAGCTGCACCAGCTTGCCAGTCGCGTCTATGTGTGCAGTCAATTTTGTATTAGTTCTTGCTACTAAAGCTGCAAGAGCGGCCTGGTAAAAATCACCGTACATGATTACCCTCAACGGGAGGGAAATCTCCTGCAAGCTAGAATATTGCGACAACTGCTGGGGAGTTAATGGATCGCTACTACTGGACTCAATACGCCTGTCCAACTCGTACATACGTCGTAACGAAACACAAGGATCATCATCTATGTCTCCTTCAGCAATCGCTTCCTGTCGAATTTTGCGTAGCGTCCTCGGGCTCTATATTTTGCAGATTTCCCTTCTGTATTAATGCCGGATCTACCAAGCACACAGTATTTGCAGGGTAATTGACTAACGACTGATGCAGCAGTTTCTTGCCAAGCGAATGTCTTTGACCACGAGTCACATTATCAGTAATTTTCACAGTACCATGATCTTCTGAAGTTTTCTCCGAAGATGCTTCTACCAACAAGGATTTCATCACCCAGTTTACAGTGACTCTATACCTTCAGCAATTAGGCAATTTGCAGTACGGGGTGAGCGCTGGATAGTTTCTCCTAATCTCATGATGTAGTATTAGGTAGTAGGTCAATTAGGAGACAACAGCTTTTTAAAAACAGATGAAGATTTGATAAGATTGATATAATTGATTTGTCTAGGGCTTTACTACTTAAATCCGTCCGATCATCCCCTTGAGAAGGTCCTTTGCTTTTCGGCCTTGCTTTATTCGACATACAAAACTCAGGCTTTTAACTTTTGGCCTCTAGCGGTTCCTCTTAACACGTTTCCTCGGGCGTCACCGCTAGATGCCACTGTGAGGTATCATTACCGCTACAGGAATAAACACACAGCCTTTTCCGTTTAACGCCAACATTGCAGAAAACTTCACCATAGCAGTCATTTAGTATACGTTTTTCTGTATCTAATGACAATATATGTTCAATTTTATGTGGTACATGATAGTGTATTTATGATAGTGCGATTCACAGAACGATTTTTGTGATACTGTATGATATTATTTGTTTATTCTAAATAAAACAAACTTGTACCACACCTTTGATAATCACTTCTACTTATTTGCCTTTTATACAACTTTGTCAGATACTGCCAGTTCTCTCTGAAGAATCCATTTTATCCAGTTCTCTTAGTGAACTTCAAGAGATTAAATTTCGATCTCTTGAGGCCTGAGAAAACTGGAAATGGATGAGTCAACATACTATTTTGTAGCATTCATAAAAGAGCGGCAAAAACCTATATCGACCTAACTGGTTCGATTCAATTACTCCACTCGATAGATCGATTTATTTAATCGATCTATGAACCCTACCTACCTGTGATCAGTAATCTTTGGGATGGGACATCGACGACATGATATCGATATATCGGTGGCCGATAGTATCAGTGCCTAATTTCGATACTCGATATATATCGGGAATCAAATATCGATACTTACTACTCCCGATGGTATCGGTTCAATAATATCAATATTTTTCGATAGTTTTAAGTCAACATACATATGTAATAGAATAAATAACTAAATAATGTGGGTTAAAATGACGGAATAAATACATTATTCATAATTTAATTTTACTAATTCAGTTTCAAAAAGTAGGAAAAAATTTTCCAAAAGAAGAGTTGTTCAGGAACAGTTAGTAAAAATAGTAATTTAGAAATAATCTTACGTTATAAGGAATGAAAATGAACTAATGAACACGGAAAAGTACAATGTACACTGATTAATAAACGTTAATAACATCCATCCATGAAGTTACCACCATGCGTTGTTGTTGTTGTTTAAGGTTAGTTCGCAATCACTCATTTCTCATTCTAGTCAGAAATTTGTAACAGAAACGACCTACTTATTATAATTGAGACCTCAACCTAATAATAAATATATGATTAGTTTCGAAAAGTAATCGCTACCTATTAATATTATTAATACTGAATCACTACAATTATATTGGACTGAAAAAATATCGTTACTAAACTATCGATAGTCGATATGTATCGACCAATGAATTATCGATGTAAAAATATCGATTATCGGTGGGAAGTATCGATATTTCGATACTATCTATATCTACTATCGATGGCCATCCTGCATCCTGTAAAGTAAACCTTAGAATCCGTGCGTTTTTCACTTTCGGGTTTCATTTACTTTACAATATTATTATATTCCTTCAGCATTATTCAGCCGTTTTTCCTTCAGGTATTTCCCAATTGCAAGCTTTTCGATTCGCGTTCTATGCTCAGCTAAATGCTGTCGGTATTTCTCCAGTTGGTTACCGGTCACTTTTACGCGGCATGGGAGAAGCGTTCCAATTTATGCGGTTTAGCTCTACCTTGAATACGTTATTTGTCGGTAGTTTATTTTTCGAGTGATCTATACGACTTGAGCTAAGAACAGCTCATGTGGACTTTACCTCTACAATACCCATAAATCGCAATACTTAGATTAACGTTAACGGGTGTGTTATATAAAATTACGATAATTTCTGTGTTATTTTCAGTTTGTTTATCGTGACGTGACATCAACAAGTCTACGCGTTATTGTTGCTCGCCTTATGTTCGACTCATCTCATCATCTTCGCTTGTTTACAAAGCAAGTACCTACTTAGAGATCAATTCGTTCTTTTTTTAAGTATTGCCCACTTTTTTCTTTCTCAGAATCTGAAAATATTTCACATCCTCCTATTTCAAATATTTTTTTTTCTTGGAAATAATTCGCGCAAATACCGCATTAACTCGAGAACCTTCCCTCATCTTAGTATAATCCTGTTACGTGTTTTTATTTATACAGGTGATATGGCGGAGGTTGATTTTTCGGATTTGGTTCGCGAAGCTGAACAGCTCTCAGCTGCGCTAGAAGGGACGGTTGAATTGCCAAGAATCGAGAGGTCGCTAAGTCAAATCCTCGAAGCTTCAAAGGCGCTCTGGGCTCAAGTCTCCGCGACCGGAACTCAGGAAGCTCAAGCGTACGTATTGCCAACGTGCTTGTCAGGGTCAGATTTGCTCTAAGTTAGGGTCACCACATTATTTAGCTGCTAAATCCGGACACTGGGGGGTGTAAAATCCCCCAGGGGGGAAGGGATCCGGGGGGAACCCCCTCGGATTTTTTTTTGCAATTTTAAACGCAAATTAACGGGTTTTCTGAGAAGTAATTGTTCCTTTTTAATCATCATATATATGAAACAGCGTAAAAAGGTTCAATTACTTCAACTTCGGGTTTGAGTGTTTTCTTTGCTTGTTGAACACGGAAAATGTGTTTGACCTGAAGAAGTTGTATTATTTTTTGCAGAATATAATAAAAACCAGAGTGTTTTTTCTTAACGAGGGGTTTTTCCGTTAAAAATGTCACATAACCGGGTAATGGCGATAATTGTGTGGAACTGGATATTTATTTTAGGCCGTACTGAACGCCATTTTTTTAAATGTATTTGCTTATTATTGTTTACCATGCTTTATTTTACTGTGCCAATCTTGTAATACCTAATTATGGTTCTACAATAAAAGAAAAAAATAACGGTTTTTCTAGTTTTCTGAGAATTAGGTAATTATTCCTTCTCAATCATTATATGGAACAGCGTAAAAAGGTTCAATTACTTCAACCGAGTAAACTGACAAATTTCCCACATTCTCTGATTTTTCTGCGTTTTCATTTCCAATTTTTATTTATCCGGACATTTATCAAAACCGGACACTAGTCCGGACATATGCTTTAAATCCGGACTGTCCGGACGAATGGTAACCCTAAAGTTCACCTTTTAACTTGGCCGTCCATTTATCCTCTATGCCGTACCAAAAGAGGGCGAACCATCTGAACTTATTACCTTCGCCTCGCAAATTCCTGGAGACGTGTGGGGAAATTCAAACAAGAACAATCACACAACGACGTTATTATATTACAAACCTAATGCCTAATAATAAAACCCCAAGCAATTGACAAATTTAGAGTTTTCTTAGTTTTTTCCCCAAACTCACTCGCGGGCAACGCGTGCTCGACAGTGACGGGACATACCTTATTAGCGAGTGCTCCGATGTTTGCCAGTCAAAGCTCCGACGCAGAAGTTGGCTATTTTTTCTGCACGCCGAAGTTGGATGAGTTGATTCTGATGGCTGGCGAAGCTCGGTCAGAGCTGTGATTCCTAGGCGATCTAGTCCTTTCGAACTCCTGATTCCGAACCCCGGTCCTCGAGCGTCTCTCAATCTTCCTCACCTCCGATCTAAGGAGGTGGGACAATTTTTAATAAGCCGGGGGAAACTTAACCAATGAGAAACCACGTTTCCTCCCTTTTTCTCTGGCTGACACGAGGCAACCGTGGTGGCTCCGGTCGTATTCTTCAGGGGTCGATGTTCCTATGTGGCAACGGATGGGTAGCCGACTTCTCGGCGCCTGTCTGCAATATCCGAAGCCAACAGTGCTGAAACATTTTGGTACATTAAGTAATTGTTTTTCTTGTGGAAAAAAGGAATAAACCACCCGAGTAAGAGGGTGAATAGAAATTTAAATTACGTGGGAGAAGTAAATTATTCCTCCCAAATTCAACTAATCAAAGAGTCAGACGGAAAATGTTGAAAACTAATCTAATCCTGAGTCCGAAAAATTATTATTTGTGGTCAAATTTTGGTCTACCATTTGTTTGGCATTTTTGCAGGAAATTTCTCTTGGGCTCCAAGGGGTTTGATGTTGACCAATTAGGTCAACAACTAGAAACGCTCAGTTCGCGGCAAACATTCGAACCCCTCGATCCTGCTCCGCTAACAGCTATTCAGAGTTTTTTGAAGAATGAATCGCAAAACGCCATACTCCAGCTGATCGAATCTACTCAGCAAAATGTAAGCGAACCAGAGATTAGTTTGAAGATTGATTCTTTAGTTTGTTGTACTGTTTGGTAGCTTAATACTTATTATTGTTTTCAGACGTTCAACCATGTTGACAGCTTGCACCACATGAAAGAGTTCGAAGAGTGGCACGGGCACAAAACCAACGTCATGAATTCTTTACTTGGCTATTCCAACCAGATCGTGGACGTTCCTATGCGAAAAGAGGTGCCCTGTTATTAATTTTATCATCATTATAACTGTTGATAATTGACAATGGGAACGTAATTCCTTCAGACCTAGACAATTTCTATTAGACGGAAAAAATTCAAATTTTGCACACAGCCATCGGTCTAAATAGACTGCGGTCAAAATTACATGGCCTTACTCCACTCGTTAGGAATTGGTAAGTGTCTCCAATACGGGACACTGGGTTTCAGGCGATAATCAATCTTGGGGTATTGATAATACACGGAATAGTGAAAACTCTGATGAGTATTTTTTTCTTCTCCAGGTGGTCGTATTACTTCTTTCTGCAGGTTGAGGGGGAGAATAACGAGACGACCTCTTCTCCATTTTTTTCTTTTTATTCCGCCGAGTACTTTCGCCCGTTCAGGCTTCTTCAGGGCATTATAGGACCAAGGGTACCTAACCTAAAAATAAGGGCTTGCTTTTAACTAAAGCCTTTCATTGCGGCCTTTCATTGTTAATGAAAAAAATAGCGAACCCCTAGTTAAAAGAGAATGATGACCTAAAAGAAGCTAACTATCTTTTGAAGCGGATTTCTCTTAATTTATGTAGTTTGATAAAAACATTTTAGTTCAATGAAAAAAAGAGTTGAATAAATAATTCTCAGGATATCCGTGTTATCTACAATTTTGCCTTATACTTTTTCTTGTATTTTTTTTCTAGTTTCTCTTTATGTGAGCTGCCTTTTTTTATCAGGGTTTTATGCTGGTTGTTTGCCATGGAATCTTTTGGTTTGGGGTTTTAATTACTTTTCTTTTTTCTATTATATTTACTGTTTCTTTCTATTAATCGATGTTTAGGAAACAATGATAAAGTGATAATAAGAATTACTTTTATACTCACGTCCCCATCATAAAATGAATTTTAATAAAAGTTACTACCTTATTACTATTATTATTGTCTGAAAGTTGGGCTACAGAATGGAAATAAATTGTATATTTAAATTTTTTAATAAAATATGCAGTTCTTACAAATACCGATGGCAAAACATCGATGATTTTAGTAGGAACATCAATGTTTTGTAAACATCGAGTACTCGATGCCCATCCCTATTAGAATCCTAACAGGAGAAATTTTTCTCCAATATCAAAGTTAACGTTTTGACTCTGTTCTTTATTCTGTACACGTACGTAGTCCCAATGGATAAATCCACCTTGTTCTTGTGTGTTTCCTTGATGCAAATAAATGTTGTCTTCTTATAAATAAATTTTCCGCAGACGGTCATCCATGAAACTCTGTTAGGAAACCGTAGTATGCTCGGCCAAGAACAGATGGCGTATGTCAGAGTCCTAATGGAATATAACAACGCGATTTTGCGCGGCTTTCCGAATTTGAACGATGGCACAAATTCTCAAAGTCTTTTGGAAAGATTCAGCCACGTTTCTCTCGAGTTCAACAATCAGGTATGATGCGCATATTGATTATGTAATTTTTCTCTGCCAGACAATTCAATTCAATGTGCACGTCATATTGTTGCAGAAACTCAGCGATATGTGGAAAATGTTATCGTACATTTGCCAACTGCCGCCCCAAGCCAAAAGTAGTGTGTTGGAAGCTCGGCGTCAGCCCGCCGTTCAAGACAAAATGATTCTACAAGCGCTTTCGTACTTGGAATCCAGGTAAGAATCCGCGTTCTGGATAAGTTTTTCACTCTAATCATGTTTAATTGGTGTATCGAGCTGAAAGTAGTATGGAATCAGAGCTGATTGGTTTTTTGACCTGGTGGACATTTTATGTCAAGTGTTCCTTAATTTTAGGTACAAAGAATACATGGAGATCACCATAAAAGGCAATTTGAGAGCTGCACGTCGTGGTGGAGTGCCCGGGACAATTCCTACAGTTAAAGGGTTTGTCTTTTAGCATCAATTCGGTTTAAGGTAAAATTCACGAGCAGATTAAATTAATTTCTATCTTATTTTTCAGGTTCCTCAATGTTCGCCAAATTGCTAAAGAGCCTGGATTAGAAGACGTTATGGTTGAAGGAGTTCCTTTATGGCCTATGATCTTCTATTGCCTCCGCTGTGGAGATATTCCTGCTGCCATTCAAAGTCTCAAGTTAGCAAGGTAAGATAGTCGTAAAAGATCAATTATGATGTACCGTCAATACTACAATTTTTTATTTATGTCTTTTTTTAATTCAAGTCTCTTTCTCCTTCATGAAAGATTCAGTTGTACCACTCTTTGATAAAATTTGAAAAATTATTCATCCTGCGATAAAAATAACCGGCTATTTGTAACTTTTGGAATAGGACTCGGTGTTACTGTGATTACGGTTTTGCAATGAATGCATTTCAACTATTGTCTGTTGTATGATTCTCATTCAGCGGTGGAAAAATTTATGTCTGTTGCAGTCAACATAATGACGACCTCATCACGATTCTGGAGGACGTTCGAGATAGCCCACAGAGAAAGGTGAACTTGCAGGCTGAAATGAAATTGCGAAACACCTATAGACGAGTTGTTCGCTCGAACCCGGATCCTTACAAAAGGTGCTAATCTCATTGGAAACCGTTTAAATTCAATTGTTTGCATTCGGGTGCTAACTCGATTGGAATTTCTCCATTTAGAGCTGTCTACTGCTTGCTTGGTGGTTGTGACGTCTCTGACGATCATAGAAGTATCGTCAAAACGTCTGACGACTATTTGTGGCTGAAACTTTGGCAGGTTCGTGATGGAGAAAATGACGTTTCGCATGATCGAATTCGTCTCTCGGATTTGCAAAAGCTCGTCTTAGAGGATGATGGTGAGTTTTTTCTAGCTTCTTTTTCCTCGAGTATTTCAATCTTAAATAAGAGTTCGCATTGAGTGCGTGGTATTGTGCCAATTTATTCCATACTACGATTCAATTCACCGAAATAAATCGATTGTATTTTGACTTTTCAATAACGTTCATCTTGTAAAAAAAGAATTTCTCTTCGCGTCAACAACCATAGTACCACTTAGAAACCTGATCAATGATATGCGGGGCAACAAATTTTTTCATTTTGCTCACCTAATTGTCGAGATTTTTTTTTGGTTTTTCCAACATATTAACAACTCGTCCATGCTGTTCCAACTCCATAACTCCTACTCAGTTACCAGCATTAATGCCGTTTCAATCTAGCGAGACACCATTTTTTCTATTATATTCTGAATCAGTCGCTTGTATTTCACTTACAGTTGATGAAGGAGTCGTAATTGGTTGGCATAATGTTTTTGTTTCTTGACAGATTCAGAATAATTATACAAGCTACCACTTAGCTGCAGACGAACGCTGAGTTGCCAAAATTGAACCAGTTTCATAAATCGCGATAGAATTTTTTTTTATTGTAACAATTTTTTATCTTTACTTGATATTATGAACCAACAATATCCGAAAATCGCATTGCATAACTCGTCATGAAAACCCGGCTTGACTGATATTTTTTAAAAATTCAATAGGTATTTTGATTAATTTGCTTTGCTTAATTGCTATTATAGTCGTGTTGGGTGCAATATTTTCATTCAGGCGATTACACCGCTGATTTGTTTAATTTTAAGCACATAAAGCATCATAGCAATGAAATCGTCGCTGTGTTGATCATTGCGCTGCAGATAGATCACTTAGCTACTCCTTAGGGGCCTCATGATGTTCACCCTTATAATGATAACTGTATTAACACGGCCAATAAAAAAAAAAAAAAAAAAAAAAAAAAAAAAATTCTATATTAAATTATCATTGAATTTACTACTATTTGTACAGAATGCCATTTCTTTTCCCAGTTGAGCAATATTACAAGCCTAGTGAACAACCTCATGTTTACTTCCAATTACTTGTATTGACTGGCCAATGGGAATCCGCTATCGACTTTCTGGTGCGCGTCGACCAGTATAGATCTCATGCTATTCATATGGCCATCGCTGTACATGAACTCAATCTTTTGGCGTTACCGTCCAATATCAACGCTCCACTATGTAAGTCTCTAAATTGGAAATGCAAATGGAAGTAGCCGAATTTGCAATCATTTTTCTGGCCTACTCGACCAATCTTTGGTTTGGTCTTGGTATTTTTCAATAAAAGAGGAAGTTGATACGCCATCTCTACCTAAAAAAGAAGCGGAAGCATTTTCCTAGCTTCCCGATGAACATATTATCGCAATAATCATCTATACCTTAGCAACTCAACCTACTCATTGAAAAACTGGCTTGTCTAATAAATGATTAATTGTTCTCATTTCAGTTGTCATCGATGAGGCTGATGAGCCCCCAATGCGGCGTTTGAACCTATTGCGCCTTGTCCTCTTGTACACTGGTGAATTTGAACACAGTGACCCCAAAGAAATTCTGCACTATTTCTTCACACTTCGGTAAAATTTTGATTTTGAAACTGAAGATTGTATGGTGGAGCCCAGGAGAGTAGAATTACTTAGCTTTTCTCTTACTACTACTTTTTATACGTTAGAGCCTTGGCCCTTGATATCTTCGGGGCTGCAGATACATAATGGCCTAAAGAGATTGCCCCTAGAGGCCTAAGTAAATAGCCAGTAAAAATAGATGAAGAGTTCTTACATTTTGCCTTTGTGTGTTAGTCGTAGCCAGGTTGTATGAACTCCTCTGTATTTTGAGGATAGTGTATAATACTGTCAATATTCTAGGAAACTCCCCGGCAAAGGTGAGGACAAAAATGCTTTCGTCTCTTGCCTGATTGAATATTTGATGGAAACTAAGCAGTACGATCTGGTTCTCGGAACGCTCGAAATGGACGGCTGTCGAAATCCTGGTTTGCTTGACGCTTTTGAAGGGAGCGCTGTACGTGATTTTTACTTTTTTTTTTTAAATTAAAGACTTTGTCATTTAGATATTTGTTTTTGCCATGTTCATTTATTTTTTCAGGTGAACGTTGCTAGCTGTACACATGCAATCGCCCTTGCGACCGAGTCGAGAGGATTCCTTGAGGAATCGGTCAAACTTTACTATCTCTGCAATGTAAGTAATTCTACTCTGTTCATGCTATTATACATATTCGATTCTATCAACGCCGTTATCATATAAAGGCTGTATCCGGACGATAACGTCGCCCATCGTCCATTTCTGAATTACCAAAGAGTGAAAAGTATTTTTGCTCATCCCTGTCACTGTACCAAAAAGCTGTCCACCTTAAAAAAGATGATTTAGTTGAACTTCGTTCAATAATTGTCACATAAAATTGATCATAGAAGTATTATTTTTGTGGTAAATAGCAAGCGTACTTTTTTGGCTTGAGATAATCTAACTGCTTAGCCAATTACGCTTTGAGAATGGACAAAATTGGGTAGGATAAAGGGCCGTGTGGAATTCAGGACGCTCATGTTAATGGAATACGAGAAGCTAGGTTGGCACAGTGTTGCCAAGTGCCTTTCTAAAAATCCCCCTAAACCGAGTTGAAAAATCTCCTGATTTGAAGGAAAGATCCCCAAACCCTGCAAAGCCTCAAAAATATCCATGAGAACGTAAATTTGACCTGATGTTGGGCTTCTTAAGAATCATAAACTGGTTCTTGTCAGCAAGAAAAAAAAACAGACCGAGATGAGATCAGATAATGAACGTTGAAATTGAGAATTTTGATAATGAATATTGGTTCAACCCTCGGAGTAGGTCCAACACCCGGGCCATTTAAACAAAATACAGCTAAAATACCTATGAAAAAATTAAAATTTCTTTAATATTAAAAAAAAAAAAAAAAACTCTAAAACTATATGTTTGTGGTAAAAATAAAATCCGCATAGTTATTTCTTCCCACCAACTTTTCCCTATTGAGAAAAAATCTAGATTTAGGGGGAAATCCCATAACTTGTCAACACTGGCTTTGCATTTGAGTCAACTAGTACTTTTTGTACCATTTGGATTACTTTTGTTAATGCCATATTATTGGTGTATTAGTCAACTAATGCAGATTCATATTGCTCAAGTTTTTTATACGGTTCTGGAAAGGGCAAGAGGATGATTAAATTATTTTAATGATTTATCATACGCATCTGAGCACTTTTGCTACTCCGAGAACGTTTTAGCAGGCTAGGAGATCCCTGTCATCTATGAGGGGGATCATAATGAACTTTTGCATCTCCAGTTGCACTTGGAGACTGACAGATGTAATAAATAGTTCAATCAAGAGATAACAAAATTTTCCTCTTGACCTCAGCCTAAACCAAATGGCTACTACTGATATTAAATCTCAAATCGAGATAATCATAAAGAAGGAATTATGGATATCTGTGCCAAAATCAATATTTTGATCTTATGGACCGCTGAGTTATAATATCCCGTAAAGCTTATCGATAAATTGCTCTAAACATCTGGCTCGATAACTTTATTTGTTTCAGAACCAACAAAAAGTCCTTTCTATCATGAATGTTCTGCTGAGCCAAGTTCTGGTCAAATCTAACAACGATCCGACTTCATTGCGAAGCCGAGTTGTCAAATTCGCCTTCCAGCTGCAGACGCGTTATCATGGGGAGAAAATTGATTGCAAAATGTCCACGATATCCACTTTCGAATTATTACAAAAGCTGGTCACCTTTTTCGATATGTACCACGTCAAAGAATACAACAGAGCGCTGGATGTAAGTTTTTCAAATCTTTCAAAATTAGCAAGTTTAGGTGGAGGTGCTTCCTCCTCTGTTGGTTTATTTTAGCACTTACTAATAGTGGATTTCACCAAGTGAGAGCGTGTTTAAGTAAATCTCCGAGTTAACCTTGACTCCAACTTACTCGATATTTGATTCCATCATCTGAGTGAAGGTGGGATTAACTAATCCTTAATTAGCTTCGGAATTTGTTGACCCAGACTCTTGATCCTGCGGAAAATTCGGTTCACGCGTTAAGTGATAACGCACTTCATTTCACGTTTTTTGTTTCTGTATATCGTATCAGTAGTCTATGTCTTAGCGATTATTCTTTTGAGTTTGTTGTTTCCATTATTCGTCGGAGTAGATTTTTTTAGTTTTGATTGTTTTTGAGTTGGGCAGGATTTGCGGGACGAACAGGAAATCGGAATCCAAACTTTTTAAAGAGCTCTGGTTGAATTAGTGCGCGTGAGGAAGGATATTTAAAAAAATAAATATACTGAGAATGATTGTATTTCTTATTCCTTTGCTTCATGATTTGAGAAGCCCGTCCACTTGAAATACACTAACCTAAACTCTTGTGAACGTTCCCAGCTAATATTTTGGTTTCTATAGGTGCAAATACCTGCTAAAATGGTGTTCTAAAATATTTTTCCGCTCTTTTTTGTCGAATGCCCTCCCTCGGTCTCTTCAGAACCTCAAGGTAGAAGTTCTGGTTCACTGTTTGAAGAGGAGGAACAAATTTGGCGTGCACAACACCTCTTGAATTGAAGAAACAAATTAACAGTGTCTTGATGTTTGACCTGACAAGCTTTTTCGGACGAGGGGAGACAGCTGATTTCCATTGGCTTGATTGTTGTTTTGTCTCCGGGCCGTATCCATAGCATCATGTTTCATCACCAGTGATCACTTTGTCGAAAGATCGGGATCCTCTTCCAGCTGGTTTTTCAATTTCAAGCAAGCCTGCTCGTCGGTGAGCAGTCGTGGGACAGGTTTGGCAGCAACCCTTCTCGTGTGCAAATCATTGCTTTAAATTCTTAGCACTGAGCACCAGGAAATTCTCACTGAATTGGTCAATCGTTCAGCGGTGATCTTAACGAACGAGAGTGTCGACGTCGTTGGTCGTCTTGGTCCTGGTCGAGAAAACCACTTGTAAACTTGTGTTTTCCCCTTAGCAGCATCCCCCTGTAGTGAGTATTGGAAGACTTTCTGTGGCCGTTTTGCCCAATAGGAAACAAAATTTCAGTGCCACGCGTTGCTCCCGGCTGCCATCACACATTTTCCCAGAAACGAAAAAGGCGGTCCATGAAAAAATTCTCACGGACGAACCGTTGCAGCCACAGTGATGAAACTTCGCACCCTGACTTGTCAGATGTTGCCCTTCACCTCAACTCTACTGAAATTCCTCTCCTCATCACCAGTTCCGCACGCCAACCTTACGCCGGTTATTTTTGGGTCCCACCTGTAGATTTATAGCTCAACACCAGGATCGAGCAGTGGTGAAAATCTGCGAGTTGGCTTCTACCGTAGATTACCAGTGGCCCAAACCTTAATCAGAGGTGGTAAAATCCACCTCTTTTAGGTCTCTAGGTCACATCATCTAGTTTATTGCTCTTGATGCCAACAGACTCATTTAGGGCTTATAGTCGAAGATGTTTTTCTTTTGGTAAAAGCAAATTGATAAATGTTACAGAGGAAGTGCATCTTTCACCTTGACTTCAACCCCCAATAATCTGGTCTTCGATAAGTATTGTCCCTTTTGTACTTTTTTTACATGATTTGATTTTGTTCAATAGATTATCATAAGTGCTCGTATCATCCCAATGAACAGCGATGAGTTGGAAGATAGAATTAACAACTTCAAACTCTTGGAAGAATCTGTTTTGAAGATAACACCCGACATTCTGCTTGCTGTCATGAATATATACTATCACCAGTACCAGCTTGTTCGGTAAGTTTGGTCAACAATACTTGGCTCTATCTCAGCAATTGAGAAAAATTGCTCAATTCACCCAACATTTACATGTCGGTTATAGTTTTAGAGTTGTTGACGCTAGATCGATTTTGATCCTTGAGGTGTAAAACGCCTTCAACATGAGAATCTATGTCCGTGGATTGTGAGGGGGAGAGAAACCAGGCGACTCGTTCTCCAATTGTTTATTTTATGGCCGAGTCTGGCCATAGGGCTGTGGACCCTGATGATGCCCGAACGGGCGAAAGTAATCGGCCAGAAAATGAAAAATCGAGGAATGAGTCACCTGATTTCTCTCCCCCTCACAATCCACAACATCAAAAAATGCGACGTCTAGAAAGAGAATGAGAATCTATGTAGTATGGTCAAACGGTGTGGGATAGGCGGTTTTATGACTAACATAGGGATCTGTGAACTAGCCATTTCTTCTTGAATGTTGGGCTTCGGGGCTTCAAGTGTCAGCGTCTCAATTTGCAGTATTTAAATAGCTCACTACAAGAGCTGATGGATCTCCGTATCGTACCGAAGAGGAGGGATCGGGATTTCGATTGCTCGTTGTGCAATATCGCCAAAAAAGGAAAATACCTAGGTCTTCTTGAAATATAGAGTGCACTATGAGAGAAAGGCATGCACAGCCGATTTGTTCGAAGTTCTAAATAGTAAAGGCCCAATTACACCTACTGTGTGACTCGGTCGAGAACTCAGCTGAGCTACTTTCGAGGGGGCGAGTAGGTGATTACATTAATTTAGTAAATGAGGAATGCTGTCAGGTATAGAAAAGTATTAATAGATGAATGGTCTAGTTAAATTATATTTTTCCTTTGCTCAATTCTCAAAAATGAAAATAGTATCACCGGCAGACGTATGAACCATGCCATATGATGTTTTGTTCGTGGTATTTGGCGGAATTAATTTTTGTTGAATATACATTGTTTTCATTCATTCAATAGTCCAGTATTCAGTAGTTCACAAATATTAGTTGCTTGAGGGACAATCAGGAGTGCGCAGTGGCCATTCTGAAAATTTACTGCAACAAAGCGGCGTATTTTCTTGCTGTTCTCACTGCAATAATCTGCTCTTACGAATATGTGTTAACTTGTCAATGCTTAGCAGTCCTTGTTTCTTTATTTTTAGCGGAGATAACATAAACGCCTGGACTACTGCGTTGGAAGACCCGTCTAAAACCAAAGTGAGCATTTTTATTTTATGATTATATTTCAGTATCATTATGATAGATATTATCATTATTATATTATCATTATTATATAGTATCTAGTTACACACTTATCTAGTTTAATCAGACTCGCAACACATGTCTATAGCAATGTCAATACGGGAGTTTCATTCTTACATAATTTTACTTTTCTCATTATCCGAATGAGCATCATGAACCATTATCGAACAAAGCATTTTGGTATTTGACTGAAAAATGTGCAGGAAATTGACCGGGAGATGATCACTAGGGTACTCATAGTTAGTTGAACATAGTACAACTTTTTATACTGTTGTCTGTTCCCACGATTAACTTTGACGAAGGCTCCCGCTGACAACGGCTTAGAAAAATAGTTTTTTAACCTCTTTTTGCGATAAATCACGGGTCAGTTATTCATGTAGGTAGTTATGTGTAGTAAATTAATAATATCATGGACAAAGCTCATATTTGTATTTTTCAAATGAATAAATTGCTCGTTTCAACACGACTCTGATCTAGCTGACAAACGAATGAGCATTGTAAAAAAGGAATTTTCAACAAAGAACCAAGATGTTTTCATCTTGAAAGTTATTCATCAAAAAAATTATTGTGCAAAGCAATGCGGCTTCTTGGGTGTAGAAATGAAGGTTTAAAAAGGAGTCGATTCGGTTAGCTCGAAGTTGTGAACAAAATTGGCAGCACTGTTTGGCAAAACTGTGAATTTTATCGTATGCAGTGATCGTGGTTCAAAAAATGCTTTCCTTTGACCCAGTGTCAATCGGATTTGACAACGGGTTGGCTAAAACCGGCTTTAGCTGCTAGAAATGAGGTCGTCATGAGGCAACCTGTGAAATTTATTTGAATCGTAACAGTGTCGATCCAAGTTGCAGGCTATTACTACCCTACCAATCGCTCTTCGTTTCAAGTAGAATAGAAGAATGACGAATTCTTAAGAACAGAAATTACTCCCAACTTTTCATCTTTTTCATGTTTGAATTTTCTTGATTCAATATGATGTACGATAAATGGCAATTCTATGTTGCAGCAATTGAGTTTCATACGAGAAAGAGCCAGTCTGCTGACTAGCTTTGCTGGAACAATTCCTTATCGGATGCCCGGAGATACAAACACACGACTTTTACAACTGGAAATCAGGATGGCATAAATATCTGCAGCGTCGATTGCTCCTTTTATTCAATTCTGATTCGTATAACAGTCGAAATTCTGCTTATGCTGCACCTGCAGATGGCATTGCATTTTTTCCACTGCCAATGTGTATAAATTGATTCTTAGGTTTCTATGGATTTTGTAAATTCAATTCAAGATAATAAAGAATTAAACGTTCGGCGAATCTCTGCGTAAAACCTCTAGTGATGTCTGAAATTAGGAGTAGCAGACTATAAACTATCAGCAGGTTCAAGAGCGAAAAAAAGAATAAAACCTATTTCAAATTTATTTGCCTAAAAAAAAATAAAAAAAAAAAAATAAATAAATAACAAAAATGTCCCAACTTCACAGCGATTCAATCACCAACTACACATTTTAAGGGCTATTTTACTACTAATGAGAACGATTGTCCAACCTTAGTTTTCCTTGCAAGATTAGGCTTAAAAGATGAGAAAGTTTGTTAATATTTTACGAATTAAGAGGACGTTTTTTGAAAAATATTCAAAGAATCGAATAAATTTTTCGTTTGCGGAAATTTTCGGCGCATATCGGCTTTTGTCTATTGATTTAACATGATAGACACACGTGTGTGACAAAATGGAACAAATTATTTGTCACTATTCATTTGTATCTTTTTCTCATAGGTGGAAATTGAAAAAAAATCTCAATCGAAAACATTTTTTATTGATTTTCGATCAAAAATATTTCCAATGCGAAACGAAGTCGCAAACGAATGACTTCCATGTTCGGCACGGCAAGCGTGACTCATAATGACGTCATTTCTGTCTTGTAACCTGTTCGTTGTTTGCGATTTTCACTTATTTACAAGGGATGGGTATCGACCAGAAAACATCGATTAATGATATCAACTACTTTTTACTAGCTAATCGATATCTCGATTAATCGTGACTTAAGTAATCGATTAATCGCGATCGCCAAACAAATCCTTTTGGGGGCATGTTGGGGGTCTAGCAAAATTTTTCACTACACAAAACAGAAGAACTAAGTTGGTAAGTAGTAAGTAGAACACAAACAGAATGGATACTCAAACAAAGAACAAACTATTCTTCTTCTTCTAATTCAAACAAACTATTCTTAAATCCTTCTGATAACTCGATTAATCGGACACTAATGACATCGATTAATCGAGCGGATACATCGATTATTGCGATCAATCGATTAATCGATACCCATCCCCATTATTTACATTGTTCGCGAGTCTTGTTGAAATTCCTGCGAACCTATAATATCGACATGGTAAGTTTCTAAGTTTCCTCGTGTAAATTGAAAAATATCAAGCTGTCCTTGTATTGTTTCTAATTCGTTCGCGTTTTTGCTTCAGGGGAGCTACACAGAAGACCAGTTGGCTGGTAAGTGTTCGTTACTCGTTCCGTTCTTGCGACACACCCTTCAGTATCCAAGAACTTCGCCTTATTTGGTCAGATTTGTCGAAGCCCTCGTTCAACGCCTTTTTGGGAGTAAAGCGCTCGGTTTCATGTCATTTGTAGTTTGCTCTTCTCGCCGCGATGATCTACGGGTTTGAAATTGTTCACAAAACTCTTCCCACTTCTTTGGAAGGTTAGTGATTTATACGCGATAGCTGACGTTCCTTTGTTCTTGAGAGAACGTAATTACGGTATGATAATTTACGGAATCGGATCGAACGCGCGAAGTAATGATAGAAATGGAAATTGTCGCGAATTCCGGTGGTTTTAATTAGTTAAATTGTTCTATCGATTTCGGCGTTAGGGCCATCAAGAAATTAATCTTACAACTACTTGCTGATGATGGCTTAAACGCCGGAATAAATATGACAACTTGTTTAAAAAAATAAAATACAACTTCAAAATTATTTACCTATAAAATAGGTAAACTTTGAAAAAAAGAAAAAAATTAAACCGACTTCAAAATTATTTACCTATAAAATAAACTCTGAAAAGGAAAAAAAAGAGAAAAATAGATAAAAAAAAAACTTGAAAAAATGAAACCAACTTCAAAATTATTTACTTCGAAAATGAACTCTAAAAAGGAAAAATAAAAAACTTGGAAAAAATAAAACCAACTTCAAAATTATTTACCTGTAAAACAAACTCTGAAAAAGAAGAAATGAAAATTAAAAAAAACTTGGAAAAAAATAAAACCGACTTCAAAATTATTTACCTATAAAATGAACTCTGAAAAATAAAAAATAAAAATCAAAACGGACTTCAAAATTATTTTCCTATAAAATAAACTCTGAAAAGAAAAAAAAGAGAAAAAAAAAACAACTAATAAAACCGAATTCAAAATTTTTTACCTACAAAATAAACTCTGAAAAAGAAGAAAGAAGAAAAAAACTTTTAAAAGATAATAAAACCGATTACAAAATTATTTACCTATAAAATAAACTCTGAAAAGGGGTGAAAGAGACAAACAAAAAAATTAAACCGACTTTAAAATTATTTACCTATAAAACAAACTCTGGAAAAAAAACAAAGAAAAATAAAAGAACGTAAAAAATAAATAAAACCGATTCAAAATTATTTACCTATAAAATAAACTCTGAAAAGGGGAAAAAAATGTCCCAACTTCGCAGCAATTCAACCACCAACTACACACATACTTTACTACTTGTATCGACCTGACGACTTCCTGATTGATTGGATCACCTCCCCTGATAATATAAAAATGACTATTTCTCATTCCCCAAATGATTATAAGACTTTCCTTTCACCTCTGAATCGCCTGCAGATTGATCATTTTTTGGAGTCGACTCTCTGGCAGAATGACTTCCGGATGGTAGCAAATAAATATGAATGTATAATAATTTAGTAGGTGCCAGGTAAAAAGACTGGGTCTGGACTTGAAGACTCGTAGAGAAATCTGAAATTTTTTTTAAAAAAGGCGTGAATAGTCATCGTCAAATCGATATTGTTGAAAATCAGCTCTCATAAATGCTGATTTTCTCTGTTCAAAAATCATAAAACTCATGATATTTATAAACAGCCATTTATGATATCGAATTATTATTTTTGGACCGATTAATAGTTATGCCAATTAATTATGACTTGAGAAATCGATTAATTGACAATTTTATGAACGTGCGTGAAAACATCGAGCCCGTTAGATACTTCTCGGTGTAGTCGCTACTCTTGGAAATTTAACCAAAGAATATTAAAAATGATTTTTATTTTTCCAGAGTTCCAAGAAGCGTTTCAGCTTTTTGACAACCGGGGCGACAATAAGATTCATGTTTCTCAAATCGGAGATGCTCTCAGAGCCTTGGGCCAAAACCCAACCGAGTCGGATGTGAAGAAATTCACCCACCAGCATAAGCCAGGTATAACTAGGCCACTAGGAACAAATAATTATATTCAAATACAAAGAGAAACAAAAGAGCCTCCGAAAAAGGGTAAAAAATTCCACAAGGCTTTTTACGGTTTTTTTTCCAGCTACTAATTGGCACTTGTGTTTCCGTTTTAGACGAGAGGATCAGTTTCGAAGTTTTCCTTCCCATCTACCAAGCGATTTCGAAAGGAAGGACCTCCGATACGGCCGAAGATTTCATCGAGGGGCTGAGACACTTCGACAAGGATGGAAATGGATTCATTTCCTCCGCCGAGCTCCGTCATTTGCTCACGACTTTGGGTGAGTTTACATTACTATGTATGTAGACCTCAAATCTTGTTTTGTATCGATTGGATCACACACCGTACTGCCTTATGCGGTTTATTGACTATTTCAATTTTTACAGGCTGCAAAACATCAATATAATGACTCTAAAGGTCATGAAATGTTTATAATGGGGAGTGAATGACGCCTGATCTCATTTCTAGGGTCACACACTGTACTTACGCGATATCCAAAAATTGTTTATGTTTAGAATGTTCTACAGACTGCAAAAATCAATATAATTATTTTAACGCTCACGTTCTAAGAATGTTGGTTAACAGAGAGGAATCCTGCTTGATTTTATTGTCCCTAATGCAATCATCGAGGAATAATGAAATCAGTATGAAAATGATATAATGTGAATGCTAAATTGTTTTCCATAAGTGAAATATCATTATGATGAGTTCCTCTCGAATTGAACTGATCTGACAAAATCAACAGACTAGTGGACATAGAAGGTAGATTTATTTTTAATTATTCCACCTTCCACAGAACATGGGAAATTATTTAGTCTGTTGGTCATTATTTATCTAATTCAACAACGTTTACAAAGCGGAAAACATTTCAAGACCCAAAACATATTGTTACATAAGTGGAAACGCCCTGAGTGAAGGTGATATTTGAATGAAATCCTCTGTCTGCTCCACTTGAACAGTTAGCCCGCCTGCTCATAGAGCGCTCTGCTTACTTTGTGAACAAGTGTCTGTTTATCTGTCCTCTCTGGTCAAAAAGTGACAATTATCGTCATATCGCCCTGAAAAATCATTCAAATTTAATGTCCAGATTTTCCGAGTTAAGATGACGTGATGGAATTTTGTTGAGTTTCCGAGGAATAACATTTTGTTCCGTGTTTTTTTTTTTTTTCCCCCGAAGACTGTTTGTGTTTCTTGAATTTATAATTGGTTATTCCTCTTACCGACTCAAACGTAGAAGTACTGTGTGGTATACGCACACGGAATTAAGTCAAGTCTTGGGTAAATTAATCAAGAAAAGCAAAATGTCGATATTTTGAGTACAGTAGACTCTCGATTATACTTTAGGCTAATAATAAAAAACAGGAGAACAAGTCGCCATGGTTTTCTCCCCCTCAATCTCAACAACGGTGAATCTTCTTGTTAAAATGTGAAATCACTCAAATTCTGAGTTAGCTGTAGAGAGCGCTATGTTGTTTTACTTAGCCTAACCTGCTCAGAAATCTATGAAAAAGCGACAACGAATCTTCCTCTTGGAGACCTCACAAATAGTAGCATTTTCTTTACTGGCAAGATATACTTCAGTTGGGACTAGTCTTTATTCTCCACTTTTGTAAAATTCTGATGCCTTTCTGGTTTTGCGCAGGCGAGAAATTGACGGACGAAGAAGTAGAGCAACTTCTGGGCGGCCTTGAAGATTCTCAGGGCAATGTAAACTACGAAGACTTTGTCCATGTTATTATGTCGGGTTGAAGGGCGTTTTATGTAGCATCAGCAGAACAATGCCTGTTCCCAAAAGTTGAAATTTTGTCAAAAGAACGAATACATTCCTTCAGAAAAATAATTCGAGGAGACAGGTCTTTATTACGGCTTACTGTAGGCGTTATTGTTAACCAAATTTTCGCATAATGATGCCGTTTTGTTTATATTTATTATCAGGGAAATAAATTTATTTATATGTAAAATTAACAATACGTACTCAAGTTTTTATACAGTTTTACTCCTAATCAATTCGGTTTGTCATTAAAGTTTGAATTTACTGAATGACTGACTTTATTACCGATTACCTACTACCGGGAATTAGAGGGGGTTAGAAATTTTTTTCTCTTGGGCGATTACAGTGGTTTATTATTGATAATAAATCCATTTTATGGCTTGTTTTTATGAATGTACCTACTGAGGTACATTTTCCAATTTTCAACAAACGCGCACGTTACTCGTCGGCTACATTGCTCAACGTACGCCACTCTTTACTGCCAGTGAGCAGTGTAGTTTTCTACTACAACAACTAGGGTCAGAGCGCCCCTGGTGGCTTCGCCGTCCAACCCCTTGTCAGGGGAGGGGGGCTCCGCCCTATAGTTATTATTATTAGTAGTCGCTATAATCTGGTATGTAGGTGGTGGGTATTGTATTGTACTTAGTATCATAAAGTATTGGGTTTTTCAACTTGTGCTAAGTTATAGCCGAGATAGACAGTCCAACTTTTAAGTTTTCCCAGATTCGTAACTTGCACAGTGGATAACTCAAACAAAAAGTCGTCAATTCAGATGTTTGAATATACCAAAAGATAGGTAATTTAACCGTGCACATTTTCCCAATGTAATGTACCTATCCATTTTTCAACAGTTTTTGCGTTATTCAACAATATTAGTAGACTATACGCAAAAACATGACATTTTTCAACTTTAAACGTTCTTTTCATGCATTTAGTGCAAAAGAAACGAAGAATGAACCATATATTATTGATATACACATCATCAACTATCATTATGCTGAATTTGAGCGAAATCTATTTCAAAAAAGTTTTCGCAAAAAATCCAAGGGGGACCCCTGCGATTTTTTTCAACCGATCATTTAACGATTTTTTACTCGTCTCGCAATGCAGATAAAAATCTGAAATTTTTAGGAAAGTTGTGTCTTACCGAGATGTAATTTTGTGATTTTTTTCAATTCTCGAAAAAATCTGCAAGTGGTCCAAAAAAATCAGTTTTCGGAAGCTCAAAAATCGACCTTTAACCGTGCTTTTCGGGGTCAAAATTTATTCGAATCAATTGTTTTATTATGCAGGAGTCTTCATTTGAACGCCTTACACACGTACATAGCAAAAAATTTGGTGAAAAAAATTTAAACAGCGCCACAGAAATTATTTTCCGTAAATCGAGTTTTTCGCCGGTCGAAATATCGAGCTCCGTTAAGGATGAAAAATTAAATGTTCGTTTTCAAGCGAATATGAAAGCTTTTCTTATAGGAAATTCAACGCTGAATCCGAATTTGACGTCAAAACGGCGGAAATTTGACGACAATTTTTAGTTTTCCATATTTCTACTTCTATGTTTTCAACTTTGAAAATTCGTTGCAAATACTTACAGTACTGTTCAAATTCGATTAATGAATGATTCTTACAGGAAATAAGACGTAGAATTCGAAACGAAAACATTCAAATTCCAACAATTATTAATAATATTTTTTTTAGATTTTTTTATTTCAATGTTTTTCCGCCACGTTAGCGAATTTTGATAAAATAGGTTTTGTGCAAGCAAATTAAGAAAATCTAATTTAGAATCAATAAAAAATGAAAAAGGGACAGTGATTATTTTTTGTTTTTTCACTTTCATGTAAAAAACGTGTTTTGGGTTTTCTTCGATCGCGAATAGCTCCGCGGGGACATAATATAAAAAAATAATTAAATACACCAAACTGTAGGATTTTGATAGCTCTTTCTCGGCTTTGAGTAATATACCTATGTAAAAGTGGTCGGTTCAAAAGTTATTCGAGAAAAATGGTGTCATAAAATTTCAGAGTGCAATAAAATTGTAATGAAGGCCTAATTTAAAAAAATAGTTCTCTCTATTTAACGACACTATGATCAAAATTTGGCTACCTAGTCCCAGTTTCTCAATCAGTCGTACGCCCAAGGATTTTTGACTTACTCTTCGGACCGTTCGCTCCGGCTAAGATCAATCAACGAACAAATTCTTGTACTTTTTCGTTAAAAAAATGTATCCATGAAAATGATTGGATATATAGAAAAAAGATAGTAGATAATATAGAAAAAATAATTTGGAAAATAAGGGATTTCTGATAGTTGACAGGCTGACAAGTTGGGCAATAATTTTCAATAACGAGGAGGGACAAAAGGTATGAGGGGTCTGGAAATCGATACCAAAAACACCTCCTGAAAAACGTTGGAAAATAATCCCCCTCAAATCTACCCTCAAAATTGAGGCAGCCATTTGGTCAAAGAATTGAGCCATAATCAGGCCAAAATTGACTTTTGGTGAAAATTTCAAGAATGTAGCTTTCACAGTTTTGTCAGAAAAGTGTTGACGACGTACGGAGAGAATTTTTTAAAATAGGATATCTCGATTCTACATGCTTTGAAATGGAAAACATTAAATTTTGAGGTGTGTTAGAACGTTTTTTTTCTTGGGCAATTACAATGTTATTTGAATAATAAACCAAAAGAAGGCAACGGTTGATTACAAAAAAAGCTAGACAATTCAATACCTATATTTGTTTTGAGGAATGTCACATTTCACATAATCATGCGCACACCGACAACAATAGTTATATTCTGTACATAGTACATACATAACAGAAAACATCAAAAAGATCACATGGTAAATAATATCGGTTATAGTGGGAACCCGGGGCATTGATTAATTCTTGCTAGCGTCGAACGCTATAAGGCCAATTAATGGAAATTAACTTGACCAACTACAAGGTAGTGGTTGATGATTCTACAATAATGAAGAATCTGAAAGCTTAATGACTTCAAGACGATGCTGGCCCGAATTTGGGTACACAAGATGATGATTTTCAGAGAGAAATTCCAAAATACCGTTGGTCACTCTTCCAACAAGCCGGCTTTGTTGTTGGCGTCCATGTTGAGAAGACAAAGTTGCAAATAGTGCAGTAAATAGTGTAGGTTTTCTATTTGAGGTTTTTGGGACGCAGCACTCTCGTAAACAAAAAATTTACTCGCCGTTTAACGCATTGGAATTCAGCCTGTTTTGAAAAAATCAATTTCTATCAACTCAAATTGCTTATTGGGTAATTTTTTTTACGGTTATAACGTTTTATAAATGCGGAGTGAAATTCACTGGTTGAGAACAATCGTGAAACTGAAATTTTCTTTTTGTAATGAACATGCGACACAAACTTGAATTGCAGATCGGGGCTCGTTGAAGGATATTAGATAGAAAAATGAATTTTCAAAAGCTGGAACCGTCGGGACGACATAATTTTGACACAAGCACAAGCTTCGCTCATCAAGAACGATGTTTCGAAAATCGTCAGCGGAAAGGCTGCGAAGCCGGCTGAAGAAGCTCTGAGGAGCGCTTGGGAAGAAGGAGATTTGAAAGCTTGGTCAGATTTAATTTTGGCAAGAAATCCATCGGAGCTTAAACTCATCGAGCATTGCGAATTGTGGAATAAACATCATGAGGTTTATCAATGGAAGGGACCTGCCAGGATGACTCTTCTCAAAAGACTCATCCTTCATCGAACGGAATCCGGAGAGGATGCGAGAGATGACATTTCAGAATTCTTTGACACAGTGTCGAAACTTGCGGACATGGATATCACAGCGAACTTCACTCCGCATTTATAAAATAAAGGACAGTAACTGCCAAAGCAATGAACAAGCTAACTAGCTAGCTGGTTGGTACATTGGTAGTTTGATAAGTTTAACCGGAGACGCAAACCAGGTTCCCGCTCGAACGGTTGACATATTTGTTCCAAAAAGTGAAACAAGCTCGAAAAAATAAATAATTTCATAAATTACAACAGCGCTGCTAGGCAACTTGTGTGAAATTATTAGGATGATAATTAACTATTTTTTAAAATGTTTGCTATACAATGCCGTACGCAAGCGAGGCTACACAAAAAGAACTCGATACCAGCTCAAAATTGCTATTAGTCGGTTATTGAAACACAACCAGTATTCCATGGGTTGTGAGAGGGAGAAAAACCAGGCGACTCATTCTCCGGGCTCTATGGCTTCACGTCGCCCTGAAGATGCCCGAACGGGCGAAAGTGCTCGGCCAGCCGATAAACAATCGGAGAATGAGTTGCTTATTTTTTCTCCCTCACAACCCATAGACATAAAAAAATGCGACGACAAAAAAAGAACAACCAGTATTGTTCTTTTGGTTGTCGCATATTTCAGGCGTCGTGGACGAAATCGTTTCGAGTAGCCTTGAGCGACAATTGTGAGGAAAAACTAGATAATTCCACATTAGTGGATGACCCGAATCGATGATAAATTTTCGCACCTACGCATAACCTCAAAATCAGATTAATTGATTTATGAAAGGCTTCCCGTTTCAAAAAGGCGTTATTTCTCTCGACAGCAAAATTGTACCTGCTTTAGAACAGTCGACACAGAATCGGATACAGTATACTTTTCGCCATTGAGGTTTTGAATCGCCATATTGCTTCAAACAAATAAGCCATCAACTACTTTTCTTGTTTTTCAACCTTCGCAGTAAAAAATCCTTGATGCAATATTTGTCTTTGTTTTTCGTTAATCGCTTGCAAGAACAGGCGGCTGACGAGAGTAGGATCAGACTAAATACGAAGAGGAAAGGCTAAATTTTCGGCATTTCCGCAGCCGAACCTGTCGTATTGGGGGCTTTTGTCGTCAGGTTGATCGCTGCGGTAGACAGCCCGTCCATCGATCGACGAGCCGACGATTTGATGTCGCCGATTGACCGTTTTGTCTGCGTGAGAATCTCATCGCGAGCTGTTACAGCATTGTTTCGTATTTCCGTTACTTCTTTGTCAATTTTGTCAATCACCCATTCAATCGCTTGTCTGCCCTGATAACAGAAAATACAGCATTGCAACGTTACAGGTACATGATAATAAAAACGTGCCGTTCTCCCCTTGGTGTGAGGTTATGGGGAAAATACAAGAAAGAAATATTGTCCGACAAAAAAAAAGAAATATTCTTCCAATAAGGCCCTGACGAGAAGAGCGAAAAAATGAAATTTTTTAAGTCGCGACCTCCAAGCCACGGAAAATAAAAGCCCCGATTCGCACGTTAAGATAAAAGTTAATAATGTCACTTATTTCCCGGCCGGTAAAATTAATTGGTTAATGTTGTGTTTTTCGAGGTAACTGATGAAATAAATATTGTATTATTCAAATTAGAAATGAAAATTGACGGTGTGGACGAAGCCAGCTTGATTCACAGTCTATTACTACATCGATACTCGATTAAGGAAGAAGGTGGGAAAACCACAGTCCAGTGTTGCCACCTGTTGATCGGAGCATAGAGGTTTAAGAGAAAAACACGACAGTTAATATGTAAAGTTACGACGTGGGGATGAGGTTGAGATTTAAGCAGCGACGTATCTCATTTTGAACTTCTAGCGCTTTCAACATTCAAGGCCTCTTCAAGAACATCTTCTTCATGAATTTTTTATTTATTTATATATATTTTTTAAATAGGTCCCGTAAGTAGCTCTACAAGGCTGAGATTGTCATGAACAGGAAATTTCTAAAAACGTCCACTTTTTGAACCTAGAGTCTGAAACGGCCTCTCATCTCATCCTCGACTGCCCAGCACTGGAGCACGGAAGCTTCAGGGCTTTTGGGACTTACATTGACCAAAAATCCTTGGAAAGTGGCTATCTGAGAATAGCCGATAGAATAGCGTGAGGGAGCTCCTGGACCTTCTTAACCCTTTCTCCCCGAAGCGCGCCCGACCACAGTGAGGCCTCCCTCCCGACGCTTTAGCGACCAGTTGTGAACCCCCTACCGAAGGATTTTTCAGTCTGCCGGCTCGTAGGCAAAACATTTGTAAATTTATACTCAATTATGGAGCTTACTTTATTAGCGTTAGACATTATCGTATTGGTAAGTAGGTCTTCCATGTAGCTGTTAAGCGGGACGCCTTGCACAGTAACTACAGCTTCTTGTGTCAAGAGCGTTTTGTCCGCGTCGACCGGGTGAGGAGTATATTTGACCATTTCATCGACGGCAACGTATCGGCCGAACGTCAACTGAAACATGAACCATTAAATTGAAAATGGCTTTTCTCACAATGGACCTATCTATTACCGAAGGTGCGAATGATGGATCGCAAGGTTATTGGAAGGATATAAACGTATTGTTATTTCCCGACAATAGGGAAACTTTCCCCGTCCGCTTCTTCTGTACATTTTGTCTATCTTGTCCGTGCAGACGGCCTCTATTGTCTTTTCTATTCGTTCAGTTCCTCTCGGCCGTCTCACGTACGTTGTTGTGAACTATAAATAAATTAATCAAACGCGTAGACGTGTTCAATAAACACTCTAACCCACAGGTTATGGGCCCAGTCGCGTCTGTTTGAACATTTATAAGTGCGTGATCGGAGTTTCGTAGCCGGGAGTTCGTTTTTTTTGTCGGTCTAGACATCGTCTTATCAGCCCTAGGTTCCAACACAGAACACGTTGAGGTTCACGTTTTTTTTCTGGCCGTTACTCAGCACGATAAAGTGATATTTAAAGTATTAATTCTAAAAAACAAAAAAAAAAAAGAAAGAGTTATGAATAATTATCACTCGGTCGTCGAAAAGCTCCGCGGTCGTGAGAATTATGACTCGTGGCGTGTGGCTATGCGAGCTGCCTTACGTCTTGAGAAGCTTTGGAGAGACGTAATTGAGTTCTCGGACGAAAAAATAACCGCGGACCCAGAAAAAGACGAAGCTGCAATTTCGAGGATTACACTAGCCATTGATAAGGTAAATTATTCCCACATCATAAATGCTAAATCTGCAAAAGAAGCCTGGGACAATCTTGCCTCTGCGTTTGAGGATGCAGGACTCGCCCGAAGAGTTGCACTTCTTCGCAGTCTAGTCACTGCTAAGCTCGAAAATTTTTCAAGCAGCGAAGAATATTGCAACGAAATTCTCACATTGGCCCAAAAGCTAAATGATTTGAAATTCGTTGTGAATGACGAGTGGGTGGGAACACTACTCCTCGCAGGCTTGCCAGACGACTACCGTCCTATGATTATGGGCCTGGAAAATTCTGGGATAAGAATCACTGGCGATGCGGTGAAAATTCGCATTTTGCAGGACGTGAAACCAACCGGAGACCCTGATACAGCACTGTTTGTTTCCCGCAGACGATCGAAATCGTCAAAATGGACACAAAATGACCAGCGCGGCCAATCGGATAGCCGACAGACAAAACCTAAAATGGTTAGGAAAAAAAAGCAGCGGGGAAAACCATAAAGACGCACATGGAGCGTTTCTATCATGCTTTGCCACTACCATAAGTGATAAAAATGCATGGTATTTGGACAGCGGCGCGTCATCTCATATCACTCACTCCCCTGATTTACTGAGTGACAAGCGTCCGAGCCCACAATCCGTCGTAACCGCCGCAGATCGATCGAGTATGCAAGTCGCCTGTAAGGGAACGGTAGATATCCGTTCGTCTCCATCATCTGATCAAGTCGTCAATATCAAAGTTCATGACGTCCTACACATCCCTGATGCAGCTGTCAACTTGTTGTCGATCAGCAAAATGGTCCAACGGGGAAACAGCGTCCTTTTTAATGAGGATGGTGTGAAAATCCGAGATCAGTTGAACCGTCTTATTGGTACTGCATCGTTGGAGAATGGCATCTACCGTCTCAACACCCTCGACAACATTCGGCCGAAGCCCAACTCGAGCGCGCTCGCGTTAATCTCGTCGGAATCTGATCTATGGCACAGGAGAACTGGACACCTGAACCACAATGGAATTGAATATTTAAAAAAATGTTCAACTGGAATTGGGGAAACTGGCATTACAAAAAACCCCTGTGAAGCTTGCCTCATGGGTAAACAAACACGATTACCATTCCGAAGGAGTGAGAAGCGGAAAGAGGACCTACTTCAGCTCGTCCACATGGATCTGTGTGGCCCAATGGAGACGTTATCCATTGGTGGCGCCCGATATTTTATGACCTTGGTTGACGACCACTCTCGCTATGTTTTTGTTTACATTCTAAAAGATAAAGGTCAAGCCAAGAAATACTTGGCAGAATTCAAAGCCCATGTGGAATGCCAGACCGGTCGTAAAATCAAGGCTATACGGAGCGACAACGGGACGGAAGTATGCAATTCTGCCGTCTCTCGGATACTGAAAGAAGCGGGTATTGTTCACCAGCGGTCAAATAATTATACCCCTCAGCAGAACTCACGAGTCGAACGAGCTCAAAGAACTTTGGTTGAAAAGGCCCGTTCTATGCTTAGCGACGCCAAACTTGGAAAAGAGTTCTGGGGTGAGGCAGTTTCAACCGCTTGCTATCTGATGAACAGATCACCGTCGCGAGCCTTAAATGGAAAGACGCCGTACGAAATCTGGCATGGAGAACAACCCGATCTCTCCCATCTCCGAGTATTTGGCTGTCAGGCGTGGGTGCACATTCCAAAACAAAAAAGGAAGAAGTGGGATCCTAAGTCAGAACGTCTAATTTTTGTTGGGTACCCAGAAGGTCGAAAAGGCTATCGCCTACTGGATCCCATGACAAAACGTGTCACTAATAGCAGAGACGTCAGCTTTGCTGAGATGTCTGATAAACCGTTCCCAGTGGCTCCGCAAATAACCGCTATCCCTTCAGCAAGGAACTCTACAAACACTGAATTCGTTGAAGTCGCACCAACGTCCTTACAATCACAGCCGCAAAACACCCCTTCATTGCAACAAGAATCAACATCACCACCGCAAGATTCATCGTCATTGTTGAGTGATTCCCATTCAGACCCTGCAGCCGCACCGTTGCCAGAAAGCGACGATGATTCTGAATTCACCGGCTGGGAGGCTGACGAATCAACTCTGGACAATATAGAAAATGTCGACCTGCGAAGGTCGTCCAGAATTTGGAAAAAAAGGTTTGGTGACGCTGAAGGCACAACATTTTTTATAAGGCAAAGTCTGAATGATGATGAGCCAATGAGTTACAAAGAAGCCACAGAAGGAGAAAACTGTGCGCTGTGGAAACGTGCCATGGACGAAGAATATACATCCCTGATAAAAAATGATACCTTCAGCACCGTCGATCTACCTCATGGGAAGAGACCTCTCACCATGAAATGGGTTTACAAGATCAAGGAGACTGAGGGAAACCGTCGCTTCAAAGCCCGATTGGTAGTTCGGGGATGTGCACAAATCCCTGGCCTGGACTTCCAGGAAACATACTCACCAGTGGTGAAATATTCCTCGCTGCGGTATCTAATGTCCCTTGCTGCCATCAAAGATTGGGACATTGACCACCTCGATGTCAAGACGGCATATCTCTATGGTGATCTTACGGAGGACATCTACGTGAGGCCGCCAACAAACCTGTCCAAACAAGACGGCGAAGTGTGGAAATTAAAGAAGGCTGTTTACGGTCTGAAACAGGCTGGAAGGTGCTGGAACCAGAAAATTACCAACGTCCTCGAACAACTGCTATTCAAGAGTTCCAAGGCAGATCCCTGCATTTTTGTGCGAAACAATCAGGGCATCGTTGTAATCGTCGCACTCTGGGTCGATGATGTCATCATTTTTTCAAACAACGATAAAATGAAAGCGGAGGTGAAATCATCATTAGCTCATCACTTCGAAATGAAGGATCTTGGCCCAATTCACCGATGTCTTGGCATGAGCATAACCCGCGATAGAAAAAAACGCCAATTATTCATCGACCAAAGCCACTACATTGAACAGATATTGGAGAGGTTCTCCATGGATGGTTGTAAGCCAGTCGCTACCCCTATGGAAGCTGACGTCAAATCTCTCATCCTAAAGGACAAGGATCAAGAACCCTACTGCAAAAATGTTCCTTATCAAGAAGCAATTGGGTGTCTGCTGTATTTGTCACAAATCACTCGGCCCGACATAACATATGCCGTAAACACTTTGAGCCGATTCAACAGGAACTACCAACCTCAACACTGGACGGCTGTCAAACGTGTAATGCGCTACCTTCAAGGAACAATTCATCGAAAATTGAGTTACTTCCCGGACGGCAATAAAGACTTGATAGCATTCAGTGATAGTGACTGGGGTGGGGCCCTAACTGATCGTTATTCGGTGTCCGGCTCTTGCATCAAACTTAATGGGGGCTTAATTTCTTGGTCCAGCAAACGTCAAAAAACTATTGCCCTGAGTAGTGTAGAGGCCGAATATATGGCTTTATCATCCTGTGTACAGGAAATCATTTGGTTTAGAGCACTTAGCCAGGAAATATGTCCAAATTCTATAAATCAGCCGGTCGAAATTTTTTGTGATAACATGGGGGCGATTCATATTTCCAACAATGATGTTATCAGCCAAAAATCAAAACATATCGCCATAAGATATCATTTTCTCAAGGATCACATAAAGAGCAATGATATAAAAATAGTGTACATTCCTACTGAAAAAATGTTGGCCGACCCCATGACTAAATCTTTGCCTCGCCTTAAATTTGAGGCTCTAATAGCAAAATTTGGATTTTTCTAATCATATATTTTTTCATTGTTCAATGTTAGAAAATATTTAGATGTTTACATGTGATTGTCAAATTCATAATATTTATGCTGTTTAGGAACGCTACACAATAAGTTTATGGGGGCGTATTGGAAGGATATAAACGTATTGTTATTTCCCGACAATAGGGAAACTTTCCCCGTCCGCTTCTTCTGTACATTTTGTCTATCTTGTCCGTGCAGACGGCCTCTATTGTCTTTTCTATTCGTTCAGTTCCTCTCGGCCGTCTCACGTACGTTGTTGTGAACTATAAATAAATTAATCAAACGCGTAGACGTGTTCAATAAACACTCTAACCCACAAAGGTCGACAGAAAGAAATTTCCGATATTTAGATATTTTCAACACAAAAGAAAAATTCTCTCTGCGAAGCACACATTTAAAACAAATGCAAACGATTCGCAAATCAAGGCTGAGATATTTGAAGATGAGCCATAGGAAAAAAAGATAGAGAAGAAGAAAAATGTTTATAATAAAGAAAATAGATTTCACAGTCTAAAACAGTCTGCTGGAAAGACGGGCCAATGGCAATATTTAGAAAATATAAAATTATAGTGGAATATAGTAATTTTGCTCAGTTAGCAACATGGCTATCCTGTCATTTTCCTAATCAACCGACTTCCAATATTTGCGACAGAACGATTAGTACTTACATTTCGTGTCTTTAGAGTCATCACCTTCTCAGTCGGGTTGACCACCGAGCGTTCGCTAGCGTAACAAATATTTGCAGGCCCAATTAACTGGAAAAAAACAATGTTGACATTTTCCTTTTTAAACAAGGTGGATTAATGATTAAATTTAACCGTGAACATTTAAATGAAATAAGTCCTCGATCTCGGTGTGGGAACGCTGTGGGAAATTTTCTCTACAACATCACATCAATGGTCTCGGGCAACACTGTCTCTACGCGTACAACTTTGCAGCGTGCACAGCCGCTCTAATTCCAACTCTGACTGCCTATTCTTGACGCATCGTATGTAGGGACAGTACAATATCGACACATTTGTTCCAAAAAGTGAAACAAGCTCGAAAAAATAAATAATTTCATAAATTACAACAGCGCTGCTAGGCAACTTGTGTGAAATTATTAGGATGATAATTAACTATTTTTTAAAATGTTTTCTATACAATGCCGTACGCAAGCGAGGCTACACAAAAAGAACTCGATACCAGCTCAAAATTGCTATTAGTCGGTTATTGAACCACAACCCAGTATTCTATGAGTTGTGAGAGGGAGAAAAACCAGGCGACTCATACTATGGACTCTATGGCTCCACGTCGCCCTGAAGATGCCCGAACAGGCGAAAGTGCTCAGCCAGCCGATAAATAATCGGAGAATGAGTCGCCTGTTTTTTCTCTCTCACAACTCATAGACATAAAAAAAATGCGTCGACAACAAAAAGAACAACCAGTATTGTTCTTTTGGTTGTCGCATATTTCAGGCGTCGTGGACGAAATCGTTTCGAGTAGCCTTGAGCGACAATATTGAAAGGCTTTGGTTACAAAGGGCTTAAGTGCCATTGTCCTATTTTCTCTGTTTTTATTGCTTTTTGACTCTACACCTATCCAGGAATTTTTTTAATAGGGCCCATGTGCCTAACATTCAAAATTGACCGCCACGATGCATGTTTACCAACCTCTTCTTTCCAAAATCCCCCCTTTTCCCTACTGCGTAACTCCATGAGGGATTTTCAGTTGAAAGGCCCATAGTGCCACAGGACGGCAACCTCGGGGAAAGACGAGTAACACTACCTCCTTGCAGTCCGTGAGCGTGCCTGGAATCGCAAATTCCGCACACACGTAAAAAAAAAAAAAAAAAAATTAGTAAAAAGTTCCGACTGTGTCATAGTAGTCGTCGTATGTACCAATTTGGTTTTCCCTATTCATAAGGGGCGCAGGCCCTATGGCTCCACGTCGCCCTGAAGATGCTCGAACGGGCGAAAGTGCTCGGCCAGCCAATAAAGAATCGGATAACGAGTAGCCTGGTTTTTCTCGCCTCACAAACCCTGAAAATTACAATAGTTGCTGCGGAGTGTCCGTTTATCAGAGGGAGGAACTAAAAGTAACCGGAATGTCCTCGTAAAACGTTTATTATTCAATATTTGTACACCAAATTTTCACCCCAAAAATCAATCTTGGCCTGACAATGGCTCGATTCTTTAGTCAAATCGCTACCTCAATTTTAAGGGTATTTTTTATGGGTTTCGAAGGGGAGAAAATTTGTATTTTCCAACGTTTTCCAGAAAAAGGTTTATTAGGTATCAATATCTATAGATTTTTGGACGCTGAATCGAATTAGACCACCGCGGAGTCGATAGCTTTATCGGTTCTCGAGTTATCGCAGCTTTTGTGTTGAATTTGAGAGATGTTCAGAAATTTGGCATGAGGATATAACTCAAGAGTTCTTGGAGCAATAAAAATCTTTCTATACTCGTTGGAATGCTCATCGAACACTGTCATCAACTGTACCGTTAGGCAGAAAATTTAGCTTTTAATTTGGAAATTAAGAAAAATAAAAATGATTAAAATTACAATAGCTGCTACGGAGTTTTCCCTACAGTTACCTATCTGTTTCAAGGTGGGAACGTTCACGAATGTTTGGAATAATTACTATCACAAATAAGTAGTCTTCTTAAAACATTATTGAAGCAAAGGAATAATAAACAGCTGTACAATCATTTGGAGCGTTTTTTGGTGGAAGTACCTTCAGCTGAGCCGGTTTTAGTGTTTCACTTTCGTTTCGATTTGTTTTTAGTTTGAATAAAAAGTTGGAAAAGCATTCCATATTTTCAAATATTTTTGTCCTGATTACTTCGGAAAGAAATTTACTTCACAAGAGGTGATATCACAACGAAACGGTTCGAAAAATTCTCCGATCCTAAATACGACATTATGCTTTGGTTTTTGTCGATTTTTTTTTTAATTTTTGAGTTACAAATTCGCATATTTTACTGGTATACATTGTTAAATTACATAGCTCGGTAAAATTTGTTTTTCTGCCATCTGCAGACAGTAATGTAAGGAAAAATATCTCACCCGAAGAACCCAAGATGGGAGGCCCCATTTGGAGCTGACTAGACGATGCGTGTGAAGAACTCCGTTGACCACTTCACGTTCCACCACATCAGTGCCAATAACTGCAGGATTCATCGGGTTAGGGTACTTCCTCCACGCTGCTTGCGCCACCGTTTCCCATGGATGGCTGCAAGGGTAAAATAGCAAATTTAAGTCTCTCTAGCCTTGCAAATCAATAAAATGCGAATAGATACCGACAAGAAAAAGTAACCATCAACCCATCACAACTAATCGACATCATTTTGAAGCGGTATTTATTGTAAGCGACAAGTAGAACGATGCGTTGAACCGGGCTGAAGGCCAGAAGGAACTTGAAGACACACCCCCTGAAACTCCCTAACAAGGGATGGCCCGTCAACTTCCTCCAAGCCTTTCAGCAGTAGGGATGCTTCATAGACGAACGTGAAATGATCCTCAATTCAACAGCTGAAAATGATAGGTTGCAAATTTTGGTTTAATAAAAAAATTAAGCGTACAATCATGGTAATACCGACAATATTGCCGACTCTTCTGGTCTTTTTCATAGCCAACTATCATAGATACTGTTGATGACGTGGACCACGTGCAAACTCCTTGATTAACTTTTTTATTCCATCGACAAATGCCTTGATGATCAATATGCCCCAGGTTAAATGGGAGCCTCAATCATAGGAATAATTAGGCCACCATTGCAAATACGCGCAGCTATACAGTACTTATAATCGCTACCTTGGACTGACCCAGTTAAGGAAATCACGACTGACAACGGGAGACAACTTATTTCCAAAGAAATGCAAACCTTTGCGGCTCAAAAAGGTATCCAACTAGCTCACCTTACCTCCCAGCTGGCAATGGTTTGGCAGGGAGAAGGATTCGAGAAATCAAACAATTCTTTCCGATGTATGAGGGATATCCAGAAAATTAGGTTACAACTGCTGCCAAAAATCGAAAAGTGCATATATTTTAACCAAATTTACAGGGTATGTTCCAAAATATATGTTTCTTTTTTCACTTTTTTATTTTAAGAATTAAAAAAATTAATGTTTTATTTTTAACGTATGAAATTTATTTTTTATTCACATACCTAACTGAAACATGGTTTATTTCTTATTCTGATTTAAATGTTTCATAATGTTTAATAAAACCAAAAATTTCATATTTTTTAATAATATATCACAAAATGAAAAATTTAAGATAAAATGAAAATAATTGAATGATTTAGGATTTATATTTATTAAATTCGTTTTTTATTTACGGAATTGAAAAAATGAAAAGATTTATTGTTTATTTACAAAATTCATTTTTTATTTGCAGAGTTGAAAAATCAAATAATGTTTTATTTTTAACGTATGAAATTTATTTTTTATTCAAATAACTGAAACATGGTTTATTTTTTAATCTGATTTCAATTTTTCATAATATTTAATTAAATAAAAAATTTCATATTTTTAATAATATATCACAAAATGAAAAATTTAGGATAAAATGAAAATAATTGAATGATTTATTTATATTTATTAAATTCGTTTTTTATTTACGGAATTGAAAAAATAAAAGATTTATTGTTTATTTACGAAATTCATTTTTTATTTGCAGAATTGAAAAATTAAATGTTTTATTTTTAACGTATGAAATTTATTTTTTATTCAAATAACTAAAACATGGTTTATTTTTTACTCTGATTTAAATTTTTCATAATATTTAATAAAATCAAAAATTTCATATATTTAAAAATATATATCACAAAATGAAAAATTTAAGATAAAATGAAAATAATTGAATAATTTATTTTTTATTTATTAAATTCGTTTTTTATTTACGGAATTGAAAAAATGAAAAGATTTGTAGTTTATTTACGAAATTCATTTTTTATTTGCAGAATTAAAAAATCAAATGTTTCATTTATTTTTAACGTATTAAAATTTTCTTTTACTCACGTAACTGAAACATGGTTTACTTTTTACTCTGATTGAAATTTTTCATAATATTTGAAAATAAAAAATTTCATATTTTTTTATAATATAAAATCACGTTGGAACGAAATCACTCTTGTTACGCTTCTCACTTGGCACGGATAGTTGTGCTGTCAAGCCAGATAAAGATAGTCGTTAGATGGAGCAACGAATCTTAAAAAAGACAGCTGATTGGGAAACTGTGATGCATTCTACGCATATATTTTCACGAGAGTGGCGATATATCACGTATAATAAACATGAATCACTTAAGGATCAAGGTCGGCCAGCAATTGCCGTCTAAACATTCGAGTGCGATTTCCGCGTGACGCAACAATGACGTTTTTTCGTCGTCTGGGCAGGCAAGCGCCTGCTCGATTATTAGTAAAAGTAAAACAGAATAAATTGCATATTTTCCATCGAAATGGCCACCCGATCCGAATACTCACTTGAAAGTGTGTTCCGAGGTCCAAATCTTCATTTTTTCGCTCGATTTAACTATAACGATCGACGATTTCCGAGGTCGAAAAGTTTGGACGAGAATTTTCTTATAATGTTGATCTCTGGAGCACAGTTGACGGGGCCATAGTTGGTCAAAGAAAGGGTAGAAATGATTTCCCGTCCTGTTCAACTTGTAATCTAGAAAGGCCCAAGGTTGAGGATGAGGATCGATGGGACCAGAACCGAGCGAAACCGGCGATGAACGAAGATTCACGAACAGATACCAACCATCACAAGCATGACGTTCGTCGAGCGAACATTCGCATTTTTGACACTTGGAAAGAAAAAATTTGTCGACGAACTTTTAAGAGAAGCGTCAATTTGGCGAACCGAAACGTATAGTCATTCAATCGATAATTGAATTCATCTAAATTCAACATAGAAGTCTCTTTCTGTGCGTTACGGAATGTTGTTCGTGATAATTTGTTAGTTGATAAAAAAATCGAAACATCGAGTAAACATCGATTAATATAACAATCGATTATTCGCTATATCGAAGAAAAATATCGTTCTTCCGATTACTCCAACAAGTGTGTACTTGAGTGAACAATTTTACTTTGTTTTCTCTATTATTAGCTATAAAACGCCGTTTTTAAGGCTAGATTCTAGCTCTAGGTCCTCCAGTCGTGTGAGTCCGCGATGTTGAACCATCGATCTGACAATGTCGATAGTTAACCATTGCGACAAGATCCCGCTCAAAAGCTGAGGAAACAAAAAATTAATTACAGGCATTGCCATTTAATTTTAGGTATCACCTCACAAGGTGAAACTGAAACCAGTGTTGCCAAAGCATTACACTCACAACCCACTGAGAAAATAAATAAAAATTCCCACTACTCTCTTACGGATTGTTTTAATAACCCCTTGAATGTTTTATGTACACAAAAAAAACAGAGCCTCCTCCTATTGGAAAACCGGATTAATACACCGATGTCAAAAAAACATCGATGCATAGACATCGATGTTCGAAAACATCGAAGTCTAGACATCGATGTTTTTAGTCCGATACATCGATGTTTTTCTAACATCGATGTCGATGTACCTACCCTGCTGCTAGTTTGTTTAGGCGGTTTAGGCCCAAGAGAACGTGAAAATCGCTTGACGGTCCACGCACCGGTCAATTATTTTTCGTGATTTTGATTCGCATTTAATCTTCAACAATTTGCTCATTGCTGACTTTTGATGGTTGTATATTCTTTTCCATTCTTTGAAAAACACTAGTTTCCTTTATTTTCGTTCAAATGTATTGCCATTGATAGATATTGTGTCGTCAAGTATAAAAAAAAACATTTTCAATATGTGCGACGCCTCGTCACCGAAAGGGCGACTGTCGACGGATGTGAGGAAAGTCTCCTGCCCAATCTGTTCCAAAGAGTATCCCGAATCGGACATTCAAAATCATGTTGACAAGTGTCTATTTCTCAATTCTTCCGGCCGCGACAACGTCCACGGAAGTGCGGCAGAGATTTCTTTGAAGAGGTCAGCGTACGAATCTCCGCCGAGATCTGAAGCTTCTCCTCAGCCGGCGAAAATTCGAAAAGAGGCTTCCGCTCGTGATGTCAGAACATCAGCCGGAAAGTCGAAAACGGTAGGGAAATTAGGTTTTCTTATACCAGGACATTCTTGTCTCATCCTTTGTACACTGAGGCAATGGTTGCTTTCACCAGATAATTAATAAAAAAATAAAAAATATATATCTGTTTAACATAATCTAATTTAAGAAGAAGAAAAAGGTTTATTGCAGAAATAACAGAGATAAAACTCCTCACCAAATCGAAAGCTGAAAAATGGCATAAAGCGGAAGTACTGTGTGTTACCCAAACCATGCGAAACAAGTTCTGTGAAAAAAAAACTAAAAAAAATTAAAACTGCTCGTTTTTTGTTAATAATTGTTTGCGACAATTTTTTCCACATAAAACCCCTTTATTCATCGTTAAATATTATCATTGCTCATCATTTTCCAGACTGACAATCAGCCTTTGGCCGAAATGATGAGGCCGAACAATCTTTCGGGCTACGTCGGCCAGGAACATCTTTTAGGTGATAATCTTGTCTTGAAGAAACTTTTGGAGAATGACAAACCTCCAAGCATGATCCTCTGGGGTCCTCCAGGTTGTGGCAAGGTAATCATGCTCATTTTTTTCTTGGTTGAGTCGTCGCATCTCTCATTGTACTGGGTTGGTGAGGGGAAGAAGAACCAGGCGACATGTTCTCCGATTTTTTATTTACTGGCCGAGTACTTTCGCCCCTTCGGGCATCCTCAGGGCGATGTGGAACCATAGGTTACCACAGGCTGACCTATGGTTCCACATCGCCCTGAGGATGCCCGAAGGGGCGAAAGTACTCGACCAGTAAATAAAAAATCGGAGAACATGTCGCCTGGTTCTTCTCCCCCTCACCAACCCAGTACAATGCTCATTTTTGTTTATTATTCAATAATAATTCGGTTCAATTGCTCACGAAAAAAAATTCACTAACCCTGGACTGCTGCCTCTTCAATGTCAAAATCGGAAATGATTTTCTGGGGTGTCCCCTAATTCTCTCTGTGCACTTCCCCGTCTGCACCAGTCTAATTGCCCCCGTAAAGGCGGTACTCTTGAATAAAGTGCAGAAGGACCTCTATCGCAGCAGTGCGGCAAGAAGCCATCCCTCCCACTATGCTAACACAGGCCTGCCGCTGGAGTTTTTGGAGACTTCCAGCTTCTTAGTTGGTGGGCTATCCTCTTGAAATGCATAGAAGACATGGAGAGGAGAGCAATGGCCTTTTACCATAAAAATGGTTCTCCTTTTTCCAATGGTAACCCCTTGAACTAACCTTCCGAGAGAGGATGTACAGGGTGGCGCCGCGGGTTCTCGAGTTCTTGAAACGGGTAGTACGGCCGAACGGAGGGGATGACGGGGTCGCCGACCAACCCCTCTTGAAGGGTAGGATGGGGAGTTTCAGTAACAATGCCGACCTGGTCCGTGGAGCATCGTGTTTTTGCTGTAGAGCAATTTTTGCGAAATAACGAATCTATCGGTGCAGTCACGCGCGCCTTCCGCCGCGTACTGGGCCGACTCTAATCCACGGGAATTACACCAGAAACCTCTCCACAGTGATAAAGTAACCGTTTGGTGTGGGGTTTCTTAGCTGGGAATCATTGGACCGTATATTTTTGAAGATGAAAGGGGGCAGGCGAGTACGGTAAATTCTGCGCGTTATGGACGAATGATAGAAGAATTCTTGATTCCACAACTCGAACAAAACGACTACGATACAGATTCAATGTGGTTTCAGCAAGATGGGGCAACAGCGCACACGGCAAGAATATCCATACAGGCTTTACGCACTCTGTTCCCAGGGCATCTCATTTCGCGTAACGGAGACATGGATTGGCCCCCTTGCTCGCCGGACCTCACGGTTCGTGACTTCTTTTTATGGGGTTATTTGAAAGGGAAAGTGTACAGCAACAAACCTCGCATCCTTCAGGAGTTAGAGGCTTCCATTAAGACTGAAATTCGAGCAATTCCAACCGATATGCTGGAGCGAGCAATGGGAAATGTGAAGGACCGACTCCAAGAATGCATCGCCGAAGAAGGAAGGCATTTGAAGGACATCATTTTTCATAATTGAAATTTTTTTTTCTTAAATAAAATCCCTTGTTACTGAACATTTTAAAATTTATTTCAACCCGATACCTTCAATATTGACGATTTGACGACCGTTTCAAATTCACGAGGCATAGCTGCGCCACCCTGTATTTGTCAAAGGAATTTGTCATTCAAATTTTGGAAGACAACTGTAAGCCTTGAGAGGCTTAGAGGGAAAAATATTTAGTAGGGCTGCCACCACTAGGGTACTTTACTCAGATCGCCAGGTTGGCGATGAGAATTGTGAGCAACTAACAGTTGGGTTGCCCGCTCTATCCACAACTATGAATTACAGCCCGTGATGACCGCAGACCGACCAGGGAAACGATCACACAAATCAACTGAATGGTACTCTTGTAACAGTACTTAACTTGCACTGAACTGAACTTCAACACTAGTGAAATCGTGAAAAAGGCTCATACACGTGGAGGCACTGTGTGTGACCCAATATACAAAAAATCTAGTGTTTTCTGCTTGCCATAGCAAACATTTCAAACACAGAAAAATATTGACTGTATATATATATATACTTATAGCCTGTAAAAATCAAAACGGAAAAAAAATTGAACCCTCATATCTCAAATGCACAGTGTGTTATTCAAAATTTAATATAAGCTAATTTTGCTCATTCACTAGGAAACTTCAATGAACTGGCCTTTTTATAGGAGCTCTTTCTTTTCCCTGGTGGGCGAAATTCACATTAACATCTCCAGGTGTTTTTGCCCTTTATCCCTTCGGGGATTATTCTCCTTTTTTCCTGCTCACCCTGCCTTATTTTCTTATCGATGGTGCTTCCACAGCGTTGTATGTATGCGTCCGTGAAAATAAATTACCGATGCCAAACACTTCTCATCTTAACGAGTCCTATTACGAGTGTAATTTAAAATGAACTTGCCGCAGACAACTTTGGCTCATATTATTCATCAAAGATGCTCAGCCAAGGGTGAAGTGAGATTTGTGAAACTGTCGGCCACTCTTGCTGGCATTAATGACGTCAAAGAAGCGGTGCGAGTTGCCCAGAACGAACAGAATCTCACTCGTCGCCGTACTATTCTGTTTATGGATGAAATCCATCGTTTCAACAAATTGCAGCAGGACGTTTTCCTACCGCACGTCGAGTCAGGTCAGTTTCTATCACCATTATATATTTTAAGCAATCTTAATTATTATCGTCAATATGTTGAAAGCTTTTCAGCGGCCTACTTGGCACTTTTGCATTTTAAGGCTTGATCACTCTCATCGGTGCTACCACTGAAAACCCATCGTTCAGCTTGAACAACGCCTTGTTGAGCCGATGTCGTGTTTTTGTGCTGGAAAAACTCAAGACCGAGCATATCGTGAAGATTTTGCACAATGCGCTCGCGACTGTTTTCGCAGCTGTGAAAAATGATTCCAATTTCTCGCCACCTGTTGGATGCAAGTGAGATGGTTTCTTTTTGTTTTGCATTTTGTTAAATATCGTTTGCTGGAAAGACGTTACTATTTCTGAGCAACGCTATTTTCTAGGTACGTTGTCGAATCTGAATGCGTAAGATGGTTGGCAGAAATGTGCGATGGTGACGCTCGAATTGCATTGAATAGTCTTCAAATCGCGCTTGAATCAACTTCGAAACCAAATAGTTCGACAGCTGGGCCAGCAATTTTGTCGTTAGAGGATATCAAGGAAGGCATTAAAGTGATTGAAACTGTTCATCTATTGTAATCATTTTCATAGAAGTGCGATTTTACCTAATGTTCATCTGTATCTTGGTAATTGATCCCATCAGAGGTCGCACATGTTGTATGACCGAAAAGGGGAAGAACATTACAACATAATTTCGGCGCTTCACAAGTCCATCCGAGCTTCAGATGTTAATGCGGCCCTCTATTGGCTAACTCGGATGATGGAAGGTGGAGAAGATCCTATTTTCATCGCTCGACGACTTGTCCGGGCATCTAGCGAAGACATAGGTATGCTGTCATGAACATTATCGTACAGTGTGGGGCGCGGGAACCTCCCACATTTCAAAAAACTGCTGTTTTGGAATATACGATTGTAGTGGAGTGGGGTTGGTCTCGTTCGGAGGGAAGAGTGATGTAGTTTTCAGTCGTTACCATGCCGTGGACTAGCGATGAAGCTCCTTTTCATGTCAGGGTGTGTGAATAAGCAAAAATGCCGATACTAGGCAGCTGAGAACCCTCGAGAGCTTCACCGAAGACCCCTTCACTGCCCCAAGGTCACAGTTTGGTGTGCAGTGTCATCTATAGGCATCATTGAGCCTTATTTTTTTTAGGAGGGTGGTGTCAAGATTACTGTAAACTCTGATCGGTACTTGACATGCTTGAGAATTTTTTGACAGGCCGAAAATCGAAGAATTCAGTGAGAGCTTCTGGTTTCAACAAGATGGTGCTGCACACACAGCCCGTCGATCTTGGTATATTCTCCAGGAGATGTTCCCCAGGCTGGTGGTCTCATTGCATGAGCCGACTCAGTGGCCCCTGCGTTCCTCCGGTTTAAGCCCTTGTGATTTTTATCTATGGGGTTACCTCAAGGCCGAGGTTTTCAAACATCGACCAAGGACCCTGAAAGACCTCAAGACTGCAATCGAGGAAGAAATCGCTCAGATAACATCCACTACACTTGAGAAAGTCATGCGAAACTTCCACGAAAAGCTCAATATCTGTATTGCCCGGCAAGGCCATCATTTAGACAATATTATTTTTAAAACAGATTGAAAAAAAACTACATGACGTCATCTTTTTGATAGTAAAATTCTTTTTTCCATTATCTCGATTGGTTTTTCTAACAACTTTTTGAAATGTCGGAGGTTCCCGTGCCTTAACCTGTACTTCTTATGGCAAAAAGCTGAGCGATATTTTCATTGAAAAGATAATTCGAATTCCTATCTGAGAGTTTCAAAATTATGATAATTCACTTTTCATTTTTATTTTTACTTGTAGGTCTTGCCGATCCAATGGCGTTAACAATGGCTGTATCAGCAATGCAAGCTTGTCAACTCGTAGGGATGCCAGAATGTGACATATTTCTGGCTCAAACAGCAGTCTACCTTGCAAGGTCTTATTTTACGTAAATATTTACTTCCATTTACCGTATTTGTATTTTAGATATTTTTGGTCCTTTTATAGCGACTTCAAACTTGTACCTTTTCAAATGGCAACTATTTCTCTTCCTCATTTTTTAAATGGGAACCAAAAAGGAACACGATCAAAGAGAGAGCGATTTTACATACAATGTAGGTATAAATGCTAATTATATTAGGGCTGTAGAGAAGGCATTAATTTATCTTAAACTAAGGACTGTATCTGGTCTTTTTGAAATCTCTGAACGTTGTTGTCCTTTTTCTAGGGCTCCGAAATCACGGGAGGTGGACGCTGCCTTGAGTAGAGCTAAGTCGTTGATAAAAGCATATCCAGGACCACAGCCTTCAGTGCCCCTCCATTTGCGCAACGCTCCCACAAGGCTTATGAAAGACCTTGGTAATTAATATAATTAGTTTTCTTAAAAAAAAAAAAAAAATTGACAGCACTCTAGAGAATTTTTGACAATTGAATCATTTCTAGGTTATGCCAAAGGTTACAATATGCGGCAGAAAGAAACGTCTGGCTTGAATTATCTTCCGGAAGAGCTCGAAGGCACCGACTTCTTCAGCGAGAGCGCGACGTGAATATCGGCTCTATCCGGAAGAAAAATATTCTACCTCGGTCTGTAATCGTGTAAATTTACTATTTTGTAAATATAAAAAATTTTCAATGTTAAATTCACCGAGTTGCGGACTCCTCGCCCGTTCAATCTGATCGGAAAAATTAAAAATTGAGGTCGAGTTAACAAAAATATGCGTTTATTAAGGTGAAAAACACCGAATAACATTATATCAACAACGAGTGGCAAAAAAATTCAAATTCTACGGCGTAATACGAGATAGTCTTTTTATTAAACAAAGTTATACTAAGCGGGCGAAGGTTTAATTTTTGTAGAAAATCATTTCTTCAAACGATGCAAATCGTGTCTCCTGACTCGAGCGGATAGTAACTAAGCTGTTTCATGTCAAGGTCGAGATCAACTTGTACCGATGAATTCTGAAAACGAAATGAATTTTGGTTCATAGGTTTTCTCTAGTTTTTTCTTCGTATTTGTTTTGTCGCATCGATGGCGACTTGTTCTCCTGTTTTTTATTAGCCGTGGTCGCCTTATAATGGTGCTACGAAGCCCTGATGATGCCCGAAGGGGCGAAAGTGCTGGGCAAGCTAATAAAAAACAGAAGAACAAGTCGCCATCTTTTTCTCTCCCTTAATCTTTTTTCTTCATAAGTTTTCCCTAGTGAAAATAAAACGGCCTCTATTCCTAACCTATCCAAAGAGAACTTAAGAGCTGCGCTCACCTTGTGTGAAATCAATGTGAACTTATGGTCGTAAGGTGTTATGTTGAAAATACGTCCTGCGAGCGACTTGAGTCGCATAACAGTCATATCTGGAGACAGTTTCTTCTTCACGGACGAATCGCCATACGAGAGAGTAACTTCTTTCAGTCGACTCTTCAGCGACGTGGGAATTATGGCGATTTCGCTTGCTTCTATCTCGCCGTAACCTGAAATTCGAACTTGACTGTGAGAGAGTAAAAAACTGCGATTGACGAATGCGAATTCAAAATTGCAGTCAACCGTAAGCAACCGAGATGAATGACAAGAAGTTTTTCTGAACGTTAACTCAAATCGATAACTTGACATAACCGACAGAACGGTCAGAAGCTTTGGAAGAAGCCTGAAGGTGAATATCTACGAACATTTTGGTTTATTATCAATAATAAACCGTTGTAATCGCCCAGGAAAAAATTTTCTAACCCCCCTCAAAATTTGATTTTACGTTTCAAGGGTTGTACAATCCGAATATCCAATAAAAACGCTGCAAATGATTGTACAGAGGTTTATTATTCCTTCGGTTCAATTATGACTAAAGAAGACTATCCGTTTGACTTAATAATTATTAGAAAACTGGAATTTTCTCCCCCTCAAAACCCCCCAAAAAAACCTTAAAATTCAGGTGGCGATTCGGCTAAGAATTGAGCCATTGCCAGGCCAAGATTGATTTTTGAAGAACATTTCAAGAATTCAGCTATTATAGAGGCTAGAAAATTTTTTTTCCTTGGGCGATGACAATGGTTCATTATTGACTGATAAACCAAAAATCAAGCGTCACCTGCTCGCGATAATGAACATTTTAAGACCGCAAGCGTCAAAATTATTCTCTTAAGGCCTATACAAATAATCAATAGAAATTTTTTAGAACGGTTGTATTTCGAATGCACAGTGTGTTAAAAAAGCTAATTTTGCACATTCGGTGGGGAAATAATTTCTGAAAATTTCATCAAAAATTGGGCCGTTGTGAGACCGAGATTAATTTTTGGTGAAAATTTCAAAAATGGAGCTTCCATAGTTTTGTCAGAAAAGTGTTGATGGCGGACGTACAGAATTTTTTTAATTGAATATTCTACATGCCTTGAAACGTAAAACATCAAGTTTTGAGGGGAGTTTGAAATTTGTTTTCTTGGCCGATTACAATGGTTTATTATTATCAATAAACCAAAAAATTCTGTCCGTCCGTTGACTGTTTATTTTTTGACAAAAGTATAAGAGCTAAATTTTTTGAATTTTCACCGAAACTAAATCTTGGTCTGACAACGGCTCAATTCTTCAGCTAAATCGCTACCTCATTCTGTAGGATATTTTTGGGGGTTTTGAGGGGGAAAAATAGTCTTTTCTTAAGTTTTTCAGAAAAAAGTATTTGGTATCAAATTCCATGGATCGAATAAGACCATTGTGGGGTCGATAGCTTTATTGGTTCTCGAGTTATCAAAGATTTTGTGTGCAACTTGGGAGATTTTCAGAAATTTGGCATTTCTGGTAACTCGAAACTTTTTTCTCGATAGTGATCTTAAAAAAATTATTAAAGCGAAGGAATAATAAACCACTGCGCAATAATTTGCAGCGTTTTTTCATTTGAAAACTCACTTTGATAATCTAAAGCAGGCTGATTAGGGGAGACATTCACTCTGTACACTCACCTGAAGTCACTGCCTATAACTTCAAATTTTTTTTGGAAAATTTCATTTCAAAATTTTTTTTCCATAGATGTGAGTTACTCTTAACTCTCGGCGTTCTTTTACCATGTTTGAATCAGTTTTGTAGTCCAAGATTAGTTAGCTGGAGACGATTATACTGAGAAAAGGGGCATACGACTCACAAAAGGCAGCTGTCAAAGGTAAAACTGCTGACAAAAGTTGCCTTTCTCATGTGAATTGAGGTGGCCTGCGAGATCGACGAATTCAAGTGTTGAAAGCATAAAAAAATCGTCATTACTCCCAGTATTACGTTTTGTCAGTTCCGTGTATCTTGGGTGGAGACGTAGAAAGGCGGCTTTTGAGTCGTCGTCGCCATTTTTCACTTCCATCCACATCCGAGCGGTGATTTTAAGATAATCGTACTCGGCTCCTTTCCTCTCTTCTGGGAGGATGTCTTGTGAATTTAGGACCTGAAAGTAAGCGGAAATTCGTGTTGTTTGGTGTCGTGGTTCGGATTTGAACTAAGGGAGTTTTTCCCAAAGCCAGTCGTACATTCATTTTGGTTTATTATTTTATAATATAATGTAATCGCCCAAAAAAAAATTGTCTAACTCCCCTCAAAATTTAATGTTTTACAGTTCAAGGCATGTAGAATCCGAATATCCAATAAAAAAAATTCTGTCCGTCCGCCGTCAACACTTTTCTGACAAAACTATAAAAGCTGAATTCTTGACATTTCCACACAAAATCAATCGTGGTCTGTCAATTGCTCAATTCTTTAGCCCAATCGCTACCTCAATTTTATAAGTACGAGGGATATCCAGAAAATAAGGTTACAACTGCTGCCAAAAATTTAAAAGTGCATATATTTTAACCAAATTCACAGGGTATGTTCCAAAATATATGTTTATTTTTCGACATAATCGCCATCCCGATCAATACATTTTTTCAGCCTCGGCACCAGCTTTTGTATACCCTCGTCGTATACGCTTCGCTCCACCTTTGAAAGCCAATTCTCGACAGTCTCCATCACCTCCTCGTCGTTAGAAAAACGTTTTCCACCCAAGAACTCTTTCAATTTAGTGAAAAGATGAAAATCTGAGGGCGCAAGGTCCGGAGAATATGGTGTGTGGGTCACAATATCCCCTCCAAAGGATGCAAGCAGGGCTTGGGTCACACGAGCGGTGTGGGGTCGGGCGTTGTCGTGAATGAGAGACACAACACGAGTCAGCATCCTGTTTTTTATGCTGTTCTTCAATTTTTCAAGGGTTTCGCTATATGCGTCAGCATTGATGGTTGTCCCTCTGGCCGTAAAATCCACCAACAACAACCCTTTTCGGTCCCAAAACACCGATGCCATGATTTTCCGCTCTGAGAACTGGACTCTTCGTCGTGAGTGTCCGTGCGACCTTATTTAAAATGTCAAAATCAACCGAATAAAATGGTTGCGTACAAGTCCGCAACACAATTAGACATTTTTATGTGCTTCGCCAGCAACCTCCTCTGTGGAAATTGTCTGGGTAGCGTAAATACGAGCCGAACCCTGACGTACCGCTCGTTTAGGTTGAGCTTCGCCATCAAGTAAAAAGATTTGACATAAAGCGTTTCCCAAATTCGACATCGGCGAGAGAACGAGGCAGCGGAACGTATATGTGGTTTAACTCGAGAATTTCCAATTCTTCGGCGATGTTTTCGGTATTCAAATAAATAATACAACATATGCCCATAAGGTTTGGCTTCTTGGGTCAAGCAACCCCCATCTGTGGAAATCGTATGGAAAACGTAAATACCTTAATCTAAATACCTAAATAAATTGATACCTACATCTAACGTTTGTTTCGACTATATAGCAACACAAAAAAATGCAAAGTTGATCACTGAATTGTTTATAATATACATTTATGAATGACCTTAAATCCAGTTTTCGGGATAGTTACTGGTGAGGTGAATATATAAAATTTGAAGTTAAATCAGGGCTTTCGAACGAGTGGTGAACGATATTTGTGGGATGGAAAATGCGGAAGTTACTCGTTGTAAGCGGAAATCATCACAAATTTTTCCAACGTTTTTTCATAACGGTTTTTTGTAACGCTTTTCAAGTTTGTGCGCCATATCAAAGACATAAAAATGTCAAAAGCCGAAGCCACTTGATAACATGTTGACGTGACATTACCTCAGGTCCGTAAGGATTTCGGAAGCAGATTCGTGACGATAGTCAGGAACTTGATGACTGACCGAATCTCGCATCGGCGGTAGGTGGAGAGAACAGCACATTCAGAGGTTGACGGAAACTGCTCCTGGGACGCCATTTCTCAACTGACTGACACGTGGTTGGGCTTATTTTGACCGTTACAGACCCCTCTACAAGCAGGTATGCCACTCATAACAAAAAAAATTCCCTGTGCCCTTCAGGGGACTTGTAACCTTATTTTCTGGATATCCCTCGTATTTTTTGGGGGAGGGATTCGTATTTTCAGGCAGAACTTTTTCGTCCATCTGGATCATAATTATTTCCATTCTTCATTTGCAAATTATTAAGAACTTATCAAGCTGCTTACTCACTTTAAGGGTAGATATTCGAGCAATGATGATCTGGCGAACTGTCCCTCGATCAATGCCTTCTAAAATTGGATTCGACTTGAATTTCAGCCTACTAAGCACAGGCAATTTGTTCAATTCGCTGACGCTTTCCCACTGTAAATTTTTACAAAGGTCCAACTTCAATTCTTTGGAAGCTGAGTCCTAATTTTGAAAACAATTATCTACCGGCTACCGAAGCAGTATTTCTGATGATGTCAAATATATACAGATTGAGGGATTCGAGAAAGTTCAGTGCAAAAATTATACTCACATTGTTAATGTAGTTATCAGTGAGGAGGAGAAACTGCAGCGCTGGGAACGGATTTGAAGTTTCATCTATTGATATAGATGTGATTCCGGTTTCGCTAATATTCAATGTTTCCAAGCTGAAATTGAAAGTGAACTTAGGTAGGGACGAGGGAAATAACATGGATGACAAATATTAGCTCGTTAGTTTAAAGCTTGATTTAAATAACTCTGGAAAACGTGGAAATGGAAAGTGTAGACTTGATCTGACAGGTCGGAATAAATTAAGGAAACCCCGATAACGACCATCTGATCGCAGTCAGCTCTTTCTGTTTCCAAATTTTTCGTCCCCATACAATAGAGAGTATTTGCCAAGTCACTAACGTCAGACGTAAGTTACTGCTAAATTACTTCAAGTTCCACGTACGATTAAAAATATTGATGCAAAAAAAAAAAAAAATACACAGACTAAAAATCAACATACGATTATTTCATCGTAATTTCATTAATATTTACTAACAATTTTCACAGTCACGGATTTCGACTAAGATATACGTGATTTCTTCTAGGTCACACCTAAAAAATTCTTTCCATTCGACAAGAAAATTGAACAATTATTTTTTAGTATAAAAATTATCGAATTTTTTTCTCTGCTGCAACTTCTTCGAATTTCAAGCCTACGTGCACTGTACGTTGAGCGAAATTAAAACAACTAATCTAACAGTTTGGAGATCATTTGAAAACTATAGTGAGCATTTCTCGGTCATCGCTGACGGTGAGGAATCTCTCGCAATGAAACTAGAAATTGAAAAAGAAAAAAAGAGCTTTACAAACGAAACTGTACAGGGAAATGATTTGAAAGACTTTTTGGCCAAAACGGAAAATATTGTAAACGCCGTGCGCAACCTAAAAACTGAGCGACAAAAAACAAACGTGTTTGAAAATCAAACGCTGACGACCAATGCAACATACGCTACTAGCGACTCTCACGTGAGACGGATGCATACTATTGAACTGTTTGATAACCCCAACAGATCGCCAGCTCGCTCGTGTCGCTCGCTTCTGGTTTATTTTTCAATAATAAACAATTGCAATCGCCCAAGAAAAAAACATTTCTATCACCCCTTCAAAATTTGATGTTTTACGTTTCAAGGCATGCAGAATCCGAATATCCAATAAAAAATTTCTGTCTGTCCGCCGTACGCCGTCAACACTTTCCCGGCCTAACTATAATAGCTACATTCTTGAAATTTTCATCTAAAATCAATCCGGGCCTCACAACGACCCAATTCTTGAATTGCTAGCTAAATTTTAAGGGTATTTTTGAGGGGGAGAAAATTCGTATTCTCCAAGGTTTTTCAGAAAAAGGTGTATCAATTTCTATAGATTTTTGAACGCTGAATCGAATGAGACCTTCGCGGGGTCGATAGTTTTATTGGCTCTCGAGCTATCGCACCTTTAGTGTCGAATTTGGGAAATTTTCAGAAATTTGGCAACTCGAGAGTTCTTGGGGCTATAAAAATTGTTCTATACTCGTTGGAATGGTCGTCAAACACTCTCTCCAACTGTACCTTTAGGCAAAAAATTTAGCTTTTAGAGTAGAATTAAGAAAAAGAAAAATGATTCAAATTACAATAGTCGCTACGGAGTTTTCCAATCTGTTTTTCGGTTGGAACGTCACATAATATGTGACATATTTATTTTCCTAACATATTATGTTTGGAATAACTACTATCAGAAATGGATAGTCTTGTTAAATCATTATTATAGGAATAATAAACCATATGATATACTCCATAAACCATATAATGTACCATAATTTGCAGCGTTTTGTTTTCCAAGTGAGACGCAGGGTTACTGCAACTTACATCAACCATAGCTGAAAGGGTTCATATGAACCTAAATATGCAGAATGAATTGGCTAGTTACTCTTACTCAATTTGTGATCGCAGTGCTAACTAAAGCGATGGTAAATTCGTTCGTTCGACTTACAATCGGAGTTGTCCGAGTTTTTCGATTTCCGACCAGCTGTTAATATGGTTGCCTTGGATGTCCAAATTTCTTAGATTTCGCAGTAAGTCGGGTGGAGGCGTTCGGAGGAATGTGATGTTATTGAATGATGCCTGAAACCAAATTCATGAATATACTAAGGAACAAGCTCAACAAGCATGTACATAGATTTGAGCAAGACTGAACATCTGCTTCTTCTTAATTCCGGGGACTTTTGCTTTTAATGCATCGTCAGGGCAGTGTGCATAACGTGTGCATTTTTTGTTAGCTAAAATAACATGTTGACTAGAAAGAAAAAACAAACAAAGAAACCGTTATACTGTTTGCAGATTAACAGGTAAATGTAAACAGAATGATCTCTCCACAAATGAAACGTTTCCATATTTTTTTACAAAGAATAATGTTAACCATAGGAATTTTTTTCAAATTACAGTCAGTTGATTTAAAAAAAAAAAAACAAAAAAAAAAACACAAAATTCACTGAGGAAAATCTCCCAGACGGTCCTGCCAAAAATCACAAGCTTCCTGAACAGATGATTTTCGACCACGACAAAACCTGTTCCGTTTCTGCTCTTTTGTGAAAAAAAACGAGACAATTGCTACAGATACTCGCAATCTAATATCAATCTGTTATCGGTTGTGTGCGGTTCCGCTTTCTTGCCGCTACCCGATTGTCGTTTAGTTAACTGTTGTCGGTTAACACTTAACAGCTCATTCTCGGTTGTCACGTAAGCAGTTGAAGGGCCGGTTTCTCGAACCACGGTTAAATTTGACAGCGGCGACAGCAAACAACGGCTTGGTAAAAGCGTTTCTTGAACCAATCTTAGCGATTGATGACGGGTCTGCCATAACTATAACCGTCTGAGGAAAAATGATTGGCAATTCGACGAGGCTGTCGTGTAATTCGTCGGAAAAGTCCAGTTTTATTTTTTGAAAACTATAGTTTTTGTTGTCGAGTTACGGTGACCTTTCGAACATGTGTTCCGCGAATGAAATTTAAATTGGAATAAAATTCATTGCTCCTTCAGCGTATAAAGGTGTCAGCTAGTTTTCATTGAAATTAGGTATTGAGCAAAGTTAGTTGGTGTGGATGACAATTTTATTCGAAAGAGGCCTTTAAGTAGTCAAAAATTGACAACGGCCTTGAAATCGAAGGAGCCGCCATCTTTGTTGTTTATATTTCTCAGTTCGTACGTTCGGTTCAGTTCAGTTCAATTCTCTCGTTCTTCTGTATTATTTTGATTTCTTCTGGATTATTGCGATAGTTGAGAGTTTACGTACGAACGAAAACCGTTCATATTTGGTTATTATTTAATAATAAACTATCGTAATCGCCCAAGAAAAAAAATTGCCAAACAAGTTTGGAGGACGATCCGCGATCAGGAAGACCCGGCACAGCTCAGGAATGTGAGATTGTCGACGCAGTGGAACAAATTCTATGAAGATCGCCGGCTCACCATTGAAGAATTTTTTGATAAACTTTCCCTAGCACTGAAGGACAAAACAAGCCCAAGGTCCTGAAGGAAGTGGGCACGCAGCACTATGAAGACGGCTTGAAAAAAATTGGTGCCACGGTATCTTTCTTTTTCTTTCCCTAGGGAATGGAACTTTTGGCGACTCCCTCGTACATGAACAGGTGAAGTTGCTTGATTAATAAAAATATTGGAGGACGCACAACTATTTTTTCTCTATTTTTTTTTTCTATAAATAAACTTTGTAATCGAATGCATACTTGAAGAAATAAAATATACACTAGGCAAAAGAAATAAAAATGGAGATAGGTCCTCAGTGTCCATAATTTCAAAATTTGTGAGCAATATTGTGCTAAAAGCTTAGTACACACTTACTTCAAGGGTTGATACGTTTTGCCACATAACTGCGCAGGCGAGAATGTCATCCCAATCGTACTCAACTTTGGAAAGGTTGAGAAATTGAAACTTCGGAATGGCATCGCTAAGTCGGTACAAATCGCATCCTTCATACTTCAATCGGTTATCGCTGGAGGAAGAGAAACGAGCAAAACTCTTTAGAATCAAATAGACGATTTTTTAATCCCTGTTATACTAATTATTTGTATTAGTGAAGAGTCGGTATAAAAATAAATATCGACTCTTAAATATCGTTCCTCCAAAAAACAAAAAATATCTTCGATTTTCCATTCTGGGTGACATTGGGAGAAATCTTGTGATGCTCTCTTGGTAGATTTTATTGTCAGAGCGCTTTGGCCAATAGAGGCTCCCTCGGGGATAACAATTTGCACCTGAACAGTCTCTACGGCAGCCAGCAAGGAGCGCTTCCGTTTTCTAATTTCTTGCCGATAAAATTTCAATTCGCCTCTAAACAACAACCTACATCAAAATCAGTCTTTCTCCTGTGCCTCAAACGAGCTGGTAGGTAATCGAGGTTTCCACCATCTGCGTTTCAACCTCAAACATTGTCATGAAGACCCTGCTCCATGCTAACCAGCCTAGACACTTGTAGGCAGCATTGCCAGGTATCCCCATTTTGAGGGAAAACTCCCCTGAAACTAAGACAAAATAACTGTTTCCCCTAAATCCTCCCCCAATCTCTTTTCTTTTTTTTTTTCAACGATTTTTCATAACGCTTTTCGAGTTTGTGTGCCATAGCAAAGACATAAAAATGTCAAAAAATTCAAGACAACGGCACGACTAAAATAGTTTTTTGGGGTTGTATATCAGTTTTCCAGCTCCCCAACGTCCAATAATATTCGATCTTTCCTGTTGGAAGATTACGCCAGACGGGGAGAATAAGGTGAGATGAGAAATAAATAAAATTACGAGAAGTAAACTAGATCTTACTTCCCCAATTTCGTCATAAACAGAAAAATGAATATCGAGGAAGTAAAAAAAGAACAGTAAACTACAGTTTCTTGGGGTAAGTAGACACAAGTTACACAATTTTAGATTTCAAACATTTCAAGCTCAGCAACTAAGTGTAAATAGAAATGTCCAGCAGTTTCAAAAGCTCTTATTCAGATGAGACTTACGACTCTTCAAGTAAGAGAACTTTAAGAGATTAGGACAAAATACCTGAGATCGAGAACATTCAGGCGAGATAGCCCAGTTGTGATGTCGGCTACAGTTTCCCATGAATTAAGAAGATTCCGAGACAAGTCCAAATAAGTGACGTTGGGGCAGAGTTTAGCAAGATCACCAGGTTCGCCTGAGGACGCGACCCTGTGCAGACTCAATCCCAACACAGTAAGGGCGGCGTAGCTACGAAACATAATATAATCTTCTTTTCCTTGTCGTCGCATTTCTTGATGTCCGGGGGTTGTGAGGAGAAAAACCCAGCGACTCATTCTCCGATTCTTTATTGGCTCTGGACGCTATGGCTCCACGTCGCCCTGAAGATGCCCGAACGGGCGAAAGTGCTCGGCCAGCCAATAAAGAATTGTAGAATGAGTCGCTTGGTTTTTCTCCCCCCCACAACCCCCGGAAATAATATAATAATTTTCACTGCGTTAGGCAAGTCTCTAAATAAAATTTCAATTGTTGCGGTGAGATGGAGATAAATAAGGAGACTCTTTCTCCATTGTTTCTTTTATTTGCCGAGATCTTACGCACTTTCGGGCATCTTCCATAGGTCCATCGGTACCTATAAGCAATTGGTGGTCATAGGTAGCTCTTAGCCATGAGCTAAAAGTATGCTCTCACTTTTCACATGCTTTGTGAAAACCGTGTGCTCTCGAAACCGCCAGTTTCAAAAAGTTAAGCGTACCCTCCGCGTTAAGTATCCATTAGGTACCTATGACCCTCACAGGTAGTCATAAGTACCTCCTGCTTGACCTACAAAGCAAATAAAGGAAACAATGCTTCCCTAAAATACTTCGCTTGCACCATGTTGTAAGTAATACATATATGTATAGAACAAATTGTGGTCATATTTTTTTTTTTATTATTATTTTATTATTTTTGCTTTATGTATAAGTTATAAGTACAAGAACTGCTGCATTTAGAGCCTTAGCCTTCATTAGGCTGACTCAATCCCGAGAGCTTATATAAGGAACCCGCTGCCTGCGAGCAGCAGCTTTTTCCCTCAAGTCTCTTCAAGCAGTCAGTCAGTCTTCATCCGCTGTACGTTTATAAGTCCAAAATCAATGTTAAATAAAACGAAGTTTTTTTAAAGTTTTGTGATTTCGGCAAACTTGACTTATATTAATCATCTCTATGTCCCATATATTAAAGTCATTCTGATCACATCTGTTTCCGTTCCGGTCCGGCAGTGGTTCATCACCCAGTAAATTAAATGACGTCATGACCAGCACCAATCACCCTGTCACGACCCTATGCCATGCCGCCTGACGGGTGGCCCCGAGGCGCTCCCATCGAATTGATTAATTTCACATGGCAAGAAACGGTTTTATTGAGTTTTTGTATTTTTTCACTTTTGGTGCATTTCGTAATAAACAACTGATCTGTGCAATATTGTTGTTAGGTTCCCATGACATGCGGTGGCAATGCTCACCCAAGAACATACTCTGACATCCTGTTTGTTCCATAGGCCCATCACCATTGTTGCCCTGAAGAAGAGCTAGGTTTATGGCTCGAAATGCATCGGCAATAAACCGTCCTACAAGGATCGTATTTTTTCACCTGTTGACCCTCGTCTGGCGGCATCAGACCATAGCTGGTCCATCAAGACTCAGATAAAGTAATATCCAGCCAGGGTAACTATTTTTTAGTAATTGAGAAAGAGCTCATCTCCATCTCACCACAATAATTACGTGGAAAATTCATCAAACAGAAGAATAAAATCGTCATCAACTCAATCATGAGTTAAAAGTATGCTCTCACTTTTCACACGCTTGCCTCTCGAACCCGACAGTCTCAAAAAGTGAAGCTTTCATAGCCCGTTGTATTTCTTCTTTTTCCTTATCGTCCATCAGCTGTTCATCAGCGCCGTATCGCTCTTTGACCGCTTCGACAACCGTTTGGCCCATATTGACTTTTTCTAGTCGCACCAAAGAACCAGAAGTGCTGTACCTGTGAAGATACAAAAGGTTGAAGAATTACCACCATGAATGTAGATAATTAATGAATAAATGTTGTACTCAATGGCAGAAAAATTTACAGGGTGGGGCACAGGAACCTCCCACACTTCAAAAAGTAGTTGAAAAACTAATCGAGATCATGAAAAAAGAAATTATTTATCAATAAAAAAAAAAAAAAAAAAACTGTAAAAAAATAAAACCGACTTCAAAATTATTAGTCTATAAAATAAACACTGAAAAGGAAAAAATAACAAAAATGTCCCAACTTCGCAGCAACTCATAACTACACATTTGAAGGACTACTTTACTACTTGTATTTACCTCACCACTTTCTGCTTGATTGGGTCACCTCCCCTAATAATATAAAAATTACTATTTCTCATTTCCCAAACGATTGAAAGACTTTCCTTTCACCTCTGATAATCGAAGACAAGATTAAACGCTCAAATTTTACTTTTGTTGAATATGCTGTCGTTTTTGACACCGTTATCTTAGGACACGTATAAGTGCGAATGCTTTTGCATTATAAAGCTTCTACCGATGTGCCCTCAATTATCTATGTCCAAAGAGAGAGAACTAGCAATATTTGTGTCTACAGTTATCCATGTCCTAAAAAGGCTTCGAATATCTTCGACTAATTGACTGTATTTCGGTGTCTACAAGAGAAAGAACTTTTCAAACTAGCGATATATTCGTCTCATCATTTATCCTTGTCCAAAGAGAGGCCAGTTATCTTGGACACCGATAACTGAGGACACAAATATACGGCAGTACAAAACCTTCCCTTTGGACACGAATATTTGAAGACATGATTATATGCAACACCCCCTCCACAAATGGCAAGTTTGAATTATTTTTCTCTACTTGCTTGGATAAACCGGTAGAAATGGGGGAGTTAAAAGTAATTCTGAAAGGTTTGAAATAAAACAAGGCTGCTGGCGACGGCTGTATAAGTTTAAATTTTTGTTATCGTGCGTTGATGAATATGAGGATTAATACCTCTGGTTGAACACCCACAACAAGACAATAAAACTAAAGGGAAAACATTTACCACCATAAGTGACATAAAAAAAATAATAATAATAATAAAACCCGCAAGTCAACAACCATTATAGTAACCTCCTCCATTTGAAGTCGGTTAAAATGGCTCGGTCACATGATAGAAGAGCTCCAGTGCTGAAAGAGAGATTCAAAATGAATTCGTAGAAGGTCTTACCTAGCTTGGAAATATCTCTGTCCATTGTAGGTTCCGTCGTGTTTACCCCTTGAAGGATCATCCCAATCTATGCCTAACCAGACGCCTTTCGTTGGAGGAACAGCTCCAACGTAGAGCACAGTCCCTCGGTTTTCTCCTATTTGGATCCGTTGTCCAATACATGGCGATCGGACGATTCGATCTTCCATTGTCAATATTACCATTTTTCGCAAAGGGAATCTGAAAAAGAGAAAGAAGCGATAAGTTGAATTGGATTCTATCGATGAAATATTAGGAATATGAAAAAATTGCAACAACGGTTTGATGGCGAGGGGAAAGTGAGACAATATCTCCAATTACGCCGAGGAGAGACCATGAACTCGGTCTCTCGTTTTACTCCAAATACATTAATTTAAGCATAATAAGGGCAGAATTTAGTTTATATACTGATCATTGATTCCATGGTCGTAGAAAGTTTGGAATATTGGATTAATCACTGCTGTTAATAAAAGAAGGATTGTTGCTTCCATGTTTACGTAGTAAATTGAAGTAATGTGATCGTCTGAAAAGTCAAATTCGGAATGGAGGTAAAATCGGTAGAAATTTTCTAAGCACTATGCTCAGAAACACTCGAATGTCGAATCTGGAAGATTTTCAGAAATTTGGCATGAGGGAAGAGAGTAGGGTAATAGTAGCATTACTGCATCAGGTGTAACAACTGTGGTAGGGAAAGATTCCCACAAATTTCCCTGTTTGTGGTGTACACCTGATCAAACGTTTTTTTTGTCGTTGGTAAAAAAAAATCTTCGAAACGGGAGCGCAGCCAGATTTGACCCTTCCCCTTTTTAGCGAAAGTCGGCGACTTTATCATGTATCTAAGCTATCCAGGCGCTCTGTCAAATGTAGGTATCGTGAGCCATATCGGATGAGTTCATTTTCTCGTCTAACTGAAGACTGATTATTTTGCTGACAACGAGCTCGCTCGCTTTTAAATACGCGGGAGAGTAATATCTACTAGGTAATTTTACGAAAGGTGGTGGGTACGACCTCGTTTTGCGTCAGCCCCGCCGCCTGAACCGATATGGCTTGCGATACCTACATTGGACAGAGCACCTCGATAGCCTACATGATAACTTCGCAGACTTTCGCAACAAAAGTGACCGGTTTGAATCTGGCCGCTCTCCTGTTTCGAGAATTTTTTTTACAAACGACGAAAAAACGTTAATTCAGGTGTACCAACTGCGGTAGGGAAACTTTCCCTACAACAGTTGGTACACCCCTGTTGCAGTACCGCTACTATTACCCTACTCGAGATTTCTTGGAGCTATAAAAATAGTTCTGTACTCGATGAAATGTTTGTCAATCAATCTCTTCAGCTGTACCTTTGGGCGAAAAATTTTGCTTTTAATTTGAAAATTAAGAAAAATAAATAAGATTAAAATTACAATAGTCGCTACGGAGTTTTCCCCATAGTTACCAATCTGTTTGGTGCGAACGTTCACAAATGTTCGGAATAATTAAAATCACAAATGGATAGTCTTCTTAAATCATTATCGAAGCGAAGGAATAATAAACCGCTGTACAATCATTTGCAGCGTTTTTTAATTGGTTATACCTTTTACCGATTCAAACATGGAAGTACTGTGTGACCACTGTTTTTAAATTGACGTAATAAAGTGCGAGCGGGGATTTCTAAGGTATTGTCACATCGAATCCGTCAACAACCTACCAAGCCAAGTTTGGCAGTTGGCCAATTGAAAAATGATAATGAAAGCTGAACGCGTTAAAATAAACAAGCGGTTAAGAGCTAGAAAAACAAACTGCTCGGCTGTGGTGAGTGTTATTAGGCAAGATGCGCTTTCAATGTACTCATTTCTCTCTAGCTCAATGAATTATGCAACAGCTCTCTTACATTGACACCTAATCTTATCTCGCAATGAAAATATTTCGGCCGGCATTTTTTCATTCAATCGAGAAACGAATTAGGCGACATAAGATCACTGAGGGGAAATTATACTATTGACAGATCATGAAGTATGTCATCTGTTTTGATTACAAAGGAAAATATAAATTTTCTCATTTATATTCCAAAACATAAATTTTCTCATTTATATTACAAAATATACATTTTCTCATTTATATTCCAAAATATAAATTTTCTCATTTATATTGCAAAATATAAATTTTCTCATTTATATTACAAAATATAAATTATCTCATTTATATTACAAAATATGAATTTTCTCATTTATATTACAAAATATAAATTTTCTCATTTATATTACAAAATATAAATTTTCTCATTTATATTCCAAAATATAAATTTTTCTCATTTATATTCCAAAATATGATTTTTTTCATTTATATTCCAAAATATAAATTTTCTCAATTATATTACAAAATATAAATTTTCTCATTTATATTCCAAAATATAAATTTTCTCATTTATATTGCAAAATATAAATTTTCTCATTTATATTCCAAAATATAAATTTTCTCATTTATATTCCAAAATATGATTTTTCTCATTTATATTCCAAAATATAAATTTTCTCATTTATATTACAAAATATAAATTTTCTCATTTATATTCCAAAATATAAATTTTCTCATTTATATTCCAAAATATAAATTTTCTCATTTATATTACAAAATATAAATTTTCTCATTCATATTCCAAAATATAAATTTTCTCATTTATATTCCAAAATATAAATTTTCTCATTTATATTACAAAATATAAATTTTCTCATTTGTATTACAAAATATATATTTTCTCATTTATATTACAAAATATAAATTTTCTGATTTATATTCCAAAATATAAATTTTTCTCATTTATATTCCAAAATATGATTTTTTAAATTTATATAACAAAATATAAATTTTCTCATTTATATTCCAAAATATAAATTTTCTCATTTATATTGCAAAATATAAATTTTCTCATTTATATTGCAAAATATAAATTTTCTCATTCATATTACAAAATATAAATTTTCTCATTTATATTCCAAAATATAAATTTTCTCATTTATATTACAAAATATAAATTTTCTCATTTATATTACAAAATATAAATTTTCTCATTTATATTACAAAATATAAATTTTCTCATTTATATTCCAGAATATAAATTTTCTCATTTATATTCCAAAATGAAAAATTTCTTATTTATATTCCAAAATATAAATTTTCTCATTAATATTACAAAATATGAATTTTCCCATTTATATTCCTAAATAAGAATTTTCCCATTTATATTCCAAAATATAAATTTCCTCATTTATATTCCAAAATATAAATTTTCTCATTTATATTCCAAAATATGAATTTTCTCATTTATATTTCAAAATTAACCTTGAAGCGGACAAGAAATGATTTTGTTAGAGATCTCTTCTTTTTTCTGTTTTTTTTTTTGCGGAATTTTTTTTGGTTCAGAAAGGGGAAATGGAGCTGTTGGATTTATGCTTGCATTTCATCGTCAGAGTGGAGAGGTGGAGAAAATCCAGGGGATTAATTCCCCTTGCCTTTAATAACTAGGCCGAGTATTTTCGCCCTTTTGGGCATCCTCAGGGCGATGTGGAACCATCGCTAGCAATTTAACCCAGCAGCTGACAGGATTTTAATCATTTTGAACAAAACTAGGCCGCCACAAACTGGAATAGACAAATATTTATGGGCAGTATAAAATTCGCTCTCGAACGAGTCAAATTTTCCGAATTGTAGCCGGCTTTTTCCCGAGTGGTATAAACGGCATAATACGAAAGGAGTCTCTCAATTAAACGAGGAATGAATCCGTAGTGGTGGCGCGATAATGAGATTTAATTAGCGCGCGGGTGGGGCAAAGGAGGGTCAGCTTTCCCCCCAAGAGACAGCGCTGACAAAAATTAGAAAACGTTCTTCCAATCGCTCAGTTACGGCTCTAGTGGTGGGAAGCCTCGGCTTCTCGCGTCAGAACAATTAGAACGCGCGCAACTCGACGACAAATTGCGTCTCGGAATTAATTTTTTCAACCCAAGGCCCACGTTCGAGTTGAACATCTGGAAATTTTCGGAGACACGGTAAAAGTAGAATAACGAAACGGGCGATTTTTTTGAATACCAAGAGTTGTCAACTGGGACACAAATACCGAACGAGAATGACACGGCCGAAGGACGACAAGGTGCCTAGGCTGGTGGGTGCCATTGACGAAGGCACGAGTAGCGCTAGATTTTTGGTAAGTTGCCATGCGCACGTGGGCCAAAATTATCGTAAGAAAAATAGATGATAAAAAAAATATATATAAAAAAAACCGCTGCGAATGATTGTACAGTGGTTTATTATTCCTTCGCTTCAATAATGATTTAAGAAGACTACCCATTTGTGATTTAATTATTCCGAACATTTGTGGTACAGATGGTAACTATAGGGGAAAACTCCGTAGCAACTATTGTAATTTTAATCATTTTTATTTTTCTTAATTTCCTAATTAAAAGCTAAATTTTGCCTAATGGTACGGCTGGAGGGAGTGTTTGACGACCATTCCAATGAGTATAGAACGATTTTTATAGCTCCAAGAACTCTCGAGTTATACCCTCATGTCAAATTTCTGAAAATCTCCCAAATTCGGCACGAAAGGTGCAATAACTCGAGAACCAATGAAGCTATCGATTCGCGATGGTCTCATTCGATTCAGCGTCCAAAAATCTCTATAATTTAATAGGTACCAAATACACATTTTCCTGAAAAACCCTGGAAAATTTGAATTCCCCCCTCAAAACCCCCCAAAAATACCCATAAAAGTGAGCTAGCAAAGTGGTTCAAGAACGGCGGACAGACAAAAATATTTTTATTGGCTATTCGGGTTATACATGCCTTGAAACTTAAACGATCAAATTTTGAGGGGGTGATTACAATGGTTTATAAACCAAAAACAAAACCAGCAAGTCAACCATAGTAACCTCCTCCTTTTGAAGTCGATTAATAAGGCGAACCAGCCAAAAATTGGTAAATAATACTGGTAGTACAAAAAAAGTAAAAACGCTGCAATTGATTGTACAGCGGTTTATTATTCCTACGCTTCAATAATGATTGAAGAACATTATCCATTTGTGATAATATGGTCGAATATGGCCAAGCTCCCGTTTCGAAGATTTTTGTTACCAACGACGAAAAAAAAAGAAAGTTCGATCAGGTCTACCAACTGCGATAGGGAATGTTTCCCACAAACAGGGAAATTGTGTGGGAAATTTTCCCTACAACAGCTGGTAGACCCCTGTTGCAGTACCGCTACTATTACCCTACTCTCTCAAGTTGTACCCTCATGAAAAATTTCTGAATATCTCCCAAATTCAACACCAAAGCTACGATAACTCGAGAACCAACAAAGCTATCGACCCCGCGATGGTCTCATTCAATTCAGCGTCCGAAAATCTATAGAAATGTATACCAAAAATACACTTTTCTCTAAAAACGTTGGAAAATAGGAATTTTCTCCCCTCAAAAACACCCTTGAAATTGAGGTAGCGATTTGGTTAAAGAATTGAGCCGTTGTGAGGCAGTGTTGCCAAGTTTCCCCTTTTTGGGGAAAAACTCCCCCAAAGCCAAGACAAAGTAACTCTTCCCCTAAATCCTCCCTCAATTTCTTCTTTTATTCGCTGTTTTTCTTGTAAAATGAAGAGCAACGTTGAGCAATAATTTTCATGTATTCAATTTGAGTACCCAAACTTCTCTTGATAGTCTACTGGACACAAATGTAGCCTGCTTTGCTTACACAACAATGTTGCAGAAGTGTTTTACTATGTAAGCATAATAAGAACTGTGAGAATATATTTTTTTCAAAAAGTTTGATTCTTCAGTTTTTATTAAGATTCTGATTTCTTTTGCATTTGCATGATTGGGATAGTAAATTCGTTTTTTCAAGGAACCTGAATGGTTTATTAAATATTTGAAGTCCACGTGTATCACCAAATCATGTTGATATTAAGTTAAGGTGAAATGAATACAAGAGTTAAAAAAAAAAAAAAAAAAAAAATAGGAATACAGGGCACTGTATATTATCCCCTTTTTTGTTAAAAAAAAAACACCCGATTTCCCCCATTTCTAGTCAAAGTTTCCCCTAAATCTCCACTTGAGATCTGGCAACACTGTGTGAGCTCAAGATTGATTTTTTGTGAAAATGTAAAAAATGTAGCTTTTATAGTTTTGTCGGAAAAGTGTTGACGGCGAACGGCAGACGGACAGAATTTTTTTTAAATTGGATTCTCGTTCGATTCAGCGTCCAAAAATCTATAGAAATTGATACCAAATACACCGTTTTCTGAATACCGTTGGAAATGACTAAATAATAATGCCATTGTTGTACAGGTCTTTTCGTCACAAACAGCAAGGATAATCGCGTCCCATCAAATTCCAGTAGACAAAATCTGCCCAAAAGAAGGCTGGGTCGAGCAGGATCCTGAAGTTATTTTATCCGCAGTCAACGAATGTCTGGAACAAGTAGCGGCACAACTGCGAGACCTCGAATTCAGCACAAGCTGTTTGGCAGCTATTGGAATATCCAACCAAAGAGAGACGACGTTAGCATGGGATAAAGTCACCGGGAAACCTCTTCACAATGCCATAGGTCAGTAATAAAATCAGTTCACCATTGTTGACCAAAGCGAACTCTCTGCTTCCTTCCGATTCACAGTTGCGGGCAGTTTTACCAGGAAATATTGGGAAAGTAATGGAAGGACAGTGGGCCAATTTTCTTCTCTCTATTTCCAGTTTGCAACCCAGTTTGAAATTTTGAAAGCCTCCGAGAGAATAATAGTTCGGCTACAACTCTCACCGTTGGCTTGCGAATGGTATTTTGACAGATGAGAAGTACTTCTTGAAGTGCTTCAGGTCTCAACACTACCTTTTTCTCAGTGGCTCCATTCACACTTTCAACTTAGGAATAAATCTTTCAGTTATACCATGAAACTTGAAATTGTAAGGCAAAGGAAATAATATACCATTTTTTTTCCCAAATACTCTGCTACTTCTGCAGTATCCTTGGGCCCTCATGGATCTGTGGGCAGTTCTCGTTCCAGCCACATCACATTAATACACCTTCCAATAAATTCCTTGTTATCTTTACGATTTCCAAGACATTTTGTCATTCTTGTCATATGTTTTCATTGCAGTTTGGCTCGACATGAGAACAACAGCTACAATGGAGATACTACTGGACTCGGTACCCGGCAAAGACAAGAATTGCCTTAAAAGCTTATGCGGATTGCCAATGTCTCCGTACTTCAGCGCGCTTAAACTAAGATGGCTTCTCGACAACGTGCCAGCCGTAAAAGAGGCGTTCAACAAAGGTCGCCTGCTATTTGGCACAATGGACACATGGTTAATTTGGGTAAAGTGGACTACTTTTATTTGCCAGATAAAGAGAATAGTCCATCCATGGTAACCAGTCACATTTATTATTATTGATATTTTTTAAATTGTTTTATTGTTATTTTTACTTCCATGTTTACATAGTAAATGGAAGTATTGCAATGTATTTGAACAATCAAGGTGTTGAAATGTTTGGGGCGGCGATAGAAAGATACCTGATTTTTAATTAGGGTCACATACAGTACTTCAGCGTTATTTGCATATTAACAATATTTGGATTTTTACAGACTGCAAAATTGAATATCCAGCTGAATATCCCTCAATTTGTATTATTGGTATCACACACAGTACTTCCTTGTAGAACGTATTTTCAGTTATTTTATTAGAGCGTTATTGAATCTTTTAAGGTCTCTTGATGACTAACTTTGACTACGTTCACAAAATTTGTTTTGGATGGTTTTTATCACACACAGTACTTCCCGGGCATGCCGTTTCTTTACTGTTGAGATTTTTACAGGCTTCAAAAATTATTATATTTGACGATAGAGGTGTTTAATGTTTGTGTTAGCGAGTGATTGACGCATGATTTGCACCTCTTGGGGCTCACACACCGTACATCCGTGCTATCCAGTCATTTTTTGAATTTTTCACATTCTTCCAAATATATTTTTGAACGTTTAAGGGTCATGAAAAGTTTTTTTTGGCGGGTGAACGGCGATCGATTTTTAAAGTTAATGTCGCATACAGTACTTCCGCGTTATCGAGGTATTGTTTTGCATCAAGAATGCTTTTAGCCGCAAAAACTATTTGAACGCTCAAGGTCTAGGAATGTTTGTTAACGGCGGGGAACCGTTCTAGATTTCATACAACAAAATTGATACAGAGAAATGATAATATACTATGATTATTATGGGTTTTCATCTAGAATTGAACTGATTCAGCCTAATTAACAAAGACAACAAGGCATAGACGTTTTGATGTAGATGAAGGTGGATTTATTTTCATTCATTTCATTGTCCATAGAATATTGGAAAATATTTGCAGAAAATGTTCTCCCAGTGCAAATAAGACGCCGTGATCAAATTTCAATACCAAACACACACGCACACACTGCTGTAGAGGTGAAAGAAGTCAATATTTCTGATAGATCAAAGCATTGAAATGTTTTTCATGGTAATTAGAGTGCCAGATGATTTGATTTATATCTTTGGCTCGCACACTTTGTAGAACCATGATATGAGCTTTTTTTGTGGGTATCAACTGGCTTCAAAATCAATATATTTGAAAGCTGGAGGTTGTTAAATGTAAAGATGAGTGAAGAGTAACGAGTTTTTGATTTTGAAATTGGTTATACCTCATACCGACTCAAACATGGAAGTAATGTGTGATCAATGCACACCACTGGTTTTACTAAATCACTGGAGCTGAGATTGTGGACTCCCATTTCACAAGGATAGGAGATGAAAAGATGGTCACGAATTCCGCCAATTTTAAATGATGATACTGTTTGGTCGATTTTGGCGATTAAGCCATTATTAGAATCAAACGCACAAGAGTTTTAATACGATGGCCTAACATTGTAACATGCATTGTCTGCATACCGGTTTATTATTTTATACCTTCCCAAATACCAGCAACTAACTGGAGGACCAAAAGGTGGACTTCATTTGACTGATGTGACAAACGCATCCAGAACAATGTTGATGAATCTGAATACATTGCAGTGGGACGAGACTCTCTGTAAGTAAGTATTGAAGGATTTCAGTTGAAAAATGAGGCTATGTTAGTAGAACAATGATCAGGCACATCTTCGTGTGACTATTTCTTATGAGATTCCCGGGTCATTTAGGTTTTTCAACATACCAAAAGAACTTCTCCCTGACATTCGCAGTTCATCAGAAATCTACGGCACAATTGCCAACGGTCCGATGAGCGGAGTTCCGATTGCTGGGGTGAGTTGGGTACGATACAAGAGCGAATTGACCAATCGCAGAGGAACTTTAAAATACCGCCATGTTTCAGTGTTTGGGTGATCAACATGCGGCCCTTCTAGGACAAAAATGCCTGCAGAAAGGGCAAGCAAAAAGCACATACGGAACTGGGTGTTTCCTTCTGTACAACACTGGCCCAAAGGTAACACAATGACAGTGTCTGCCTCAAGATGGAAAATGCTATTGAACAAAACGGCCTTAATTTGAACAGCATGTGAAATTAAATCCGATGAATCTGTCGCTTAGTTTTGTCGTAGGTTGTTGAATCCAAGCATGGCCTAGTGACGACCGTCGGATATCAACTTGGTCCGAATAACACACCGGCCTACGCTCTCGAGGGTTCGGTAGCAGTAGCAGGAGCTGCCTTTGCATGGTTAAAAGACAACCTTGGCTTAGTGGAAGATGTGAAAGAAATTGAGGCCCTTGCAAACAGAGTGCACCATTCTGGAGATGTCTACTTTGTTCCAGCATTTTCAGGACTGTATGCTCCATATTGGCAGTCGGACGCACGAGGGTAAGTGGATGAAGTAGTTGAACAGCAGTTTCATATGAACCTGGAGCTCGATTTGATTTATCCTCCTCCAGAACCATCCATCGCTATAAAATCCTGAGATATGTTCGACCATTTTAATCATCCCTTCACATCCACCCTCTATAATCCCCTATGATAATGCTGGATTATGCTGAAGTCTTTCCTGGTTGTCACCTTATCCCATTATTGCCCCAGTAAAGCCTAGATTCCTTTCTGGAAGGTCAACAACCTCCTCTTTTTCCAAAATCTTGTCTTAGACGCCTTTGGTGGATGCTGCAATTGATTCAATAGCTAGGGACTTTTTCAAGACCTTGGAAAGTCTGTACCACAGACTGACTGAACAGATCCACTGCAGCCTACTGGACAATAGGTGTTGCGTCTTCCTATTTTGGCTGTAAGTCTGCAGTCCAATGCCATTTCTGGGCATTGGACTGCAATATGGGTGTGCTTACACATTCTGACATCAGGACCAAATTCCCTGTACTATTTCCACAGTGCAAATTGAAAATTCAAGTAATATCTTGTCAATCGATAACAGTGTCATATGTGGAATTACCGAAGAAACGCAAAGAAGCCATATAATGAGAGCGGCTATGGAAGCGATATGTTTCCAAACGCGAGACATCTTAGAGGCCATGCGGAAAGATTGCGGAGCACCATTGTACAACCTTCAAGTGGATGGTGGAATGACGAAGAACAATCTTTTAATGCAATTGCAAGCAGATCTTTGCGGCATTCCAGTCAGTAAGTAGCTACTAAACCTCGCATAGAACAAACAAAGGCTGAAATATTTCAACAGAAAAGTGACAATTTTGGTGAATTCAACAGTAAGACCGCATATGGCAGAAACTAGCGCCCTAGGAGCAGCCATAGCAGCTGGTATCGCTGAAGGAGTCAACGTGTGGGATATAAGAGACATTCAGGCACCCCCAAGTGACACATTCACACCGCGAATCACTGATAAAGGTAATCAAGTACTTCAAATTGGAAGTCATAAGAAATCTGAAAAATAATGTTGATAGTTTATTAGGATGGTGTAACATTGGCGCAGCAACTTTCCCCCTACGTAACGGAGGCTTGCAGGGAAATGACATTTGGGTTTCCGAGCAATTTTTGGACTTCTCGAAACTCTAAACTTCTACTTCAACTACATGTTTATTCGGAGTGCAAAGAGGACACTAATAAGCCCTCTAATTTTACCACGGCCTGAAAGGCTCATTTCAATAGAGAGTGTTTGTAAGCCAATAACGTCAGACGTTGCATAAAGACGTATCTAGGGCGAGTAGAGTAGCCATCTCTATTTAGATAGATTCATTTACAGTCATTGAAATTTCCAACGTTTGTGTTTCAGATCGGAATAGCCGGTATTCAAAGTGGAAAATGGCGGTTGAGCGGAGCTTCGGTTGGGATCTGAGCGAGAGAGTAGTCGAATGAGTTAAGACACCAAAACACGTACAATAAACTATTCATTGCGTTAAGATTAATTCATTTCCCTCTCCTAATTACGATGACGCAATGATCAGGAATGATCGTTTCAAAGACACGAAGATAAAGTAGAGTCAACTTAGATTTGGGATATCTTCAAATTAATTAATTTCCTCCATCTGAAACGTCGATGGCGAATAGAAATATGGGAAGCAGGTAACGATCGAACTTTTCTTGGAAAGCGTTTTGACCGATACTGTTAACAAAACGAACGGGTCGAAAAGGTATGAAACGCAGATTCTAAGCGAATAACACCCTAAAATCGGAATATGGCTACAACTGAAAAAAAACCTTGATGACGTCCAAGCGAGCGAAAGCGACTATAAAATAAGCAGCAATGGAGAATACGACCCCAAGTCATTCTCTTCTCTCCCCTCAACCCAACTTAAAATGAGAATTCCAATCGAAAACTTAGTGACACACGATTCATACCACTTCTATAATCAGCATACGCTTTCTTGAAAACAAATTAGCGATAAAATTCATCGAAAAGATTTATGTTTATGGACAGTGAAAACTCCGCAAAGGTCAGGATTGCATTTGCAGTTTATACCTAACCTGATGCAGAACTCCCGGTGGTTGTAGTTGAAAAATATACAAAATGAAAATAGCAGCAGCAGATAGGTACAGATATCATCACCAAAAACGAAAATGAAACTGATGTTCGCTTTTGCTCAACAACGGAAACTTTTTATTTTATTTACCTATTTATTTAAACTTTTATTTATTTATTTCTTGTACGGGACGAGCCCAATTAACAGACAATAACAATACAAACAATTATAAAGAGTAAACCACACAAGGGTTGCATAGGGACAATGGCACAGTTCGGAGCAAAGCCCTTAGACGCGGGAGAGAAACTTCATGGAAGTCGATTCTGAGCTCGACGCTGAGCAGGTTTGCGGTCTAGGGCATACGGCAGAGCGGTCGGTGGAGAAGGGCACAAAAAAAACTTCCTGGAGTCGAGAAGCATGACGAGGGACGCGCAGGCCCAGCCGCTCCAACAGTAGGCGCAAGTCAATCCGACCAGAGACGAGACCGTGCAGGAACACCATGTCAGCGGTGAGGCGACGATGGGCATCGCATGGCAGGACGATGGGCATCGCATGGCAGGACGAAGCGAGCGCTAAGGGCCTCATAGTCGACGGCATCATGGGGAATCCCAATCTGGAAGGCCAGGAATCGCAAGAAGGCGCGATGCACTCGGTCGAGCTGGTCAATATGAAATTGATAGTATGGACTAGGACTATCGCACGTCTCCTGACAACGGATCGCACTTATTTCTTCTTCAATTTCCATTGTTCAACTGAAGCAACTATTCCCTCTCCTCACACTAACCTCACGGCGTTTGAACACTTTCAATCCTCGCGGATTGGAACCGCACGGTTTGCATCCGTGTGGGTTCCGCCGTGTCTGAACTAGCCCATAGTAACACAATCGCGCGGCGCCTGCACGAATTAATATTCTGGCAGTCGAGTGGCGGCTACCGCGCGGACCTAGTATGATACCATATTATATAGGACCGCGCGTTAGCTCCGTACGGTTTAGATCGACGCGGATTCCGCCGTGTCTGAACTAGCCCTAACAGTTAGCGACAAGCGGCCTAGCGGGAAGTGGAAGCAGTCAGAAAGCGGATTATACACACAACAGAACAGGAGACAATAGATAACAGAAAATAGATGGCGTTTAGCTGTGAATCCCGTTTTTCATGGGGCAAAATAACAGAAAGCAGAAACAACAGTTCAATACCGTCACTTTCGTTTTCCTGTTGTGCTCTGTAGTCGCAAATCAACTGCTAGATTTTCGTTTGTACATGTATTTTCGTATTTTTCACGGAATAAATCGGTCAATTACGGTTTTGAAAAGTTCTTAAGGTTGAAATTACCGGATGAAAAAATGTGGAAACGTTTTGTTTGTGAAGAGATTGTTCCGTTTTTATTCAACTGTTAACCTGCAGTGTGACTGTTCGCTCGTTTTTACTCGTCAACATGTTAATTTAAACTGTTATCGGAAAAACGCCAACTTCTAGCTATCACTTCAATAACAGTTGAAATTAACAGTTTCGCTCGTCAACGAATGTAGATCAACGTTTGGCCAATGTAGCGGAAAAGCCCGCTTCAAATTGTTCACGAACTGCCGCATTCAAATAAGCTTACAAGTTCCATTTACCGGATTCAACGCATCAAAACGCGTTTGCTTTCTGCATTTTGAACAACGCGGGAATGCTATTACATAGCCGAGCAAAACGCAGCAACGCAAACGCATGGCGCAAGCCTGTGAACCCAGCTTAAGCCTGTGAACCCAGCATAAGCCTGTGAACCCAGCATAAGCCTGAATTCATGAGCATTTTTTCTCCTCCTATGGGCAGTACAAATTAATCTACCTTCCTAATAAGGAAATCACTTACCAATCATAAACAGCGCCTGCCGCCAACGTTTCCGCCGGTAAAGTTCCCAGGGAAAACCTCTCACGAAAAAAAATGAAAAATCCAATATTGGCGAGGAAAATTTCGAAATTGCGCCAATCTCGAACGAAGCTAAACAACAGATCCAAACAGTTCACGATTACTATGGTGAGAAATTTATCACTCAGCTTTGTCACTTCCGTGTTGTGCGTGGGAGGTTCTTCAAGCCAACATTGAAGACCTTAGCAGACATAATTCTTTTCTATAGCATGTCGCTAACAAAATGCTCTAATCGCTCAATATAATCCAAAATCAATATAAAAAAAAAGAAACTGCAAATAATTGTACAGTGGTCAATAATGATTTTAAAAGATTATTCCGAACATTAGTAAATGTTCCCGCCAAACAACAGATAGGAAACTCTAAGGGAAAACTCCGCACCAGCTATAAATAGTAGGTATTTTTAAACAATTTTATTTTTCTTATCTTTCAAATTGAATGCTAAATTTTTCGCCTAACGGTACAGCTGTAGAGAGCGTTTTGACGTCCATTCCAACGAGTATAGAACGATTTTTATAGCTCCAAGAACTCTCAAGTTTTTACCCTCATGCCAAATTTCTGAAAACCTCAAAAAATCGACAATAAAGCTACGATAACTAGAGAACCATTGATACCAAACACAGCTTTTTTGGAAAGAGTTTCCTCCACCTCATGACCCCCCGAAAATGCTCTTAAAATTGAGCTAGCAATGTGGTTTGAGAATCGGGCCGTTGTGAGACCGAGATAGCTTTTTAGTGAAATTTTCAAGACATTTGCTATTATAGTTTGGTCGGAACAGTGTTGACTGAATTTTGGTTTATTATAATGATGATTGGTGGAATTAGACTTCATCCAATCGCAGTTCCAAACTGTTGGAATATTGGAATAAATTAATATTGCCATTAAAACGTTTTACTCCCCGCGTTCTTCAGAACACACCGCTTTGACTCTTGAAGAAAAATGAATTTAAGCACCGCTACAATAAACATTAGTCAAACAGAAGAGCTTTTAATAATAGTCCCTTTTAGTTGTAGGTACAAGTACGCCATACAACGGTAGAGAAGGAAGTTGTCCTTCTCGGGCAGAGTCTCTTGGCAAAGACGAGACAGTGTTGCCACTATTTAATTTAACTACCCTTCGGGATGTTGAATTGTACGTTTTCCAACACAAACCTTCCAAGACTGAGCATTCAAATATATTGATTTTTGCAGCCTGTAAAAAACAGAAAAAAGTTTGAACGGTTATATCTCGGGAGTACAGTGTGTTGTCCTAAAATACTAAAATGGCTATTTTACTAGGATAACATTGTTTGAAAATTGCATTGAGTTCCATTATTTTTTCACGGAGATAATCATTGAAATTTATGTCACTCGTTCACACTGTTTCCGAGTACATAATTGATAATAAGAGTAATTATTATAATAATTTATCATAATTCATAATAATTATTATTATAAATAATAAATAAATAATGAATTCACTCTCATTCTCTATCTACGTAAAAACCGATGCCGATGCTCGACATGGCCACGAGCGGTCAGGGCAGAGGAAAAGGAAGACACGACATACAACAGTGTAATCGTACTAGAATTGGGACATCGAACCTTCAACATCGATCTTCGTATTTCATACATCGAAAGTCCACAACATCGATGGTACCGATATATCGATAGAAAACCATCGATGTTCTAAACATCGATGTTTTATACACTCTAGTTAAAAATCGATTAAAATAATATCGATATTTATTTGTTAGTAAATCACAGGCTTTGCGGTTTAATCAACTCAAAAGGCGAAACTGAGACCAGTGTTGCCAAAGCACCCGGTACCCGCTGAGAAAATAAATGAAAAACCCCACAATTTCCTTAGGGATTGTTTTAACAACCTCACGAATGTTTCATACACGAAAAAAGCAGAGCTTCTATAAAAAAAAATACCGGGATAAAAACGTTGCTGACAAAAAATCATCGAAGTATAGCCATCGATGTCAAAAATATCGAAGCCTGGACATCGACGTTAAACATCGAAGTCCAGACATCGATGTTTTAGTACGATACATCGATGTTCGAAAAACATCGATGTCGATGTCCCAACCCTAATCGCACCGTGTGACGAAGTACTGATAAGAGTGATAAGCTTCAAAGCTTGTCAACGTCCACTAAGCACTAATACGGCTGAATGCCGACATAACGTTACATTATACCGGAATATTGTTTTTCCCAAAACTTTTTTTTTTATTCGAGCACAACGTTTAACATCTGTTATTGTTATCAATAATACACCTATTTGAACTATTATTAAATTAATTTACTCCGGTCTAAGTATGAAATTGCACTTCGAAAAACTCAAGGACTTCGATGCATATTATAAGCCGATTGAAGACTATCACGAAAAAACGTTTGTCGGAGGAACAGGTAACAATATGCGTGATTATATTCTCTATATCGGCTGGGTTATTTGGTAGATGAAATTGAGAAAACGCTGTTCGCTCGTGACAATATGTTGTCCCTATTCATTTTCATTACCACAGTATTATTTATTTTTGTTTTTTATTACAGTCTCTATTCTGTGCTGGGTGACGATTATATTCCTATCGTCCCTAAGGTGCCACGAGTTCTTCACGACCAAAGAAGTGAAACAGACAATATTCGTTGACTCTTCTAGGAGCCCAAAGCTGTGGATCAACTTGGATGTAATAGTTCACAAGATATCCTGCGATTGTAAGTTTTTCCCTTTTATTATTTTTTACAGTTTAGTTAATCGTGGCTACTTAAGCTTAAATAGTAGCTAGACTTACTATACTGGGGTTCTAGAAGTATTCCATCGCTTTTTCCATGCACTTGCTGACAATGAAAATTTAAATTATTATATATATTAGGTATATTATTATATTATACATGATATATTATATATTATTATACATTATATATTATATTATATATTATTATACATTATATACATTATATACGACTGACATATCGACAAGGGAAGAACATTGGAGAGATCTTATCTCATCGACACCCAACACCCGAACCACAAGATCCCCCACAGTTTGGACTACACCCCTGTAAAAAACCAAGATGCAAATTGGTGATAGAAGATCCAAACTTCTCGTCAGTGAACACAAAGCACACATACAAATGTCAAGGTAAAGCTGAGTGCCAATCAAGAATGTGCGTCTATCAACTGATTTGCCAAAAATGCTCCGACAATCAAGCATTCTACGTTGGAAAGGCCACTCAGCTAAATCTACGCATTAATAACCACAGTGCGTCGATCACACAAGCACGACCCCTGCCAGTGAAGCTACACGCGGAGTTTCATGGTGCCACATTCGACGAATGTTTCAAAATTAAAGTTCTCCATAAGATGCCAGAATCAACAAACGATCGCACACTACAACAATCAGAGAGAGCGCACAAATGGATTTTAGGTGCCTACCGTCCTCCCGGCCTCAATATAAATGATTGACAAAAGCCTCACGCAATGGAACCGACACAAGCCTCATTACAAACATCAACATGATACTGCAACCAAAGAGAAACCATTTATATCTACACGCTATGAATCCAAGACGCAAACACATTTAAGTCATTCTTTCTTTATCTGTGACCAAGATTTTTCGAAATATTAGAACAAAACTTTCCTCTTTCTTCTTTCTCAATCAATTAATTATTATATATTATTATATATTACCTATATTAATTATATTGAAAAAATATGAAAATTACCTATATATAGTGCCAGAAAATAATTTTTTCATCTCTTTTGAAAAAAAAAAAAAATACTAAAAAAACTGCTGTTTGGGTAGGGTTGAGGAAGAGCTCCAGGTGCACCAACTTAAGTGAGGGGAGCGAAGCAGGAACATGTTAACCCTTTCTCCTACGCGCCGTGAGGCCACCCTCCCGACGCTTGAGCCACCCACTTGTGAACCCAATACCGAAGGAATTCGCCGGTCTGCCGCTCCCTCACGCCTTTTGTCTTCCTCTCTTATTTTCGCCCACTTTCACTCAAAATTATTTCCCAACTGAATGATTTTTTAGTTTATTACATGTTACCCTATGTATTGCTATGAAGATCAAAGGCACCAATCGTCAAACTGAAGGGGAAAAGAGCGCTGAGGTCACAGAGGAGATAAATAACGGCTGAGGTGACAGTTTCGCCCTCCTCGATATTGTTAGTGCCGCGAAATCTGTTGGAAGAGGGTGAAAATGAAAGGTGTACTTCTCCCCAACGCGATGGTAACCGAATGGAAAAGATTAGTACTGAAATAAGCCCACAGATCGCATCAGAAGGTCGGAAAACTATGAAACGCCGAAAGGCGTCCGTCGGGACCGTGGAAACAGAAGAGGCAGACGCCTAAAGCCGTCTGTCGGGGAGAAAGGGTTAAGTGCTCAGATGTTATTGTAAACTTCTTTTGAATATAGAAGCACTTGGGAGAAAAGTATTGTCAAGTTTAAGGTACAAGTTAAATAAATAATAAATAAAAGGTCAAGGGGCGCTATGGGAATGTTTGATCAATCGAATTATATTCAATTACTACCCAGGGTTGCGGTCTGTACAGCTCTTGTGCTGCGAGCATCACTTGGGCGAAGGTTCGTGGTCCAATTTTCTCTTGATTGATACATTTTAGTTGTACATGTAGTGATAATTTTATTTTTTCATGACGTTGCCCCACTCGAAAAGTAAATTTTGCGACTCTACTTTTTCTGCTTTAAAACATTTTAAGGTTGCCAATATGATTAGGAGTTGCGGATAGCAGTTAGCATTTAATTTTTTTTTTAGATATTGCCCTCGACGCAATGGACAGCTCGGGGGAACAACATTTGCACATAGATCACAACATTTACAAACGAAGGCTCGACTCGGAAGGAAGGCCGATAGAAGAACCAAAAAAAGAAGGTCAGTTGGCTTGCCTATTATGCTGTAATAGATTCATTTTAGGGCTGTGGTGTTTCAATTAATCCTTGGCATTAATTGGCAATTGAAAGCATTTTTGCCACTTGAACTTAATCTCAATCTCGATTTTTTTAAAATTCATTTTTATTTTTATTTTAAGTAATAAATTATTTATTTTTTATTATTTTTATTTATTTTTTATTATTTTTATTTATTTTTTATTAATTTTTTATTATTTTTTATTATTTTTATTTATTTATATTTATTTTTTATTATTTTTATTATTTTCATTTTTTTAACCGCTGATTTGAATGAGACAATAGCAAATTCAATAGTGTTAATAGTTTTCAGGACATTTCAGCTTCCATGTATTTCTCCATTTTTCCAACGGCTTCTCTAAAATTTGTAACAATTCATCCCTTGCATGACCCAACTCTTTTCCTCAAACATATTGGTAATTCTTCTTCTTTTTTCTCATTCAGAAGTCAAGACTAAAAGCGCCGCCAAAGTTGTGAGTATAGTGAACGTTCGTTTTCTGATGGATAGATTTGATTTTATTTTCCGTCTCAAAATTCGACAATGTTTATCTGTGCAATCAGGAACAGTCAACAACAACCCCGGCGGCTCCTAAATGCGGCAGTTGTTATGGCGCTGAAGATGTGAATAACCATGACAAATACAACATCACGTCAGTATAATGCTTACTAGGGATGGGATATTGAATGAAGATATCGATATTAATATTGGTGACCTAAAATCGATAGCTATATAATATAGCTATAATATAGATAATATAATAGATATATAATAGGAATAATAATAAGATATATAATAATATAGCTAATATAATATAGATATAATAATTATATTGGCGTAATTTATAAATCGATAATATCGAAGGTTCAAATTCAAAATTGAAAGGGGCAAGGGGGTCTATTCCAGTAATTTTTAGGTTATCCAGTTCGTACCTAATGCAAAGTATAAAAATATTGTTGATTTTATTTTTGATGTTCAATATTTGTTAGAATGTTTCATCGACTTTTCGACACATCAGGGATGTTTTTCTCTCTAAAATGTTTCAGAAGAGAGTCCAACCCTTAAAACTTGTCTGTAGAAAAAACACCCCTTGAGCTATCAATAAATTCCAGCTCAAATATTTTTCGATAAATTCATACAAGATTTACTGTTTCAAATTTGGGAAGCCAAAATATTTAAAAATAATTAGAAAAATCGAAAATCAGCGTCGGAAGTTAGGTACCTAGATCAAAAAGTTTTAGAGAAAAAAGTATTAATAACAGTAAAATACATTTTTGAAAAAATTATAATGTTATCATGAGAATTTTCCATGTATTCTGACAATCAGGAGATTTTTCTTCATAGGACGTGATGAGAGAATTCATCCCATATAACTTGCGTCCAGGAAACGACATCCTTGAAACTATCATTCTATTCCCGCTTAAATATATCTTTCTAAAACTTTCACACAATGTTCAGCACTCGAAATCCCTCCAATAATATGTACTGAAAGCTGTTTTAAATTGGGATTCACTTAAAAAAACAAACAAACCTATTTTAAACAGCTTTTAATTTATAGATTATACCGATTTGGTATTTCTTTACATAGGTACACATTCTCTGTTTGTTTCTGCATAAAAAATACTCGGAATTCGTATAAATTTTAGTTCACAAAAAAAAATTGGTTTTTGTGTAATATATTAATTAAATAAAGACAACTTTTGAATTTTAGGAGCAGTTAGCCTGCGGGAGTTACTTGGCTTTGATAAAACTTTGTGATAAGACTGATAATATTGTCTTTCACTCCCTTCACTTCCTAGCTCCATGGTTTTACTTGGGTTTTTTTCTCAATCGAATTGTAACCCTGATCTGATTTACAAATATTCAGTTGTTGAATTATTTTCGAATCGATAATATCGGGAGAAATGATTGATATCCAGATAATATCAGAATTTGAATATCAACATTAAAATACCAAAAATAAAATATTTCGATATTATGCTTACTTCGCAATTATTCTTCTAGTTGACAGTATGTTTTGCAGGCCTCATTTCATTCTGATGAAGGAATACTTGATCCGTTCCTGCTTTCTTACTTTTTCTACCCTGCAAACAGTTTGACTGTGTCTAGGCTAGCTCCCCATTTGATTTGGGTGGGGCATCTAGGAACCAGGATGAACTATATCGGATGCTCCTATTTTTTCATCCTTTCAAATTCCAAAAATCGCGAGAAATTATAGCGTAAAAATAAATTTACTTGAGACTGGTGCACGCAGAATAAAAAACGTAAGGAGGTAGGATGAAATAGAAATCGGATTGTGTAACTTAATACTTGAACTTGTAATTTTTTAGTTGCTGCAATACCTGCGAAGAAGTGCAAGAAGCGTATAGGAAAAGACGTTGGCAATTAACCGAGACGAAAATCGAACAATGTAAATCGTCAGCGTCAGCGCAGCAAATTAAGCGAGCCTTTGAAGAGGGCTGCCAAATATACGGTTACATGGAGGTCAACCGAGTATGTGCCAGAGATACAGAAGGATATTAAAATCTGAGTTAGTCATAGATAAGCACTCACGATGCTACTCTTATTAATTTTTCAGGTATCGGGAAATTTTCACATAGCTCCGGGGCAAAGCTTCGCTCTCAATCACATCCATGGTAAGTCCTACTAGTCTAAGTGGTCAAAAATACATTCGAACCAAATTAAATAAATTATTTTTTAAATATTTTTATTATAAATAATAATTTATAAATCGTTGAATTATGAGGTTTTGAAAGTTGGTCCAATGGTATCTCTGTGGGAATAATCAAGTAACTGTTTGTGATTTCAGTTCATGACGTGCAGCCGTTCACTTCCTCGCAGTTCAACACGTCGCACACCATCCGACATCTGTCGTTCGCAAGAGATAAATTCACTGGGAATACAGATTTACCTCTCAATCCCCTGGACGGTACTGTCTCCATTGCAAAAGAAGGTAAATATCACTTTAAAAATGTAGGTAACTTATTTCAAAAATATTTTCATCGAGAACACTGAATCGGAGATAAACATGTCCCAACTTAGGAGCAACTCCGAAACAAAGGACTCCTAGGTGTGGTCCAATGGTAATAAGGGATTTTCATCAATTCAGGGGATTTTTGGACTCAGTTTAGGGTGATTTCCAGAAAGGCACTTGGCTACACTGTCATCACGGGATCAATCTCAGTCTCAGACTATGTTATCAAGAAAGTGGATTTCCCCCTAGGTCTAAGGATTTTTTTCTGATTGGGTAAAATTTAGGTGGAAGATTCATCAGGGGTATTTTATTTTTACCACTGCTGTTTTTTAGAGTTAAAACAAAAAGCGTTTCTTTTTCGGAATCAATTTTAGTTTATTTTGTTAGAAGTCGGCACCAATAATTTTTTTTTGTCAAGAGCCGATTAAATTTTTTAAAAGCTTACCGGTTATTTTTTGCGGCTTCGGGAATTTTTTCTCCAATTCATGGGATTTCGGGGGATTTTTTTGACTTGGCAGTTGTGCTAGTGTTATCAAGACAGGGATTCCCCCTTGGACTATGGAATTTTTTCTGATTGGGTAAAATTTAGGTGGATGATTTATCAAGGTAATTTTATTGTTACCGCTGCTATTTTTTTTTAGAGTAAAAAGAAAAATGTTTCTTTTCCGGGATCAGTTTTAGTTTATTTTGTTAGAAATCAGCACTAATATTGTTTTTTTTTCAAGAGCCAATTTAAATTTTTTAAAGTTTACCGGATATTTTTTTGTGGCTTTGTGAAGTTTTTCTTCAATTCTGGCGATTTTGGGGAATTTTTTTTACTTGCTTCAGAAGAAACTAGAGCAAGGGAAAATTTGGCTACAAGTCTCAAGGGGGCAATATATCATATAGTGAAGTGTTTCTTACTGGTAGCACTTTCATAGTACTCCAGCCAATTGATACAGATATATTTGCTTCCTAAAATGAATGTTCAGTTTGTTTTTGTACCAAAGTGGATTATTCCAATTTAGTCCAAAATATTTAACCCACCTTTGATAGTAAAAATTAGTAAAGAGCTTAGGGAAATTCAAATAGCCAAGAAATCCTATTTGAACAATGTATTCACAACGGCAAATTCATAAACTGACAAAAGACCTATATAGTTACCATGCATGTGGTAACTAGTACAACGTTTGCTAGATCTAGAATAGAAAAATTATTCTTCATGGATGCGATTATTATTTACAAAATAAAAATTTCAGTCAGTCACTGAAACGCAACCGAAATGCGAAAATAATTTCAGTTTATTAATGCAAACGAAATCATGGTGATATCTTGATTACTGCGTTTATATTCGTTGCCCTAACATCTGATTCCTGTTCCGATGGCCATGAAGGTTCCAAACGTTCCGCCACCTTGGACCATAGCTTTGCCCACGTTATTCACCAGTTCTCGCCCTCTCATGCCGTATCTGTGAAATTAAATACACGGACCTTAGTTCCATTTTTCACTTTGGAATTGAAAATTTGAAATTTTCGCACAAGTGGCGTTGCCAAAAGTTCCATTCTCCTATTTTTTAAACCAACTTTAAGGGTGCTTGCACACCGGAAGCCGAGCCGAGCCGGACCGAGCCGAAGCGGATCCGCTTTGGAATCAAACATATACAAAGTTAGTACTGCTTGCACACCTATCGCCGGGCCGAGCGTGTAGAATAGGGGACGTTTGTTTTTACAGCCGATCTGACAGCCGATAATCCGAGCAGTCAAATGCGCATTCGTTTAAAATTTCAAGAAATCGTAACAAACTCCGTAATAATATGTTCCTAAAATGTTACCAAATAAATAGTATTAGTCGTTTGGAACCAGAATTTAGATCTTGTTAATTTTTGTTTCATTTTATTACATACAATTATATTCGTTTTATAAATTAAAAACTTTTGAATTTCGGTTTGAAATGTTTCACTTAATTTAAACAAATCATTAGCCTTTCTTCAGTACTAATGGATTTTCGGTAATTTGTATCCTTTTTGGAAATTGCTGGACGAATAGCTTCTAATATGTAGTGAAAGGTTTCTATTGACATGCGAAAATAACGCCAAAAACGTTCTTCGTCTCTTCGTAAATCATGGAACAAGACAAAAAATTCCCCTGACTGCTCGCGATTCATATTGATATCATGAACCCAATATCTTTTCGATACCGGTTCATACAATTGTAATTTCCACCAGGGACTTTCCAGAAAAAGCAAGGCCTGATATGGAGTTAATGCCATGACGAGGACAGCTGCACTGAGAGTATTCCTGGAAGACGGCAGTAAAATCGGTTCGGCTCGGTTCCCGGTGTGATATGGCACTCGCTCGGCCCGGCCCGGCCCATACCTGCTCCGCTCGGTCCGGCTCGGCTCGGCTTTCCGTGTGCAAGCACCCTAAAGGGCGGGAAAATCTGAAACTTCCAGGGAATGTTGGTTAGGGAGTTGTGGCAAGACTGATTTTTTCCGAGGGTCGTACGATAACCTGGTAGACCATAGCAGTCTTGTAAACATGGCGAGAGCGTTCCCTACCGTGTCCACCTCGGAGGTGCTGCTATTATCAGATTTTTTTGCTGAAAGGGAAAACGGGAGCTGAAATCCACCGCGAATCGGCTTCAGTTTACGGTGAGAACTGTTACGGTTCAAATTGTGCGTGTTTGGGGTGACAGATTCGTGAAAGGACGAACAAGTTTGGAAGACTATCAGGAAGACCCGGCTCAGCTTGGGAAGGTGAGATTGTCAACGCAGTGGAACAAATTCTTGATGACGATCGTCGGCTCACCATTGAAGAAGTTTTTAATTAACTTTACCCAGCACTGAAGGATAGAACAAGCCCAAGGTCAATATACCGGATTGCCATAGAAAATCTTCACTTTCGTGAAGCCTTCTTTCTGATTTCAATTGGGACATTTTCCCACATCGACCTTATTCCCCGGACCTCGCACTATCAGATTTTCACCTTTTTCCTTAACTCAAAGGACATTTGGGCGGGCAGCAGTTTCGGACCGATGAGCAACTGAAGGCAGCAGTCACAACGTACCTGAAGGAAGAAGCACTATGAAGACGGCTTGAAAAAATTGGTGCCACGGTATCAAAAGTGCATAGAAAAAAAACGGCGACTTCGTAGAAAAAACGCTGCAAATGATTGAACAGTGGTTTATTATTCCTTCGCTTCAATATTGATTTATGAAGACTATCCATTTGTGATAGTAACTATTCCGAACATTAGTGAATGTTCTCACCAAAAAACAGATGGTAACTATAGAGGAAAAATCCGTAGCAACTATTGTAATTTTAATCAATTTTATTTTTCTTAATTTCCTAATTAAAAGCTAAATTTTTTGCCTTACCCTACAGCTGGAGAGAGTGTTTGACGACCATTCCAATGAGTATAGAACGATTTTTAGAGCTCCAAGAACTCTCGAGTTATACCCTCATGTCAAATTTCTAAAAATCTTCCTAATTCGGCACAAAAACTGCGATAACTCGAGAACCATAAAAGCTATCGACCCGGCGATGGTCTCTATCGATTCAGCGTCCAAAAATCTATATAATTTGATACCACGTACACATTTTTCTGAAAAACCGTGGAAAATATGAATTTTCTCCCCCTCAAAACCCCCCAAAAATACCCTTAAAATTGAGCTAGCAAGTTGGTTCAAGAACTGTGCCGTCGTAGGACCGAGACTGATTTTTGGTGAAAATTTCAAGAATTTCGCTATTATGGTTTGGCCGGAAAACTGCTAACGGCGTACGGCGTACGGCGGACAGACAGAATTTTTTTTATTGGATATTCGGATTCTACATGCCTTGAAACGTAAAACATCAAATTTTGAGGGGGGGTTATAAATTTTTTTTTCTTGGGCGATTACAATGGTTTATTATTGAATAATAAACCAATAGAGAGCCTTGATGAATACGAATAAAATATCAACACTTCAAAATGATTATTTTGTTTTTCTTCCCTGAGGAATGGAACTTTTGGCGACGCCCTCGTAAATGGAGTTTGGAGTGTTTTCAGGGGGGTTTGAGTTTCTGTTATGGAGGATTTGTTTTGTTTGCCATTCTTTCTTCACTGAGCAATTTGCCTTTGTTTAATGTAAAGGTTGGAAAATTCGAACGAGTTGGACCAAATCGCACCCGTCTTAGAAAAAAGGAACAACTAAAAAAAAATACCAGTTTTGAGTTAAGACCAGCATGGGATTGCTAGATCAGCGTATATTGTCCGTCAAAGACCGGAATTTGTCTACTTCAATCCCGCTCAAACTTGAGAGCAAGTGTTCCTTTGTTTGACGAAAGAGATTAGTTCACTGTGTTGGTAGAAGACGGTTCCAACTCAAATACGTGTCCGACGCCGAAGCGGAACGTATAAATATAAATATCTCATATAAATAATATAAAAAAATATATACAATAATATATAATATAAAAAATAAATATAAAATCTCATTGCGATTTGTTTTCTCTTTGGCGGACGACTCAGGTCTTACCTCCCCCCTCAAAAATTTTCAACAACTAAAAAAATCATCAAAATTCAAAGAAAATCTCCCTCTATTCACTCACTCTTGGATGAAAAACCTCGTATTGGGCCATGAAACCTTTAACAAATAGTTCTTTCATCGATTGCTGGACTTGTGGCCATCATGAAGTGTGTTCATTTAAGAGGAGAGCTAGTGTGAAACTTCAAACATGATTTCCAAGAAAATTGCATTTTTTGAGTTGTTCCCTTATTTTAGGACGGGTGCGAAATTTACGGAAATTAAAATTGACTCAGCACGGACTGATAGACTAGTAGATTATTTATGATGCAGTTGCGCACCGTTGACAGAAACCAAACACATATTATGCCACTTATAGTAAAATTCACAAAAAAAAAAAAAAAAAAAAATGAGTTGGAGTTAGCTGTAGGGGCAACACCAATAAGCAACGTTACTAGCGAAAACAGAGGTTGTTGCCAGATTTATTGCTTCATAGCTGTTGCTTGTAAAGCTAATTGCAAGACAAACTCATTTCTTTTGGTGAATTCCACCATTAAACGTTTGACTTGACCACGAGCGACATTGTAACACAAAAAAAAATAATTTTGGCTAACCTGAGGGCTCCAAATCCTCCAAAGATGGCGCCGGACGCCATTCCAACGCAGAATCCAATCATGAAGCCGGTTTTGATTCGATCGAAGCAGCTAGGCCCTTGGCTGTAACCTCCGACTGGAACTGGCATTGCGTTTAAGCTCGGGTCAGTGTTCTAGGGAGAAAATTTGTAAATTTCTTCAATTGTGGCAGCAGTATTTGGACGGTATCAAGTAGCAGAAAATATTCAACCCCGAAAATTTGCAAAATGAGGCGTAAAGAATGGGTTCGGCACAGATAAACCGAAATAAATGTTATCCCCCTCCGAAATTCTAATGAGGAAAAGCGTTGAACTCGGAACAGCTCTATTCGTTTACTAGTGCTATAATAATCGTTCTGTACTCGTTGGAATGCGAACTCTATCGTGAGGCGTAAAATATAACTATAAATGAGGTAAATAGCGAAAATGAGAAAAAATAATAAAAATGAAAAATTGCTATATTTGCTTCGGTTCATTGCTCGTTTCACTTCTGATTTTTTCCATTCTTTAACGCTTATTAAATAATTCTAGTTTTCACAGCCCGCCGATATAAATGATCAGTCGGCTCGTGGTCTTGAATTTTGGATATTGGGTGAAAAATTACGTTCCATTTCAGTTATTGAATAGTTCCTTAAACAGTTGCACCGTTAGGCGAATAATTTAACTTTCAATTATAAAATTGAGGAAAAGAAAAATGATGAAAAATACCACAGTTGCTAAGGAGTTTTCCCTTTTAGTTGGAAACGTTCGGAAGAGTTTTTTCACAAATGGGTTCTTGAATCATAATTGAAGCAAAGGAATAGTAAACCGACGTACAATCGTTTGCAGGGGTTTTTAAAGGTTTTTGGAACATGTGTTTGTTCGATATCGGTTTTAATAATTTTTTTTAACGCCGAATCGAATGGGACTGTAACGGAATCGATGGCTTCAAGGGCTCTCGAGTTAGCTATGAAATTTTGCGACATTTTACAAGATGATATCATTTGTGTAGCTATAAAAATCTATCCGGGGGTTGTAAGGTGGAGAAAAACGAGGCGGTTCACTCTCCAATTCTTTATTAGCTGGCCGAGCACTTTCGCCCGTTCGGGCATCCTCAGGGCGACGTGGAGCCATAGGGACTACAGCCAAGTCGGCTCAGTCACTAGGTTATTTATATTAAATCGCATCTTGTCTGCCTGGTTTCCCTATGTCATAAGTTCAATAATTGAAGGAAAAGTTATCACAGATTCATTTAGAGGGTAGGTAATTAAAAAAAAGAAAAAATATATTTATGTAAATATGTGGCGACTTCACTATAGGGGTATTCATGGTCGGTGTCGAGAGATCGAGAAGTCGAGAACCGCGCGTACCATGAAGATCCTCCCAGTGAAGCCCGTGTCGAGATCGAGAAATGGACTCATCTATTAAGGCCTCCATGGCCGAATACGAACCAAATGAATTTGGTTTCTGCCTATTCGGTGACAATCCCATTCGTTTTTGGTAACACAAATCATGAACATCACGAACGATAAAAATAAAATAACGGATAAAAATCGGAATCTGAAGAAAGATTACCTATTTGTCGAATAGCCGTCGTTTCGCGTTGTTGTTTACATCGACATTTGGCGGGAACGCCGAATCTCGAATTTTTGACGGATTTCTCGACGCTTTTTTGGATCGAATTCGATTTCTCGATCGAGATGTGAAATGGCGTACTGCGCATGTCCGGTCGAGAAAATTTCCATGGCAACCTTATCAATCTCGACTTTCTCGACACCGACCATGAATACCCCTAATAGTGGACGAACAGCTGGTTACTCTAGTTACCGAGTCCTAGTTATCTTACTCCTAAAACTCTTTATTCTCTATCTCTATTCTTGCTTTATTGTTTGTTCCGTCCAGTTTTTGTCTCCTACATAAAATATTACTCCACTTATTTAATCAAGTGTTTTCTTCCACCGAACGAGCACCTAAAAATATATATAAAATCTCTGCTAAAAACTACGCACATGGGTTGACTAGAACTAGGGTTACCATTCATCCGGACAGTCCGGATTTAAAGCACATGTCCGGACTAGTGTCCGGTTTTGATAAATGTCCGCATAAATAAAAATTGGAAATGAAAAACGCAGAAAAATCAGTCAGTTTACTCGGTTGAAGTATTGAACCTTTTTACGCTGTTCCATATCGACAGTAAAAGTGCAAAAGTCTGTAAGTTTAATTTTTTTCGAAAATAAGGTTTTGACCTTTCTTGGAGCAATTTATCATGGAGCAAGTGATAAGACATCGAAAACGGAGGCAGCTCGTTTCATTTCTTCTCTGTGGTCGATTGTAATAACCCGTAAGTTTGCTACCTTCCTAGCGTAACTCCGTAAGTTAATGTGAGGACATTGGCAAACGGAGAATGGCAAGGAGGTGAGGAAGCAAGGTTGAGGAAGTTTTTCTCGTCTCCTGTAAAATTTTGGTTTTTCAACTTTCGAACTTTAGCACTTTTACTGTCAATAATTACTTCTCAGAAAACTGTAGAAACTGTTATTTTGCGTTTAAAATTGCAAAAATTTTCCAGGGGTATTCCATACCCCCCAGAGTCCGGATTTAGCAGCTAAATAATATGGTAACCTTAGCTAGTATCAGTTCTAGTCAATCCATGTGCATAGTTTTTAGCAGAGATTTTATATTATATTTATAAATATAAATATATATATATTATATATATATATATTTTTTTAATTACCTACCCTCTAAATGAATCTGTGATAACTTTTCCTTCAATTATTGTCCCCCCAACTTATGACAGAGGGAAACAAGGCAGACAAGATGCGATTTAATATAAATAACCTAGTGACTGAGCCGACTTGGCTGTGGCTCCACGTCGCCCTGAGGATGCCCGAACGGGCGAAAGTGCTCGGCCAGCTAATAAAAAATTGGGGAGTGAGTCGCCTGGTTTTTCTCCACATCGAGAAATGCGACGAGAAGGAAAAGAAGTATAAAAATCCATCTATTCGTTGGAAAGCTCGGCAGTCGAGCCGTATCGTTCGGCGATTAGTTTCACTTTTTATAACTAAATGGGAGGGAATGAAAATATTTCAAATTACAAATTCACTAGGATCTTGCCCATAGCAATATGTTTGTAGGCGGAAACGTTCGGGTCGCGAATCATGATAGAAGCAAAATAATAAATAAACCGCTGTACAATATTTGCAGCGTTTTTATTGGATTAACGGATTCGTAAAAATCAAATTTTCAGAGGAGTTTACATTTTTTCACATTTACAGATTTTCACATTTTTTTCCTGGGCGATTACAAAGATTTATTGTTGAATAATAAACGAAAAACGTGATGAACTTTCAACGCCATTAGAACTCACTCGATCGCCTGCTTCCTTGCTCGTAAATAAATACTCAGCTCGCTCAACAGTTTCACCGTTTCGTATTCGAAATGTGAAATAGATAGGAAATGCCGAATTTGGAAGAGCTACGTTGAAATCGTTCGCGGAATTTGAATTTTTCACAATGATCGCACTTAGTTGAACATGAGATCGGCGTTATCTAATCTAGCGTTAACAATCGTCAGCTGATACCGTCTCAATGCTACCAACAACTAAGGCGACAGTGTTGCTTCAACATGGAAATTGTCAGTTCGGATCGAATCGCTGTTGAGTGTGGTAGGTAGCTACTGAATTTTGGTTTATTATTCAATAATATTTTTTGTTGTAAACATATCGAACTAAGGTATCACTACATAAAAGAACAATATGATAAAGGCTCGATTGAAATTAAACACTGTCCAACTGAATTTCAAACTGCAGATATATTCACTAAAGCACTTGGTCCTGAAAAATTCTCAAAATTTAAAAAAGAACTTGTTTCCTAAAAAAGAGAAGTAATTAAAATTAAAAACACTGAAACTTGAAAACTTTTTAAAAAAAATTGCAAACTTTAAAAACTACCTAAAATCAAACAGTAAAGTTGAATCTAAAATGGTGCACAACTTAAAACATTCTTGGTTGAGTCGTCGCATCTCTCATCGTACTGGGTTGGTGAGGGGGAGAAGAACCAGGCGACATGTTCTCCGATTTTTTATTTACTGGCCGAGCACTTTCGCCCCTTCGGGCATCCTCAGGGCGATGTGGAACCATAGGTTACCATAGGCTGTGGTAACCTATGGTTCCACATCGCCCTGAGGATGCCCGAAGGGGCGAAAGTGCTCGGCCAGTAAATAAAAAATCGGAGAACATGTCGCCTGGTTCTTCTCCCCCTCACCAACCCAGTACGAACTTAAAACATGATTAAAACATTCTAAAAACTAAAACTTCCTAAAAACTAAAATATTGCTAGTAAATAAATTTAAAAAAAATAAAAATTCAACAGGTCAAAAAAAATTTACAAAAATTCAAATTGAAATTTTTCTTGTGATTTGTTCTAAATTAAAGTCAGTGTCAGAAGCAAGCAATTACGAGGGTGTGTTGAATAATGACAATTTAATTAAAATAATTGCTTGCACGAACTATCGAACCCTAATGATTAATATTGTGCTAATCGATAACCACTTGTAACTTTCTATCGATTGTACTCAATCTCGTTGTTGTTCTACATTGATGTTCGATGTTTCAAACATCGAAAGTCCACAACATCGATGGTACCGATATATCGACCAAAAAAACATCGATGTTTTATAAACACCAACAATAAATTAATAAAAAATAATACCAATATTTTCATTTGTTAGTAAATTACAGGCATTGCCGTTTAACTTTTGGTATCAACTCAAAAGGTGAAACTGAAATCAGTGTTATCAAAGCCTTACACCCGGTACCCACTGAAAAATAAATGTAAAAATCCCACAATTTTTTACGGATTGTTTCAATAACCCCTCGAATGTTCTATACTCAAGTAAAAACAGAGCCTCTATCTAAAAAGAAAAAAAAATCGGGATTACTACGCTGATGTAAACAAAAACATCGACGCATAGACATCGATGCCTGAAAAACATCGAAGCCTTGACATCGATGTTAAACATTGAAGCCTTGACGTCGATGTTAAACATCGAAGCCTTGACATCGATGTTAAACATCGAAGCCTTGACATCGATGTTAAACATCGAAGCCTTGACATCGATGTTAAACATCGAAGCCTTGACATCGATGTTAAACATCGAAGCCTTGACATCGATGTTAAACATCGATGTTTTTAGTCCGATACATCGATGTTTTTCTAACATCGATGTCCCAACCCTAGTTGTATCGTGTTTTTCCGTCCTTAAAATTCTAAAGTAAAAATTAAATATTTTTCGAATACAATTTACAGTACAACAGCTTTACCATCTGAATGATCCTCAACCTCTGAACATAAAACCCGACAGTTTGAAGCGCTGGACAAATAAAATTGATCAAATTTTAAAAGTATTTATATTTAATACTTTCGCCCCATTTTCGGGGGAGGGGGATTAGGGCGCCTTTTTCAAATAATATCTGTCTGTTTGGAGACGGTGTTGAATTTGACAATTATCATCCTGTTTTTTTTTTAAGTTGTTTTTGAAAATTCATTATCCGTTTAATTTTCCTTTAATTTATTCCTCCAGGCGCAACCATGTCCAAGTATTACATCAAAATCGTTCCGACAATAATGGTGGACTCTCTTGATAACATGTTACTTACAAACCAGTTCTCCGTTACAAAACATGAAAAAGTAAGCTTTGCTTCATTATTTTATTGGTCTTAAAATTTTTATATTGGTCTTATTTTATTTAATATTGGTCTTATGTTATTATTACGTATTATTCTATTTTATAAATATATTATTTTATTTGGTATTATTTTAAATTATATTAGTCCTATTGTATTTTTTGTTTTTGTTTGTTCTTATTCGATTATTTTGCTCTTATTTTATATATTGGTCTTATTTATATAGGTCTTTTTTATTTAATATTGGTCTTATTTTATCTTATATTGGTCTTACGTTATTTTGTAATAGTCCTATTCTATTTTATATTGTTCTTATTTTATTATTTTGGTGTTATTTCATTTTATATTATCTAGTGTTATTTGATTTATATTGGTCTTATTTTATTTACATATTTTTTATTTAATATTGGTCTTATTTAATTTAATATTGGTCATATTTTATTTTACCTTGGTCTTATTATTTTTTTATTGGTCCTATTTCATTTTATATTAGTCTTAGTTTTAATAATAATTATTTAATTAAAATATATTTTCTTATTTAATATTGACCTTATTTTATTTTATATTAGTCTTAGTTTTAATAATTATTATTCTTATTTATTTATATTTTCTTATTTAATATTGACCTTATTTTATTTTATATTGGCCTCATTATTTTCATGTTGGTCCTATTTCATTTTATATTGGTCCTATTTTATTTAATATTAGTCGTATTTTCTTTTGTATTGGCCTTATTTTGAATTTGGTTTTATTTAATTTATATCGGTCTAATTTTGTTATTTTTGGTCTTATTTTATGTTATATTGGTCGACTTTTTTATATTGGTTTGTTTCATTGGTATCGTTCAAATTTTCGATTTCAGGTGATGGAATTAACCCACGGTGCTTCAGGTATGCCAGGAATCTTCTTCAATTACGACATATCAGCGTTGATGGTTAAAATCGTCGCTAAAAATGTGTAAGTGATATTTTATTTTGATCGTTTCAAAAAATCAAAAAAATGCCCGAATCAAGATAAAACGCGCTCGAAGAAAAAAATCCCACCTCTTGACTAATTTATTGCATATTTTTTGTTCTTCAGCTCCTGATCAATTATTCACAATCGAACCGTTTTTGTATTTTTGTTCAGGCCCATCACACACTTGATTACCGATCTCTGCAGCATAATTGGTGGCGTTTGGGTGTTCGCCATGTTCGTCGACTCTATCTTCTACCGATCGTCTAAATTGCTCAACAAAATCGAACTGGGAAAAGCGAGCTAGGAACGGAGTGGAAAAAAATTGGCACATTTTCTCTCACGCGTTGGCCATCTAGCAGATTCGACATCATACGAAACAAATGCAGTACGCATGTGCTAAATGGACATTTTCATCACCCGCTGACTCTTAATCTTCCAATCTGGCAGCGCCGAAACGCCAAATGACCGCAACATTCCTTGATATAATTCAACATCAATGTTCAAATAGTGAAAATTGAACCTCAGCTCCGTGTTGTCCATTTGCAAAAAAAAGTCGCTCTATTTTTCACGCACAATTTATTATCTTATTTCGGTCAATTTGTGCGTGATCATTTTTGTGCCAAATTCGGACCGTTTGTTAAAATTGTAACCGTAATTTAGCCTTGGACAACCATAAAACGTCACAAGATTTTGCAAAAGTGATGGAATGAAAGGGATGGGAGGAATGGAATTTTTGAAAATTAAACGATGAATTAGATAGTGATCGGAGAGGATGGAATTATTGGAACTTGCGGAGGGCATTAACACCTTCGACATAAATCGACATTCCGTTGTGTTTGCAAGGTAGACAAAAGATTTATTACTTGGGACTTTATTTATTACTTGGGACTACTTTATTATTTATAACTTGGGCAATTTTTTATTGGCTGACCTCTCGACAGGCTTATTTTTCTTATCGGTCAATGTCGATTCGATTTTCTACATCGATATTTCTAGCACACAATATCTTCCACTACTCTCTTCCGAAAATTGTTGCACAATTGACAAATGGAAATTTTTCATCTTGTATTTCAGGGATACAATGGAGTAAAAAAATTGTCAAGTCGTATGATTACGCCATAAAAGCAAGAAAGGATCTAATTTTAAATGCAGACGATATTTCACGGCACCCGAGTATTAACCTAAACAGATTTGTTGTTTGTAAATCAAGGCACAATTTCTTCTTGTCTAGTTCAACTTCATTATTGTTTCCAAGTGGTTTTCTTTTTTTTTTGGCTAATGTGGAATGTCCGGTTGGAAAGGATGGGTTATCGTGATTACAATTTAACTTTCGGCTTTATAATTTTCTACTTTCCCCTCCTGTTTTCTTGTTCATTGAAATAAGTTCTGGGCAAGGTAAGCCAGTGGTGGCAGCGTTACTAATTATTTTCCCTCTAAGCTGAAGGCTTACAGCAAGAATGATGTATTTTAGTAACAGTTGTTGATAGGGGATTGAGAAAAATGGAGAATTTTTGTAAATTGATTGCTTTATTCAACAGACCATGAAACTTATTTGTTCTGGCAGGTAGACGCGCTGGGAACAGTTTCTGAAACGAAAAAGTAAATACAATTGTTGTAGGCTATGTTGTAGGGATATTTTGAGAGCAACTTTGAAACAACCAAGTTGGCTGTTATTCCGGCTTGAAGCACCGTAATGTGTTGGAAATGTGTGGGCTGAATAATTTTGAAATTTTCTTCTCCAGGTATTACTTCTTTCTGCTGGTGGAGGGGGAGAATAATGAGACGACCTCTTCTTCATTTTTTTCTTTTTATTACGCCGAGTACTTTCGCCCGTTCGAGCTTCTTCAGGGCATTATAGGACCAAGGGTACCTGTGGCCATAGGCCCTTGGTCCTATAATGCCCTGAAGAAGCCCGAACGGGCGAAAGTACTCGGCGTAATAAAAAGAAAAAAAAAATGGAGAAGAGGTCGTCTTGTTATTCTCCCCCTCAACCTGCAGAAAGAATTTTGAAATTAATACTCACGGGTGATCTTGTTGAGGATCCAATCGCGGTAAGCAGTGACAGCAGTGTTGACACCAGGAGCACCAGGTTGTGCGCAGCCATATCCGTAGGAGACAATACCCACAACTGTGTAACGATTAGTGGCTGGGTCTAACCAGATGACTGGTCCGCCGGAGTCACCCTGAACAAATAATGCTTGTTAATTCGAATGAAACATTGAGCCAAGTTGGATCTCGAATCGGCGCTTTTCTACTAAGGTGTTTCAGTGTTGAACAATTGAAAGCTCGTACTTGGCAAGCGTCTTTCCTAAGCGTGTAGGTGCAGAGTTGGCCAGCAGTGATGCCTGGGTAGACCTTAGAGCAATCAGAAACAGGCTTGACGTCGAGATCGACCTTCTGAAGAAGATTCGGCTGAGGACCGTTTGAGTAAAGAGCTCCCCATCCTGCAAATAAGTCAGTTGGCTGGTAAAAATGTTTGAAGTGATGCTTAGCTGCGGTGTGATTTCATAATTGACAAGATTTAATGGCGTTGATTCGCGGAAGCAACTTACCAATAACACGGACTTTAGATCCGATAATGTTGAGGTTGGCCTTGGGGAAGCAAGCGGGTCCGATGGTTTTTTGGAAAGGGATTTTGCTAGCGAGGACAAGGAGAGCAACGTCGTTTTCAGTATTGCCTCGCTGGTTATATTGCTCATGGTTGATCATACTTTGGACGGCAATGATGGTTGTCCTGGATTCGCGGTCTGTAATAAATAATAAATACCAGTTGATGAACTGATTCCAACGATACTGACATAGATAATAGGGGTATTCATGGTCGGTGTCAAGAGATCGAGATGTCGAGAAATTGAGAAGTCGAGAACCGCGCGTACCATGAAGATCCCCCGTGTCGAGATCGAGAAATCGACTAATCTGTTAAGAGCTCCATGGCAACCATATCTAATCGTCCGATGTAATGATAGTGAAGCCGTTGCCGCCATTTGCTTTCGTTTTTTCGTGGTTTTCAATTTCCAAAAGTGCCTAATCGACCGTTAGCATGCCGAGAAAAAGTCGGAAAGAGATTGCAGTTGAAAAATGGAAATCGGAAATTGTGGAAATGTGAATCGGAGTCTCGCTTGTTTACAATTGTTTACATGGACACGCCGAATCTCGACTTCTCGACGGATTTCTCGACGCTTTTTTGGATCGAATTCGATTTCTCGATCGAGAAGTGAAATGAAGTACTGCGCATGTCCGGTCGAGAAAGTTTCCATGGCAACCTTATCAATCTCGACTTTCTCGAGGTCTCGACACCGACCATGAATACCCCTATTCTGTGATATGGGTGTCTAGATCATGGAATAATGCGACGTACTCGACTGGGTGTCATGTTCAGCAAGGACGACATCGAGAGCTTTGCCAGCTCCAGGGTTGCAGTGGGCTGCAGTCAGGACGTGACGTTCAGTTATGATGGTTCCTCCGCAGAAGATGAAGCTGGGGCGACCTCTGTAGGTGATGCCAGCAATCAGAGGATATTCGTTCACATGAGTATCCCGCCCTCCGACGATCCTACCCTGCAATCAAACATGATTTATTCCTTCCCTTGTCGTCGCAGTTTTTTATGTCCAGGGGTTGTGAGGGGGAGAAAAACCAGGCGACTCGTTGTAATCAGCGACTTTTGGGTTCGCTGATCTGAGGATTGGGATCATGAACCCTGCCTTCTGAGAGGCTTAGAAATAACGTGAATTGAGATACTGACTTTATTATTATTGGAAATGAATTTAAATTATATGCGCCACTGAGGGAGGATCCGAGTCCGATGGGCTCACTCACCGGGTATCCCCGTTGTCCGGCGCAGTAACAAGACACACGAGGTTCCAACGTTACCGTCACAGTTGTCACAGGAGTTGCTTTACCTGTTACAACGATATAGTCACAATTGTTACGGGCACCACCGTTACAGTCACAAGTAACGGATAGATGGTAACCGGAGTTACTCTCACGCGAATAGAACGATTACTGTTACCAACGACACAGTCACGAATGTTAAGGCACAATAGTTACAGTCACAACTACCGGAGACGACAACTCTGGACCAACCTGGTCCTTCAACTTTAACCACTCGAATCTCTTTTCTTGACTCTCCTTTGCTCTTTTATATGGTCTCCCCACCCCTTTACAATGGAGTGGGGAGCCATCAGAGCGGACACCAATGGATCAAACAAACACTATAACCCTCTATTACACCGGTTCTCCGATTTTTAATGGCTGGCCGAGCACTTTCGCCCATTCGGGCATCTTCAGGGCGACGTGGGGAAATGGTATTTAAAATAATTATAAAGAATATAATTGTAAATATAATTTAAAAAATCAATTATAATAAATTTAAAATAAAAATAATGATATTTTCACCTACCGATTCCTTGTTGGTGTAACCGCAAGTACAGTTGGTAGATGTCCTTCCGCCTCCCTGGCCCCATTCGGAGGAGTCCTGGGCACAAGCGAAAGCGCTCAACAAAAGAATAGCTGCTACAGTCTTCATCATTGCTGTATCACTCGCCAATGATACCTTAGCTCGTCATCGTCCGATATTTATACTAGCCCAATTTCGAACACGAATAGATCTCGTAGAAAATATTTGACGAGCAAATAATTGTAAATTGTCTGATTAGTATGTACTCGAACTAATGAACGAAACTGCTGAATATTAATTGACGCCGAATAACAAACATCGCGTGCATCATCCAGTCAACCGCTCTGCAACCAAAACGCGACGTTTAGCCAATTTTGGTTTATTATTCAATAATAGACCAAACGACCATTGTAGTCGTCCAAGATTTTTTTTAATTTTTTTTTAATTTTTTTTTTTTATGATTTCCGTTTCAATGCATGTAGAATCCAAATATCCAATAAAAAAAAAAAAAGTTGTCAAGTTTGCTGTAGGCCGACAACATTTTTCGAAACAAAACTATGTAAGCTTAATTCTCGAAATTTTCACTAAATTGCTACCTCAATTTTATCGATATTTTCGAGGATGAGAAAATCATATTTTCCAAGGTTTTTCTGAAAAATATGTATTTGGTATCAATTTCTATAGATTTTTGGACGCTGAATCGAATTAGACAATCAAGAGGTCGATAGCTTTATCTGTTCTCGAGTTATCACAGCTTTTGTGTCGAAATTTGGAGATTTTCAGAAATTTGACATGAGGATAATATATCTCGAGAGTTCTTAGAGCTATGAAAATAATTCTACACGTGTTAGAACTCTCGTCGAACACTGTTGTCGACTCCACCTTTTGGCTAAAAATGTAGCTCTTGATTTGGAAATTGAGACAAATAAAAATGATTTAAAAAAATGATTAAAATTACAATAGTTGCTAAGGAGTTTTCCCTTACGCACATGTTCGGGTTTTTCGTTCACACATTTCGGAATAATTACTATCACAAAAGGATAATCTTCTTAAATCATTATTTAAGCGAAGGAATAATAAACCACAGGCTTCGAAAATTATTATATTTGACGATAGAGGTGTTTAATGTTTGTGATAGCGAGTGAATGACTCCTGATTTGCATCGCTAGGGTCACACACCGTACATCCGTGCTATCCAGTATTGGAAGTATTCACATTCTCCAAAGGTAAATATATATTTGAACGTTTAAGAGGTCATAAATAGGTTTTTTTGGCGGGTGAACGGAGATAAATTTTCAACGTTCATGTCACATACTACTTCCGCGATATCGAGATATTGCTCGAATGCTTTGTGGTTGCAAAAATGTTTTCGAACAAGGTCTAGAAATGTTTGCTAACGGCGAATTATGCTAGATTTCATACGACAAAATTGATATACAGAAATGATAATAAATTATGATTACGATAGGTTTTCATCACGAGTTGAACTAATCCATCAAAATAAACGAAGACAACAAGGCAAAAACGTGTTACCAATTTATGATTTTGAGACCAATAATCAATGATTAAACGTCGTGAATATTAAATTAAAACATTCAATTCGTTGTTAATATTTTCTCATTTTTGTCAAAATAAATTACAAATAAATAAACCAGCGTGAAATAGGAAAATCCATTAATCGTTTAAACACTTTAAATCGAGGGTATTGTGGAGAGGGAAGAAAAACTGACGAACTGCGCTCAGAAATTATTGCAGAAATCAATCTCTTGGCTTTTATTTTATATTTAACAATTTTCCCGGTGAAGCCTGGAAAATTTAGATCTCCCCTGAGTTTTCTTTCCGCTAAGCCCTGGGTCAAGATGCCAATCTACTGCTCCTGAGGTCTCGTCTATGGAAAATTTCGTTTCATTCAAAGCCAATGGGTATTTGTCAGCCAAATAAGGGCGAAGAAAAAAAATTGTTTGGTTAAAATGAAAATTATTTCACCGTTCATTCAAGAACGAGAGGTTCGAATAATTGTACCACTTGTATTTCAGATTAGCGTATAATTTACAAATAGGTGCATTAACTTATGCATCGGTTCAAGGTGTCAAAGTATTCAAGGTACAAAAAATAGTTGTAAGAAAATGTAAAAAAAAGTAGAAAAAATCATTTTAAAAAACTAACATGATATCTAAATAGTTTATAGAATGTTTGAGGTCGAGGAGCACTTTAGGTCCAGGATGAGAGGAATAACTCTTGTTCATCGTTTATGGCTCGAGCGGTTTCTAATATAGAATAATCATCTAAATTAACTGTTACAATTAATATAAGTTTGGTATTTTTATACCTCTCGACTCTAGATTTAAGATTGCAGAGGTGACTTGTGTAATATTTAATTGGAAGGAGTCAACTGTAGAGGGGCGTATTGTTTTATTTACAAACACAATTTAGCAGTACGATAATTTGTTTAATTCTGATGGCAACAATGCCGGTACTGTTTTTGATACGTGTGCTGTTTCACCCTGTCCGCCATTTTCTTTCTCTTGCTGTGTTGCCGCGTGTGCTCGTGGCTGCTGTGTGATTTCTTGTTCGCCTCCAATTAAAAATATCGTTCGTGCAGTTCAATTGGTTATTATATCACCTCTGGAATTTCTATAGGGCGAAACTCCTAGAGATATAAATACTGTAAAAGTTACAATATTCCTCTCGCTCGCAAATGGCTCCTAGGACTAATTGACAAAGAGCTTTGGAAATGGTAACTAATTGTGACAGTCAGTGGGAGACCATTTTCGTCTCAACGGACCCGAATCCAGAGGAAATTTAAAATTTTTTTAGATAAAAATTTCCGCTCAGAATTTCACTTGTTCAATTGATGCGTGAAGTAGAAATTGTGCGTTTGAGGAGTAGACGGTGACGGGTAGAACAATTCGGATTCATCTGGCTGTTGAAGGTGTCTATTGATGGCATAGTACTGCGGTGGAGGCGTTGAAGTATCATCTCTCGGTGCAAGGAACCTATGGCTAGCTATGGGAGGCTGAGGTGTCGACGTGACTGCGTATGTGATAGCCACCGGAGTTGCAGTTGGTGTGACAAATTGTACTACTTCTTGGTTTCCAGGGTACGCAGGCTGCTCATTGCGAGATGTAACTTCTTGAACTGGCGAGTAGTCACGTGCTTTACTGTAACAAGACATTCGTGGTAATCCCCATAAGTCCATTTCAACTACCAATGTACTACCCCTTGGACCGGCTTGTGGTCCTTTACTGTTGTATTGACTCATAACAATTTAGAACTTGACAGTGAGAGGCTTTTCCTAGGAATGAATATAGCGTAATATAGAGAAAATAGTGGTGAGGATAACGGCGATATCCCTTCTGGAGGATTTCGAGGTAAGGAATTCCCCTCAGCGTCTGGAAGAGGGTTCACTATATATTTTTTTTTTTTTTTTTGGAGGAAAATCGCTTTTTAGAGATCTCGACGAATTCCATTCGCCAACGTAACATTATTGTTGAAGCAAGATGTACTAACTAACTCGATCCATCAATGCTGGACAGAGGTAGCTTTCAGTGGTATCCCCATCGATGACAGAACTTTTACGGGATAAGAGGTTGAATTTACATGGAGGTTAATATTACAGCTTCGAATTCAAGGCCGTGGACTGATTTACAGTGGTGGATTTGTCGATCTCCCGTTTGCCAAATTATGAGATTATATCTCTCCACTTTGCTGTGGACTTGAAAGCAATCAACCGACTGGTAGCAATCCCATTCTTGGTTGGGAAGGTTTGAGTCCATCGACATAGAAGCGATTTAGCATTGGTGTCATGATCATAACTAGAAAAGGCACATCAAAAGCTTGAAAACTCATTGTGGGAACCCATGAAGGTTTATAGACCTTTCAAGGTCATTATGGCCATCCAAGAGGCTGGAATACCGACCGCCAACAAAACGTTCTTCGCCCCCCAAGATCAACGCCGGACCTTTGCCTAGTCAGCCACACATCGAGGCTAACTTAGCGGCCCGTGTCGTGCATAGCCGGGTTAAGGCCGCTCAAGAGGCCCTATGCAAACGGCTAGTACTTGTGCAACATCCAGGCGTTCCAAGTATGATCTCATGAGTGGGTTCAAGTCCGCCAATCAACCGTGGCGAACTTCCCCTTCAAGGGGTTATTCATTGACGGCAAGAGGCTAACCAGGTGGACCCTGTCTGAAGCAATCACCGCTCAACATGAGTTGGGATCGAACCGATCCTTCTTTTGGCCATTGGTCATGGTCTGCCTTGTGAACATTTCATCAACTCGCAATATCTATAGAGGGACAAAATCCTTTATTGTCGGGTTCAGACGACCCCAAAATGCTTTACGGTCGTTTCAAGACCAAATATTCAATCCAGCAAGAAAATATCCTGAGCAGGAGGATAATTATGGCCCCCAGGGCTGCCCATAGTCTTAGTCCTATCACAAAGGACTACCCTGAGGAACTGGCAGCCACACGATAAGCCAGACTTCCCCATACTCAAGGCTGAGATTCCCTGTAGAACATGGAGGGATCGAGCCAACATCTTGAGACAGCCTTCAGCTCATCCCCATTCCGACATCACAATAGCTACCCTATAAATGGGAACCGCACGTTTGGCAACCCAATTCTCATAACTAAGTAAGGTTGACCGACTGCTCCTGGTCCAGTATTGCTGCGTCGACACTAAGCCTTGATGATCAAAGTTAAGCTTAATGTGTGAATTGTACTCTAGTTCTTGCAATGGAGAAGAGTCAACTGGGATTATTTTGCCAGTTTTGAGTGACTTTGGGTTTGAAATATCAGCAGGTAATGAGTATTAGTTCAGTGGAACCATAGGGTCTCCGTGGCTGTAGCATCCCCTGGTTCCATCCCCTATGGATCTACTGGCCGTTGTAAATGTATGGTGGGTCAGCATGCAGGGATTCACTGGCGTTCGAGTTGGGAAGCTGAGTTCAATATTTGCAAATTGACCTTTTTAACATGTCAATCGTTGAGAAAATATTACTTATTAGAAGGTTTCCAAAATTTATCTGCTAACTCACTTTTGCTGCAAATAGTAAGGAGAACTGAGGATGTGATTTGAGGTCGGTGTCTTATACACAGGCTTACGCTTCACTGCTGAAGGTTCATAAGGTGATTCGACGGTATTATCTTCATTATCGTATCTGTAATAAATAAAAAACGACACGAAGTTAGACTATTTGGACTAAGTAGATCGGCAAGGGGTAAAATTGTCCTCATTCGGTCTAGGTACGGAAGCATTGGGTTGGTTTTTGGTAGGCCAGTAAGGCCACTAGGTACATCCACAATAATTTGCTTTTGTCGGACGAGAGCGCAAGGCAAATGATGGGTACACATTTGGCTCGGTACGGGTCCTCATTCAGTTTTGGCCATCCGCTAATCCCTCACTTTGGATAAGACTCAACATTTTTCGTTCGGCTCCAGTCAACAAAAGCTAAACTGTAATACCTGATAGTATGGAGAACATGAGGAAGAAGTTCTCCCTGTATCTGGGGATTTACTGGATCTTTAATAATTTTGTACCTGACGTCAGCTTTGTAGCCGTTATCGTCGGCCGTGTAGCTAACGACTTGGACTCGACCGTCGGGTAATTTGACGCGATACTCGCCCTTTGTTAGAGCGCCATGATGTGCTTGCGAATGGGAGAAATCATCGCCGCGGTCACCATCTTTCACCGTGTATGAGAAAGCGTAATTCTTGGGAGCGAGATTCTGAAACAAACAAGGTTAACAAACCACATCATAGTGAAAATTTCAAGACCTTGAAGGTTCACCAACATTCGTATAACAATTTAGGCCGAGAAAACTTCAGAGAGCGACTCACTAACTGTGGCATACCAGTACCAGCTAAGGATAACTTTTATCGAATGGATTGTTACTGAAATATTGTTACGTTATATTTTTGGGGCGGCTGAGCAAGAGGGAGAACGTTTGAATTCCCATGGTATCGCAGTGGCGGTGGCGAAGGTGGCGCAGCCGATGTAACTGGAAACTGTATCGGAGAGGATTGACCTATAGGGCTGAGAAAGGCAGCACGAAGAGGTGCTCTGTGTTGCTGGTTTACATCTTGAAGGGTTTGCTCGTCTTGAGATACATCCTGAAAAACGATTTTTTTTTGTTTCAGAGAAATCCTCCATGAATGTTTTATTTAAAAAAACAAAAAAAAAAACAGAGCTGTTCAAAAAAATCTGGATTAGAACGTTTTAATGTTAAAAAATTATCAAAGCAGTCATAGTCATTGTTTTGTGGGGATAGGGATTAAAGTAAAATAAAAGTATAATCTTGCTATCCAACCACGGATTTAATGAAAAATAAAAAGGATCTTGGTTTTACGGGCTTTAATTTGCTTTTCCTTTCAAACTAATGAAATAAATAAATCAATAAATGACCAAAAATATTAAAATAAAAATTGTCTTGATAAAAAATAAAACAAAGAGTCCAAACCGGTCGCGAGCGGAACGGCGCGATATCGTCCGTTCACACGTAAGACGCGCACGACGGAACTGTTCAAACGTCGAAAAATTTCACCACTGCACTTATGCGTACTCTCACCTGGTCGACTATAGATGATCCTCGGAATTACAGCGACGACGTCGCTTCCGGGTGCGCGGGAGTCCTACCGGGAGAGTATGCGCACACGTGGCACACGAAAGACGTGGTGATCAGACGAGCGATTCGGATCAAACCACAAAACCCTTCGACGATAGACGTGGAAGGCCGTAATTCTCTGCTGGACGAAAAACGTATCCACGGACAGAAAATTCGGATAGAAAACGATAAAGTGCTTATACGAAGCAAGACGAGGCGAGAGGACATACGGTCACTCCAAACACCGACGACGGAAGAGACGAGACGTCACGATAGACGGACGACCGAGATACATTGCCTATCCAATCTCAACATGTAGCTATCGTCGCGCAGGTGCGGTAAAAACGCCCGCACCCAATACATTTAGGATAGACAATGATTTATGATAAACATAAATATAAAATAAACAAAAAAAAAGGAAAAGCCAGCCCACACTTATTCGGTAACATAACAGTCATCGATGTTCAAACCCTAAGTTGTTGATATTCATGACACGATTTCTCAATTTCAACATTCAACATCCCCCTTAACCACATCCCAGGCTGTTTTTTCCTCTTTTTTGGCCTAGAGCCAACTTACGTTCTTTATGAAGCCCAACATCAGATCAAATTTACGTTTTGTTTAAATTTTTGTGGCTTTGCAGGTTTTGGGATTTTTCTCCAATTCAGGGGATTTTTCCACTTGGTTTAGCGGGATTTCCAGAAAGTCACTTCACAAAACTGGAGAGAGGACTCCGACAGGCTCAACTCTTTGGAATATAGAAGGTTATTTTTGCTAGTCGGTTTCTTCTCAATAGGGAAGACACTTGAGTAGCCAAGTCGGTTCAGAAGCATGGTGTTGTTCTGTTGGATGGCTGAAATGTGCTAGTTTAGAGAGTGTGGTAGGGATGAAGCTAAGATTTCAGCAGTTATGCACACATTTGAGCGCGTGAGAGTAGTGGCTAGCTGTACTATTGTTTTTTCATCGTTTTGATTTCTGCGATTTTCCAGGTATTTGGTGGTCCTGAAAATGACCAGTGGAATAGTGGCATCCTCGCAACAGCAACCAAATCAACCCCCTAGAACATCCAATAGGAAGAATACTGAAGGTATACTTGGAAAAATATGACATAATATGGAGTAATGCTTACATTAATTGCGTCGTAGTATGATATCTGAGGTTTGATCGGCTGAAAATACGAGTTTAGCTGCGACCTTGGCTGTTGCGGCTCGATTTGAGCAGTTTCAGGAACCTTGGGAAACTGAATGGGTGCTCCACTCGTTCCAGGGTTGTCTCTCGTTTCAGGACGTTGGAAGAACTGGTAAGGATGCGGAAGGCTGCTCACATCCTGAGGTAGACTGGCCTGTGATAAAGTGATGAGCAGTTTGGTGTTGTAGGGACGAAGTTCATTATTAGTATAAATATAAAGACTACGAGGGATATCCAGAAAGGCTATTTCTAGTATTGGTATTCTTTGGTTCCAAGCCCTTAGCTATTAGTGCGCAGGGCTTTGGACTTTGCAAACACTTTTTGTTTGCAGGTGGGGCGCAGCAGTATGTTGCCGGATTCCAAAACTGCACACTGACAAGCCCCTGAAGGAAGGTATACCAAAAATATTATCATTGTTTTCTTCTGAAAGTACAGTTACCGTTTCTTCGAGATATTGGCGACTGTTTTCAAGAGTGTAAGCATGATGGTTGAAATTTCTCGGCCTAAGAAACCTCTCAGGAACACCCACTTCCAGGGTGTGGCCCGCAGCCGCCAGCAAACAGGTCACAGCCACCTATGGCAGAGGGAACATGAAATTAGGGCACTGATTCTCGCTTCCTGCTTTATCATTGATCGCAAGCGGGGAAGAACCTCTGTTGGATTATCTCTATTCATAAAAAGGGAGGGATTAGACTCATAATACGAGAGGGACCCAAAAGTAACCAGGAGGTCATTATTAAGTAGGTATTGAAAGTAGATTAGCATTGTGAAAACTATTGAAATTAGGATGGGTCTTGGGTATTAAATTAAATAAAATTTCGTTTTTGGGTAGTCACTTCATATCTTCTTGGTTTTGAAGTTTGCGGGGGAGAAAAACTGGGCAACTCGTTCTCCATTTTCTTTATTGCCCGCCGAGCACTTTCGCCCCTTCGGGCATCATCAGGGCTTTGTAGCACCATTGGTAGCTACGGGGCGAAAGTGCTCGGTGGGCACTAAAGAAAATGGAGAACGAGTTGCCCAGTTTTTCTCCCCCGCAAACTTCAAAATTAAATAAAACTGTAATTTGCGTGTGTTATATCATTGCGTTATATCGATAATCGATAACTATCGAACAGAGGAAAACGATGAGCGATATATTGACCAACGCATATCGATGGACATCGATAATTGAAGAGGAAATATCGGAAATATCCCAGATTCCCAACCCTAGCTCCAGCCATGATTCCAGTTGAACTTGAATTCAGCAAGAAATAGAGTTTATTAGACGATAATCAACAAACTCAAATGTTCCTGCACACCATGAAGCTGCATCTGGACTACCTCAAAAAGATAGCATCTATGAGCACAGACCGGCTGCCGGGACACATTGCACGTGAGGTATGCAGGGTGCGATGTGGATGGTTTGACGAGTGGGCAAATGTCTGGAAGCAGTTTTTTGGAGCGGATTCGCAACTGAACAGCATCGAAGAAATTTTGAGAGGGTGGAGGACTCTTAAAAGAATTGAAATTGGCGGAATCCAACGCAGTGGCCAAGGCGGCCAAAAACTCTGCAAACCATTTGTTGTATGCGGCGCTCGATCACGAGAAAACAAGCTATATTGAGGTGGAGGATAGCTGGTTTGTGAGCAACATTATGAGGGCGCGGGGAGAGCTGATGGATCTCAATGGGGAAGACGCCTATTTTTTATTTTCGTTGCTAATGGCCTGAATTCTGCTATTTGGTGTCAGCCGAAGAGGGAATGACCAATTTTTCATGAAAATTGTGAGTTTCCGCGGAGAAAATCGCTAAGGAAAATCAGCGGTTTGAATAAACCCGGAGATGTAACTCCAACCGATTGAAGTAACTCCCTAGAGCGCTCTGCAGTCGGCTGAAAGACAGACAACAACAACAAGACGGTCTTTTTGACTGGAGTCATGCTAAATCGAGTAAGTGACGCTGACTTCACTGCTACTTGTTAAGTTTTTTTAATCGTCGAGTTAGTATACCGCCCAAAATGCCTCGTAGTAATCTCACAGCAACCTCAAATCATTGCTCCCAATGTTAGTTTATTCTTCCGAAGTTACAAGCGCTAGTGTCGATATTCACGTTCAACGGACTAGTTATGACGTAATAACACTATTCATTTTTCGTACTGGGTTGGTGAGGGGGAGAAGAACCAGGCGACATGTTCTCCGATTTTTTATTTACTGGCCGAGTACTTTCGCCCCTTCGGGCATCCTCAGGGCGATGTGGAACTATAGGTTACCACAGCCTACAGGGTAACCTATGGTTCCACATCGCCCTGAGGATGCCCGAAGGGGCGAAAGTACTCGGCCAGTAAAAAAAAAATCGGAGAACATGTCGCCTGGTTCTTCTCCCCCTCACCAACCCAGTACGATGAGAGATGCGACGACTCAACCAAGAAGTATTCATTTTTCGTTCAAAATCATCGGTTTTCATTCATAAGCGATTTTCTCCGCGGAAACTCACAATTTTCATGAAAAATTGTTCATTCCGTCTTCAGCTGACACCAAATAACAGAATTCAGGCCATTAGGAACGAAAATAAAAAATAGGCGTTTTCCCAATTACCAGATCGCTCGAATTATTATTTTATTAGAAAAATGAACTTGAGTAATAATCGCGCACAAAAATTACAACCGCCACGTTTCCGTTTCTAAGCCGCACTCCTGTCTTCTCCTGCTGCCGTCATTCCGGCCCTTTTCGGGGTGTCGTGACAGGCATAATCATTCTCCAACAAATATATTAAATGGGGAAGGATGGGAGGGCCTGAACTTGTACATCAGGGATGCTGGCAAATACAAAAAAATGTTAATCGAGGAATTTAATTATGTCTAGTTATTAATATTATGTGTAGGTTTAAATATGTCCCGTGCTCAACAAAATACTATATATGTAAAAAGTACCACTGGCAAACGGTATTAACCATGCCATATGATGTTTTTGTGCATGTTTTGTTATGAATCTTTTGTGAAAATAAACATCTATTTCGTTCATTTCATTTCATTCATCCATTCATTCGATAATCAACTCAAAATGAAGGCTGGAATGTCTCATTCATCTACCGTCTCAATCGAGCTATTATTTTTCGAAGATCCTCAACTTTTCGTCAAAAAATCCCAAGGGTTGAACTGCAATAACAATTTTTTCGTCAGCAGTTGGAACGAGAGAGGAACGTGTCTGCTCTAGGGCTTCGTTTCGTCCCTAGCGATCGCGAATTGCAAGATTGCTGCGCAGCCGAGCGCGGCAAAACGTTAACGAGAGCTTAGCGAGTCCGAAGAGGTCAGGTCACGTTTTGAATAAGGAGAGCACCGCCCTTCCCTTCACAGTTCATCATTCGCTTGCTTCCATCCTCAACTGTAGTCGAACATAACCTTTAGGTCAACATTGAGTTCTTGTTCACGGTCGTGTTGTTATCAGGGGCGCACGTAAAGTTGGTAAATGGACAATTAACTATTGTAAAATAACCGCTGAGTCTATTTGAAGGGCCGTGGCTCTACCTACAAGGGCAACCCCTTATTATGCTTATCGGTTTTCCATGTATTCTAGTGTCCAATATATAAGTTGTGTCAGCCCACGCTTTCCGAGTATTCGATCGGTGCATGAAAAAAAATGACCTGCAAAATAACAGCTGTCAAAGCATCTCTATCGTTGATGAGAAAAGTGGCAACACTGTGAAATTCGATTTTACGTGAAGATATCGCGCTTTTGGTTTATTATAATAAACCTTTGTAATCGCTCAAGAAAAAAATTCGAACCTCCTCTCAAAATTTGATTTTCTACGTTTCATCCAATAAAAAAATCCCGTCCGCCGTACGCTGTCAACACTTTTCTGACGAAATTATAAAAGCTGAATGGGGAAGAAGCCTATTTTTTATTTTCGTTCCTAACGGCCTGAATTCTGTTATTTGGTGTCAGCTGAAGACGGAATGACCAATTTTTCATGAAAATTGTGAGTTTCCGCGGAGAAAATCGCTTATGAAAACCGACGATTTTGAACGAAAAATGAATAGTTAGTTATTACGTCGTAACTAGTCCGTTGAACGTGAATATCGATACTAGCGCTTGTATCTTCGGAAGAATAAACTAACATTGGGAGCAATGATTTGAGGTTGCTGTGAGATTACCAAACCCCCCTCAGCAATTTATTTGCTTTACGAGGCATTTTGGATGGTACTAACTCGACGGTAAAAAAAAAAAAACATAACAAGTAGCAGTGAAGTTAGCGTCACTTACTCGATTTAGCATGACTCCAGTCTTAAAGACCGTCTTGTTGTTGTTGTCTGTCTTTCAGCCGACTGCAGAGCGCTCTAGGGAGTTACTTCAATCGGTTGGAGTTACATCTCCGGGTTTATTCAAACCGCTGATTTTCCTTAGCGATTTTCTCCGCGGAAAATCACAATTTTCATGAAAAATTGGTCATTCCCTCTTCGGCTGACACCAAATAGCAGAATTCAGGCCATTAGGAACGAAAATAAAAAATAGGCGTCTTCCCCATTCTTGAAATGTTCACCAAAAATCAATCATGGCCTGACAATGGCTCGATTTTATAACCAAATCGTTGCCTCAATTTAAATGGCATTTTCGGGGAGATTTATGGGGGAGAAAATTCGTATTTTCAACAATTGTCAGAAAACAGTGTATTTGGTATTAAAACTTAAAACTTCAAAAGTACGAAAATCGAAAAAAAATATAAAAAATATTATTTATCGTTCGAATTTGATTGTTTCCACTTCAAATTTTAATTCTAAGTCTAATTTCCTGTAGGAATCATTAATTAATCAAATTTGAACAGAACTGTAAGTATTTGCAACGGATTTTCAAAGTTGAAAAACATGAAACCGTGTAGCAATGAAATTAGTAAAAACTGATAGTGGTCGTCAAATTTCCGCCATTTTGACGTCATATTCGGGTTCAGCTTTAAATTTCCTGTAAGAGAAGCTTTCTAATTCGCTCGAAAACGGAAATTTAATTTTTTCACTATCACCGATTTCGGCCGGCGAAAAACCCGATTTACGGAAAATAATTTCTCCGGCTCTGTTTAAATTTTTTTCACCAAATTTTTTGCTATGTACGTGTGTAAGGCGTTCAAATGAAGACTCCTGCATAATAAAACAATTGATTTTCATAAGTGTTGACCCCGAAAATCACGGTTAAAGTCCGATTTTCGAGCTTTCGAAAACCGATTTTTTTGGACCACTTGCAGATTTTTCCGAGAAATAAAAAAAATCACAAAAATACATCTTGGTAAGACGCAACTTTCCTGAAAATTTCAGATTTTTATCTGTATCGAGAGAGGAGTAAAAAATCGTTAACTGTTCGGTTGAAAAAAATCGCAGGGGTCCCCCTTGGATTTTTCGCGAAAACTTTTTTGCAATAGATTTCGCTGAAATTCAGCATAATGATAGTTGATGATGTGTATATCGATAATATATGGTTCATTCTTTGTTTCTTTCGCACGAAATAGATGAAAATACCGTTTAAAGTTGAAAAATGTCATGTTTGCGTGTATAGTCTACTAATATTGTTGAATAACGCAAAAACGGTTGAAAAATTGATAGGTACATTACATTAGGAAAATGTGGACAGTTAAATTACCTAACTTTTGGTATATTCAAACATCTGAATTGACGAATTTTTGTTTGAGTTATCCTCTGTGCAAGTTACAAATCTTGGAAATTCTTAAAGTTGTTATGTCTAATTCTGCTGAAAAATTGCTCCACTTGAAAAACCCAATGATAAAAGGACATTCTAACACCACCACCTACATCCACTCTCCATACACAAATAATTAACTGTACCTCTGATTATACCCACACATTTTTTTCCCTTCCACGTTTCCCAGTTCGAACTGGTATAGCTCGGGCGTACGTGTTCCATTGCTTGACTACTCTTCGCTGACGAAATGCATGATATATACAAAGAAATTCTCACAAGGTACGTTGGCAATCGAGAGATTCTCACGGTACACGTGCATGCGAGTTGAATTGAGTTGCGAAGAACATCTGTCCGCGGGAGAATTGATCAATCATGATTTGTATCAGTATTCTCACGTCAACTGTCGAAATTTTAATCCATATTATTGACCTAGTTTATTAAATTATCGAACGAGGGAATAATTTTAGTGATGGGCGAAACTTAACGACGCTCAAAAAAAATTATATATAAGTTTATAAACGTACAAGGAAAGAAATAAATCAATATAAAGAAATAAAAAAATATATACTGTCCAAAAAAAAGAAGAAAAAATGGGGGATTATAAAAAATAATAATAATAAAACTAATTGAAAAAATAAATAGTACCTAATCTCTACACTGTGAAACAGAGTCTACTGAGAAAAGTTATTTTAGTCTGGTGCAATCACTTTTACTGTATTGTATACCGATATGGGGTGGAGCGTACAATACACAGATTGAAAGTTTTACAAAAGTATTTATTTAGAATCATGTGCAAAGCCAATTACTGGGCCCATACCGCACCTTTGTTTATACAACTCGGTTTACTGAACTTGGAAGCTCTTATGAGAAAAGTGCTGTGCATCAATTACTGAAAATAAGGAATTTTCCGCCCCAACGCATGTATTTCACACACGATTTTCCTCAGAGAACCATCTCGTGTTGCCTAAGAAGTGTGAAAAGGGCTATCCTATCACCTCTTATCAGTGACGTCATCCCCCACCCCGCACCATCATAATTGTTTTGATGCTGACCATGACCTACCTCAATGTGACCCCCCCCTCCTACTATGATGGGGTGGGGTTCTATCCAGCCCACCCACCTTCTAAAAGCCTTCTCGGAGCCTCCTCCCACCCATCTAGGGCGGTGCGGGGGCGGCGGGTGGGGCCAAGCGTGAGGCCCTCCCACTTCCAAATTTTTTTCGGGGGTGGACCAAAATTTAGGCGATCGGTTCAACGTAGAACCGTCGTGTTTGGACTCGTTGGAAAGCTTTGGACCGGTAGATAACGAATTTGATAAGCCTAAATACGCCCTCTCACTTCCAATTTTTTTTCGGGGGTGGGCCAAAATTTAGGCAATTGGTTCAACGTAGAACCGTCGTATTTGGACTCCTTGGAAAGCTCTCGACCGGTAGATAACGAATGTGATAAGCCCAACCAATTAGGATGGTGCGGGGTGGGGGATGACGTCACCGATAAGAGGTGATAGGGTAGAACCGCCCTTTTCACGCTACTTGCCCAAACTTAGAACTACTGCCGCACGACAGAACTTTTTCCCCTATAGAGGAGTGCTAGCATAATGATTTTCCGCCGGCGATGAGATCTGCGTTGATTGAGAAGAGTGTTCATAAATTTAGCGAAGTGAAGGGCTTATTGAAAATACATAAGGAGAGGACAGTGGGATGAAATGATTAAAATACTCGTGTAATTTGTAATAGTTAGATTTTTTGTTGTGTTTTTGCTAACTCGCTCGTTCCCCAACCTTCATTATTCTTTTATTTATATATTTTGTGATCTGATGTATAATAGATTTGATATTTATTTCAACTGTTAAATTAATGGAAATAAAAAATATAAAAAATCACCATAAAATAATAAAAATATTAAAATTAGAAATAAGAATTTCCTTAATTCTTTTCCCGTTCTATTTTTACATTAACAGTCTATATTTCATTCTACCCGGGTAATAAAGAGTTCAAGCTTCTATCGCAATTACCTCTGTTGGCCACACGACTTTGCCCATTTCGAGACCTCGGTTTTGTTTTCGGTGACCGTTCCCAAAGGTAAAGTTATTGAATTACCTTTCAATAGTTACTCGGAGTTGAGGATTGGAAAGTTTTCACTTCGTGATCGCCGCCTCCACCCTCGCATTCACTGAACTTCGTTCTATTCCGAACGTCGCGACGCCTTGTTGCAAATAACCCGTGACCACTCAACGGAACTAATAGCCACACCAAAGCGAATTCATATAGTTCTCCGCACAGCTAAACTACCACGCATAGCACCGCTATAAAATTCACGTGTTATAAGTCAAGCGTTGTTCGGCTCGTGATCGTTTATTGCTAATCTTCAGAGAGAGCTGATACAAAGGATTTACATTATTCATTCCGAATATAATGTATAATATCGTCGGTCCGTTCGGTAAATCGGCGGTTTTTTTCGGAGAAATTTTATACAGGGTTTTTATATTAGGGGACTAATACGACTCGGTATGCATAAGGTGAACAAGTCAATTTTTTGACCCCTTGTCCTATATATTTTCTCGAGAGAAGAGGACTTCGTCTCTGAAAAATGACAAAACGGACCATTTTTCGCCATTTCCAATAAAAAATTCAATTCAATCTTAACTCAATCAGTTAATGAGGCTGTTCGATATTTATTGCTGCGATTTAACGATGCAATGTGGAAATTACTCGCCTCAATGCTTCATGACGTATCAACTGTTTGTGTTTTTGGTATTTCATTTTGTTCGAGTTGGTTTATATAATAAACCATTCACACTAGAAAAATTTTTCTAACCCTTTCAAACTTAGATGTTCTACGTTTCAAGGCATGTTGAATCCGAATATCCAATAAAAAAAATTCTGTCCATCCCCCATACGCTGTCAATAATTTTAAAATTTAAAATTTTAAAATTAAAAAAAATCTCGAATAAATGAAAATAAAGTTAATGAGCTATTAGCGAGCTTAACTTTATTTTCATTTAATGAGCTATTTAAATAGCTCATTAAGTTTATTTTGATTTATTCGAGATTTTTTTTTACTTCTACGTTTATGTAATGAATGGAAATATTGCGATCGTCTAAGAAGTCGAAGTTGGGGCGGAGTTAAATTGTTTATTATTGTATTTATTCTTTTTAATCGCTCACCTAATTTTTGTCCAGGTTTTTCGTTAAACGTTGCGGAAATTTTGGCTCGTTTTTTATATTGGCTGAAGGTTCACATCAATTGTGTAAACATTTCTTGGTTGTTTCTCAAACATCAATTTTCGCTAGAATTGTTTCCATTTATATAGTTGTGGTGTGAAAACTGATTTTACGGTGAATTTTTCGCGTGTTCGTTTGTGAGGAATTTCGTCGTGAAATCTGATTTGTAACGTAACTTTATAAGGATTTTTTTTAAAATGCCGTTAAGATTGTTATATTTAATTTATTAATTGACTCTGTTATGATATTTATATAAGGAATTTTATTAGTTTTATTTTTTAATATTTTATGAAGAGTTTTACGTGAAACTGATTATTGTTCAATTTTTTTATTGCGCTTGGTTAAAATATGGGATAAGAAACTGTGAAAGAAATGAATTACAAAAATTCTAAATAAATATATTATGTCTTATATTTTGGATACAAGTATCTCTATTAAAACGCATGTGTGGTCAGTATATTTTACAATAATTTCTTCCGTTCTTTTTCTTTATTATGTTTCACACATTGTTTTTTTATTTAGATATAGCTCATAATATACTTACACATTCGTCTGCTAGTAAACGATTTTAAAGGAATCCCAATTGGGTTTTCATTTTCAACCGCGATTTTCTTCTTCTATTGACCAAATATGAAAAAACACTCGTTCAATACTTATATAATCGTTCTATAATCTTTAACGACAACGATAGTTGGAAAAATCTGATTCGGCATAAAAAATGCTCTCTAAATAAAGCTTAATTAATTAATTTTAATAAATATTTTAATCAATTAATTAATATTTAAATCAATTAATTATTATTCAAATTAATGAATTAATATTTAAATCAATTAATTAATATTTAAATTAATTAATTATTATTTAAATTCATTAATTAATATTTAAATTCATTAATTAATATTTAGATTAATTAATTAATATTTAGATTAATTATTTAATATTTTAATTAATTTATGCTCTCTTGCTCTCTTTTTAACCGCTATTTTTTCGGTTAAAGTATATAAAAGTGTTGCTTGTGTATTAGATTCGCTGGACTGTCAATTAAGCAGCTTCAAAGTTTGTACATGTATTTTTCTATATTTGGTTTTATACTTGGATTATTGGATTATTTTTCTCAATAAACATGGAACGATTGTTTCAACATAAATATTACGTATTTACGAGAAATATCTTTAAAAAAAAAACTAAAAAAAAAAAAAAACTAGGCGACTGATAATTGGTTCAGATTTGGATTAAGGGCAATAAAAAATTTATAACACCGAATCTGCACTAAAAAAGCGCCTTTTTTGTCGGCCAATTTTATTTGCCCTCGCCGAGAGAGAAATTTATGAGGGAATTGTCGAAATAAATTTGATAATTTCTGCAGTTTAATGAGTATCAATATTTTTACAATAGCTTTACAATATATTTCGTTTGGTCTAGCCAATGGAGCCAGAAGGCTATTAAAAGCTTAACCCATCGAATCGTTTCGAAGTCATGAAAACCCTTCCCTCGAGGTCAGCGCGAGCGTCATGCGTGCAATAGGTATAAGCCTAGAAGGCGCCACGAGGCGCCATTCTGCCCTTTTGGATTTTGAATTACGTATTGTAAGTGAAGGTGCTACGATTTTTAACGTGTAGCTCCATTAATTTCCTTTAACGTTCGCTCGTTAAACGGTAAACCTAATTAAAAATTCCTTATTAGCTGGCCGAGCACTTTCGCCCATTCGGGCATCCTCAAGGCGAATGTGCTCGGCCAGCTAATAAAGAATTGGAGAATGAGTCGCATGGTTTTTCTCCACCTCACAACTCCCGGACTGCGACGGGAAGAAATGCGACGAGAAGGAAAATAAGACTAATTAAAAATTGTTTCAAAAGTTCCATCGCGTTTTTCTTGAAACTTCGTTTTCGCGGGATTTATCGCAAAATTAGCCGCCATTTATTAATAGCGTCTGCTATTAGTGAATTGAGTCTTTGTTTGAAAAAAAATAAGCTATGAAAAAATATAAATATAAATACAAAATATTAATAATAATAAAATTATTAATAGGTCTTAAAATATAAATATAAGCTTCATTATCAAATTGCACTTCGCTTATTTAAAAAACCCGTGAAATCCGAATATCCGATAAAAAAAAAATTTGTCCATCCGCTGTCAACACTTTCTCAGGTAACTGCGACTAGTATTCTTTTATAATAGCTGCATTTTTTTTCAATTTTTCGCAAAAAATCATTCTTGATCTGACAATGGCTCAATTCTTCAACCGAAAACGTTACCTTACTTATTATAATATATATACAATATATAATTTGATATTTAATTTAATTTAGTCAATTGATTTAATAAGTTTAAAGGTTTATTTAATAAGTTAATAGGTTTATTTCCTATTCGTATTTTGTTGTTGCAGAATATTTGTGTTCTTTAATAAGTTCGTAAAGTAATAAGTTAGCCACTTTCATTTTTTTTGGTACCAATTATCGCAGCCCATAGATTTGAAACATTCATACTGCGTATATAAAATAAAATAAAATAAAATAAAATAAAATAAAATAAAATAAAATAAAATAAAATAAAATAAAATAGAATAAAATAGAATAAAATAGAATAAAATAGAATAAAATAGAATAAAATAGAATAAAATAGAATAAACTAGAATAAAATAGAATAAAATAGAATAAAATAGAATAAAATAGAATAAAATAGAATAAAATAGAATAAAATAGAATAGAATAAAATAAAATAAAATAGAATAAAATAGAATAAAATAGAATAAAATAAAATAAAATAAAATAAAATTAAATAAAATAAAATAAAATTAAATAAAATTAAATAAAATTAAATTAAATGAAGTGAAGTGAAGTGAAGAGAAGGGAAGCGAAGGGAAGCGAAGCGAAGCGAAGAGAAGCAAAGAGAAGCGATGTGAAGTGAAGGAAGTGAAGTGAAGTGAAGTAAAGTAAAGTAAAATAAAATAAAATAAAATAAAATAATAGTAATACAATAAAAATTGTGTTTTATTTTCGACTGAAAAGTGATGAGGCTGTATTTTTTTAAACTATAATTATATTTAAAAGTTTTTGAGTGATGAAAACTGGTTTATTGAGATGAGCGCAATCAATTTTCATTGAATAGCCGTTCTCAACATGATGTTTTCTCAATAATTCCCAGCTGTCCTGCAATACTAAGAGTTGAAAATGGACGAAATTAAAATGTTCGACATTGGTCATTGGATCACAATGTAGGCCAGTTTCCAATCCCTGGAATATATATATTGGAAGAAAATATATTATCCCAAAGCTCGGCAAACGTGTTTAATGCGTACACATAACAAGGATCGATCATCCTTCTTTAATAAATACAAATATTTTCACCCCGGTTAATAAAATGAACATAATGATAATTATGATAGTGTGTAAATTGTGTCGTAATTTATTTTACTCACCTGGATCAAGGACATCCTAGCTGTACATCCGATAACACAGCCACTGATACTCATAACACCACCACTGTGACCTCTAATCTTGGGAACGTCTTGTCTTTTATACGGTCCCTTTCTAGGACCCCTCGGCCCCCGCTACGAACGCTATGGGGAGAGGGCTAAGCCCCCAATTACTCCAGCTACAAAGTTCATGATCCAAGCGCTTACGGATGGAACTTGCTTTCCATAATGTTTCACCGAAAGAATGCAATTAAATACGTGTGTATAACAGTGTCCTCAATTATCCGTGTCCGAAGAGATTTTTGAACTAGCTATACAATCGTGTCCTCAGTTATCCGTGTCCTTTGAGTCTACTTATATCTTCCATTATTTTCCTGTACACCGATGTCCTCCAAAGGATGCGCTTTTCAAACTAGCGTTATATTAGCGCCATCAGTTATCTGTGCCAGAAGCGCGGGAGTTCATATCCGTGTCCTTATATATCTGTGTCCGAAAGTTAAGTGGTACAAGCTTTTTCCTCAACTATCCGTGTCCTGAAAGATTTTTCAAACTAGCGATATGTTCGAGTCCCTTATTGTCGAGCCCTTAAGAGCCCTTAGCCCCCCCTTAGTCCCTTAGCCCTTAAGAGGCTAAAGATGACTACAATTATTTGACTGTGTATCGGTGCCTGTGTATGTATCGTTGCCCAAATTAATTATAATTAATTAATTATATAATTAATGGTAGAGTCAAATTAATAATAGAATAGAAAATAGATTGATTTGGAAAACATGAATTTTCTCCTCCTCAAAAGTACCCTTAAAATCCTCAACCTGCATTTAATTCATACTAAAATGCAATAATCGTACTTTACTTAGAGGTGGATCATGTTCATTTCAAGGAGGAATTTGATCACTCAAGTTGATGTAAACTAGAGCCGTTTTGAAAATTCCTTGAAAATGAAAATCCAGAATTGGATCATTTCCTCAGCCTATAATAATAGGCTGTAGGTTGAGAAAAGCCTATGAGGAAAAACGCGAAAGTAAGATGTGTGAATCAAGCGATAAAAACCGAGCGTCGTTATTGCGAGCACATTTTCTTTGCCACAACGAATATTTTAAAACCTCGAGTGTTATTTTTTGTTGATTCTGGTAGCCTATAAAAAAGCAATTGAATTGAGCTTAAATGTGAATTACTGAGCGTTATCAAAACCCAATATCTGCTGATTGAAAATATTTTGTTAAAAGATGATTTTCATTTCCAAAATTTTAATTGAATTTCGTCGGTTTTTCACAGAGATGTGGCGATTTTTGTCACTTTTTGAGCACAGTCGCGCGGACCTTTGTTCAGCAAGTGTTTCAGAGCGTATTACAATAGGAATGCATTTTTAAAAATTCACCTCCGTTCCGAATTCGAAATTTCTACCGAACTACTACCTATGTATAACGTGGATTCGAAATTAAAATATCTATGATTCGGTCCTTAGATGGTCTTCACGTGTTTTCCGGTCCGAAATTCGATTTTCGACAATTTCGAAACGAAACGGCGCAGTTTTCTGCGTTAAAACGGTAAAAAAAAAACGAAATAAGTAATGTGCTCGGTGAAAATGAATATAGCAGTCGTTCTTTCGGAAGAGAAAAGGTTGTAAAGTACGGCGGACTCAACAATGGATCACGCTGAGATCGTGATCCGAGTATCACGACAGCCGTAACTCAAAATTGGTATTGCTTCGGTCAAGAAGTCCTCGGGCAGGGCTAATTATGGCATAATCACGTGCATGACTACGCTGAGATTCATGGAATATTGCTCTACCATGATGGACGTTCTATGTTTATAGATTTTTGAACAGCAGTGTTTACATTCCACATCGGACTAATTTATCGCTGAAATTCGTCGAATTTAACCGATCGTCGCGGGTAGTTTCTTTAATAGAAAAATAATGGGATAAATGAGGACGACGATTTTGGTTTATTATTCAATAATAAACCATTGTAATCGCCCAAGAAAAAAAAATTTATAACCCCCCTCAAAATTTGATGTTTTACGTTTCAAGGCATGTAGAATCCGAATATCCAATAAAAAAAATTCTGTCCGTCCGCCGTCCGCCGTACGCCGTTAGCATTTTCCGGCCAAAATATAATAGCTAAATTCTTGAAATTTTCACCAAAAATCAATCTCGGTCCTACGACGGCCCAATTCTTGAACCAACTTGCTAGCTCAATTTTAAGGGTATTTTTGGGGGGTTTTGAGGGGGAGAAAATTCATATTTTCCAAGGTTTTTCAGAAAAATGTGTACGTGGTATCAAATTATATAGATTTTTGGACGCTGAATCGAATGAGACCACCGCCGGGTCGATAGCTTTATTGGTTCTCGAGTTATCGCAGCTTTTGTGCCAAATTTGGGAGATTTTCAGAAATTTGACATGAGGGTATAACTCGAGAGTTCTTGGAGCTATAAAAATCGTTCTATACTCATTGGAATGGTCGTCAAACACTCTCTCCAGCAGTGTCGTTAGGCAATAAGTTTAGCTTTTAATTAGGAAATTAAGAAAAATAAAAATGATTAAAATTACAATAGTTGCTACGGAGTTTTCCCCCATAGTTACCATCTGTTTTTCGGTGGGAACGTTCACAAATGTTCGGAATATTTAAAATGACAAGTGGATGGTCTTCTTAAATCAATATTGAAGCGAAATAATAATAAACCACTGTACAATCATTTGCAGCGTTTTTCTTCTAGCGAGACATTGAGCCACTGTTTGAATTATTCGAGAAAATGGTCGGAAATCGCAATGACTGTGGAGGATGGAAACCGACCACGTTTGGAGCTGTCAGTTGGCCCAGTCGCTGACGAGGGAAACGAGCGAACTACTAAACGCTTGTGAGTTCAAGGATCTATCGAGACTTCTTGTGGAGAAATCCCTTCGCAACAATACTTACCTAAGGTTTTTTTTTTTTTTTTTTTTTAACTTGAACGTACAACTGTACGAGAATGAATTAAGGAAGACGTCTTGCTCATGAAGGACTCTCTCTCCGAGCGATTACAATATCGTTCATAGTAATAGTTAATTTTCCTAATCCTATCTAATTAACGTTAATTTGACTAATTTTAACGTCAATTTGACTAATTTTAACGTTAATTTTACTAGTTTTAACGTTAATTTTACTAGTTATAACGTTAATTCTACTCATTTTAGCGTTAATTTCCCTAGCTGAAGAGTAGTGTTAAAAAATAACAACTGATGAATAGCGTAGACATCGTCGATCAATATCAAGTCCTTCACCTCCCGATCGTGTTTCAGTAAAGGGCTTTTAAAGCGCCAATGGTCATAAAGATCCGAGATTATTCTGAATGCCGAAACACGATCGTTGTCTCACGCGTTTCCAAAGCCTCCGCCTTGCATGAGATGAGAGGCGCTCAACTTTTCGGAGTTGATGCTCGCGTTTTGATACGTCGTGACTATTCCATATAATGAATAAAAGTTGATAATATTTCATAAGCGCTGATATGAAAAAACTGTCCAGTGCAGCTTTTGCGAAGTGTGCAGCGTGAGAAATGTGAAGCGTGTGAAATATCTGCGAAAAGGATTTCACGTCAGCGCATACAATGAGACCTAATTGGAAACGTAATTGGGTACTAAGGTCGGCTCGAGACCATCCTTTGAATGGGAGTGGATTCTCAGGCGATTAGGTGTCGATAAACCTTGGCGCATGAGCAGAAAATAGAGCTACTCCAATGTTTTAAGATGAAATGCTATAGCGTCAAGCTTCTGTACATTGCTAAAGAAACATTTATACTTATCCGGAAACATTCTATTATAATTAGGTATCACTCTATGACTCACCACAACATACAATCAATCGCTTTATATCAGTCACTCTTGATTCAGCTTTGTACATAAGTGTTGAGAATTTGCGCCGACTATTTACCCTCTCGACATGGACGCATATAAAACGAGTAAACCTATTCCGTTCAAAAGAAGACCAAAGAAGCAAGATTCAGAGGATGGGCAAGTGAGTTGCGTTGAAGGGTATTCATTGTCGAGAAGTATACGACTTCAACTCAGCCGACTGAGCTGAATGTGTTATTCGTTATGAAGAACCATCTAACCAGATAAGGCTCTTATATTTTTAGCTGAGTCTGAGACACCTTCGTGCACGTGTCACACTGACGTATATATTCGTGACCTGAGTTATCCTTGTCCTAAGCTAACTACGAGGGGGACTCAGAAGTAACCGGAATGGGGCTGGCGTGGGAAAGCGGAGTGGATGGGGAAAATTTCTGTTGAGTGGGTTGAAGGGCAACATCTGACGAGTCAATGAGCCAAGTTTCATTGCTGCGGGTGCGAGTGTTCCTTTGTGAGAATTTTTTTGTGGACCTCTTTTTTCCGTTCAGCAAAATGTGTGATGGCCAACAGCCTGCACCTGCCCTCACCTCGCTCTCTGTGAGGCAGTTCTTGACAAAACGCCGGCATCACCATTGGTTCATCCCCTCTACTCACCCCCCCCCCCACTCGTGTCTTCTTTTTGTTACCCAGACTCAAAACGGATATGAAAGGAAGCGATTTGCCACTGTGGAGGAGAATCAAGAAAATTGCAGGAAGGCCTAAACGCGATTCCGATAAATGAATTTAAAAATTGTTTCCGACAAAGGAAAAAATATTGGACACGTGTGTTGTGCTCAATGGTAATTACTTTGAAGGTGGCCAAAATTTGGTGTAAAAATATTGAATAATAAACGGTTTACACGGACATTCGGGTTACTTTTGGGCCCCCTTCGTGGATAGCCGGCCTGATTAAGACCCAGATAACTGAATACATGAATAAAACACTAACGCTGGTTCAAAAGGTCTATTGAGGACACCGATATATAGTCAAATGATTGAAGATATCAGTAGCCTCTCCAGAACACTGCTATGTTGTCAAAATTCCAACGAGCGTTCACCATTGCAGTTTGATGAAGGAAAAGGAACACTTTCGCCTATTGATTTGATTACGAAAAAAGGGACGTTCGTCGAAATGGGGCAGTTGAGTTTTGAGAACCTGTGGAAACCTTCTTTGTACACCATGGTAACGAATACCGGAAGCACAGGTGATCAATAGAAATATTATTTTAGTCTAATGTCCATGTGCCGTCAACACTATTTAGACAAAACTATAAAAACTAAATTCTTGAACTTTTCGCTAAAGATCAATGGCTCAATTAAAAAACAACAAGCCGCTAACTCAATTTTAAGGGTATTTTTGAGAGGTTTTGAGGGGGAGAAAATTCGTATTTTCTAATGTTTCCCAGAAAAAGAATTGGTATCAGTTTCTAAAGATTTTTGGACGCTGAATCAAGTATTGAGGGATCGATAGCTTTATTGGTTCTCGAGTCGAGTCGTGGTGGGTAACCCTGAGTAGAGGTGTAGTGGCAGCAGTGAGTTGGGCCGAGGCTGTTGGTTGGGACAGTCGTACTACGCCATCTTTGGCGTGTGTTCTGTTCAGTTCTGTTCATATTGTATTGTTCTAATGACCTGTGAATCGACCAATAGTTCAATACAATCTTTCTCACGTTTTTGAAGATTTTTGACGTATTAAAAGTACGTACGATTATTTACCACTTTTGCTCAAATTTCGCAGTTAAATTTCTACTGAGCGCACCGTGCATGCTGAAATGGAAGCCCATCAGCGAAGTTTCCCACGTTCTAGAGAGTGTTGAACTTTATTGGGGCAAACATAATGAGTCAGGATCTTGTCATTCCGTCGATGGCAAGAAGTAAACATTTTTAATTTACAACATTCTAAGTGGTCTTATTATTCCCTAGATGTACAGCATAATGGAGTCTTTTCAATAGTATTCCATTGTTTTTCGATGTTTAAAACATCAAAAGCCCACAATATCGATGGTACCGATATATCAACAGAAAAACATCGATGTTTTAAAAAATCAACAAAAAATCGTTAAAAAATAATACAGATCTTTTCATTTGTTAGTAAATTACAGGCTTTGCCGTTTAAGTTTAGGTATCAACTCAAAATGTGAAACTGAAACCAGTGTTGCCAAACCATTACACCCAGTACCAACTGCGAAAAGTAAAAAATCCCCCTACTTTCTTACCGATCGTTTTAATAACTCCTCAAATGTTTTATACACAAAAAAAAAAAGAACCTAAAGAAGAAATCGGGATTATTACGTTATGTAAAAAAAAACAAAAAAAAAAAAAAAAAATTGAAGCATAGACATTGATGTTAAAAAAACATCGATGTTCAACATGTTCAAGATGTTGTTCCAACATCGATGTCGATGTCCCAACCCTAACAGCATAGTAAAGAACTAGTTTACATTGATAAATAAAAGAACATGGATAAATGGGCCAATAAATAACCAAAATTATTTATAACCAATCATTTCCCTCAGATGCGATTTGGAAATGGTGTTATCGTTCGTGTACAAATATCAAGTCATCGTTCCGGCTGAGCTGATCCAAAACAGATTAAAATTGCACGTTGCGTACCAAGAACTCGCAGACATAGATGATGACGAAACGGACGATAAAATGGATAAAGAAAACGAAGTCAGCGATATGGAGACGTATTACGATGAATTGGAAGAATTTATATTGAATGAGCGCTACACGCACAGTGAAGCCAGGTATGATTAAATTCGTTTTACGACCGTGCGAGGCGTATAATTATTTTTTTACAACCACAACATGGATTCGTACAACAGGGAAGCGTTGTCCCAGCGAAAGCCGACATCGTTCAATATCCGTGGTCAAATCTCAGGAGCCCTTCCGACGAATAAGAAGCTCCCCGTGGATGACGATGTCGACGATGAAAATATTTCAGACGAATCGGAGAACAAGCAGATAAATTTCGATCGCGATATTCGTTTCAAGAAAGAAAAAGCTATACACGAACTTGCTGCTGAACGGTGTATATTTAATTTAAAGCGAAATCATCAAATTATAGTGACTAGTGAGTATAGAAGTTAATGGCGTGTGTCAACCTTCCCCCACTCCTTGGAGGTCAAGACGGCGAATCTGCGATCTGCATTGCTTTCATCTTCTTTTTAATAAATAAGTTTATTGATGGTAATTGTGGACTGTTTTGTTTGGGACGCATTTTGTTTATTATTTATCTGTCTATAAGGGCCTACCTTCAATTTTCGTTTGATATTTTGATATGGCGTGTAGAGAAGAATGAAAAACGTGATACGGATTTTTACATCTTTGAGGTTTTTCGAGAACCATTCGTCGAGTAAAAAATAAGAACGTTCTAGAACTTGAAAGTACTCACTGAAAGCTTTCCAACGATGGTAAAAAATAAAGTTTACATGGCGTAATAAGGGAGCCATCGATGTTTTGATGGAGCTATTTTTGAGACTCAATCATTTCTGAATGAAAACTGCCTTTTCATTGTTTGTAAACCTAAGCTGCTTCAATTTGTGTCTAGTTTGCACGATTGGACTAAAACTAAATCGTACTTTTTAGGCCGTATTTCTGAAAAATTGTTTTTTTAATCATGTTTTTCATAATAATTATGATTGTAGAAAAATAACTGCAATAATTTTCAAGATGGTTTATTTATTAAAATTGTATTCATTTTTTAATGACAGTACCTAAATAATCTGTATTTGGATTGAAAGGCGAGGAGCGATTGAATACAAATAGGGTACTTATTCATGTACAGTGGAAGGCCGGCCTCCAGACCTCCAGAGAGGGGGGGGGGGTGAGCATACGTCCACTCTCCTTCTAGCACGGGGAAGGCCGCTCTATTTACTTCTATACTCACTGATAGTGACTAGATACTAATAAATTACTCCCTTCATTACTGGGTTTATAGCGGGCGAGTTTAACCTTAAATACTGGGAAATGACATTGTCCTCATTTGCCTCGATTCTTTCTGTTTATCCAGCTTTAAGATCTCTTTTGATCAACGGAAATCCTCGAGAGAAGCTTCTGAATCCGTGGATGTCGAAGAACTTCTTACTCAACGTAAGGTAGTTAGGGGATAAACGCCGCTCAATGGTGTAAATTTGAATACATTGTTCATTTGAGACTAAACCTGTATAATAAGGTGGCCTATTTTTTCCAAGCAGTAGGATATAGGGATGGGTATCGATACCTGAGATTTCAAAATATCGATATTTTCCCCCAACTAATATCGATATTTTCCCCCAACAAATATCGATATTTTCCTCAACAAATATCGATATTTTTTGTAGCAATACTGAGTCATCTGATAATATCGAGCATCGATACTTCACTTCCGATATTTTATAATATCGAGCATCGATACTTTGCTTCCGATATTTTATAATATCGAGCATCGATACTTCACTTCCGATATTTTATAATATCAAGCATCGATACTTCTCCTCCAATATCTTAAAATATAGGAATTTTTTTCAGCTATAATTCTTTTTTTTTTTTATCTCAAGCGATTTACAAATTTCATTTGTTGTTGTTATATTAAAGTCAAGGACCAGCAAACCAGTGTTTGACCCAAATTTACCTAGGCACTGAAAAAAGGAAAATGAAGAAGATGAAGCCAGGATTATGTCTTCTCACTTGTTGTTATCCTAGCTGTTGGTTTTTGATAGTGTCGATGATAACTTGTGGTGTAGATGATGACTTGTAGTGGTAATGATGACAATTTTGTTCAATTAATGACTTAATTTGCTTTGTCCTAATTTTGTGCGTTCAATCCTGTATTTTCTTCTAACGTAACATTAAATTCATTTCCTTTTTTCACATTTCTTTTTCCATGAAAAAATAGGAAAAACAGATTTTAAGCATATTATTGTATTATTGCATTAATATTGTATTATTGTGGTGATGAGTATCGATACCTGATACATATCGATAATTTGATGGTCGATATTTGGATTATCGATAGCAACCTTTCGATACAGTATCGATACCAACCTTTCGATACAGTATCGATACGAACCTTTCGATACAGTATCGATATAAATATCGATACTCGTTCTACGATACCCATCCCTAGTAGGAAAGGGGATGGAACTAGCGTGGCAATAACATTGAATTAGATACCGGGTGCGACTATTAAATTTAAACAATCATAAAAATTATTGAGGACTATTATAGCTGAAGATGTTTCAGTTATGTCCGCAGCGTCCAATAGCTAAAAATCGACGTAATTTCCTGTATAACTATTCCTAGCCATTCGTTTTTTCGTGTATTTTCTGAGATAAAGGCATCATTATTGTATCTTCTAAATATTTAAATAAAAAGGTCGTTCATTATTTTCAATATTTTTAATTATTAAATAAATGTATAAAAAAATATTAATTTAAATGTATAAAAAGTGTAATTATAACTGTTAATTGATATAATATGATATGGTTGGTATGATTAATAATTTATATATTATCAATTAACACGTTAATATTTATTAAATAATGATGAATGTTTCAGTCGTTCAATTTCTAAATCAAATTATTTTCACGTATAAAAAATATTATCATTAAAATATCCATAGTAAAAGTAAAAATAAAAAGGAGTTGGAGTCGAATGCGAGCCTTTGCTACTTTTCTCTAACAACTCCGCACACGAATAACGATTGCTTTTTTTTAGGCTCTTCGAATAGTTTCTTTCTGAATCGGAACGTTATGGGCAATGTCGACAGCGCGACGTCTTTGAAGGACGCGGAAATTGATCCCCAATTTTTCCCTACGGAAGTATTACAGGCGCGCGAGCGGTTGAGGCGGTCCCGATTTGAACAGGAGTACGCATTAAAAAAGAAAGAGGAGGAAATGGGAAAGATTCGCTGGATAAGGAATCACGAAGTTGCATTTCGCACACACGTTTCTCTCCTTTTCGAGGTAACCAACAAATTGTCAAATTACATGGTGTGATCTTAAGGGCATCTTTCTTTTGAACTGTACGTTTACGTTGATAACGATTTTAAAAATTTAGTAAAAAACCGATTTAAAAAATAATAATAAAAAAAATTAAAAACTTAAGGTTTAAAAAAATGAAAAATTATTATAGTAATTGCTGATATTTGAAAAGCGTATAGTTCGCATTCTGCCCAAATTAATCACATACCTACTAGGATTCTTCGCGCTAATTTCCGGTTGGAAAAAGTATCGACGAAATTTATAGTTGCGCAATTTATAGTTTCGTTAAATAATACAGTTTCCCCGATAAATTTTTCGTTTCGTAAGTTGAGCCATTAAATTTTCTAACTTGAAAAATAAAATAAATAAAGCAAAACCCCAAAAAAAAATAATAATAAAAAAAAATAAAAAAAAAATAAAAAAAATAATAAAATAATAATAAAAAATGAATGAATAAAATAACCTGGAGTTGTCGTCGAAAATTATTGTTTTGACTTGGGTTCAATAAAAGTTTTTTCTTGGGTAAAAAACATATTTTTACGCCCCGCTTAGAGCGAGAGATCTCGATCGGCTTCGACTCATGATTCCACGGCAACTTTTTCAACCTATCTTTCAGTGTGGCGTGGAGGTGAAGCCTACTGTGCCCTAAATAAATTCATTTGCAATAATTTTAATAATTGAATTGCTCGGAAAAGATAGTTGTCGATACAAAAACAAAACTTTTCGGTCAACCTTCTATTTTTTCCATAAATTGAACGAATTACTCCTATTCATAATATTTTGGTGTCGTATTTTTGTAATATGAGTCGCCTGGTTCTCTTCTTCACCACCCCAGACATTGAAAAATGCGAAGGCAATGAAAAGAAAATCTTTATTTATTATTATAACGATTAAAATTAACCATTTGTACGCTGTTTGTTCTAGGTGGTGCCGGACGCGCCTTTTTACAATGCGTTCACATATTTACCTTGCGTCACAGAGCCGTTTACGCAAGTTTGGGCAGATGGTAACCTCCTCTTGCCGTTTCAAGAAGTAAATTTCATTATTCGATTTATTAGTAGGGTTAACTCGGCTAGCAGCCGAGAAGAATTATTTTTTGGGTCGTCGTCATAACATAATATATTATGACGCAAGTAGCATTTTGGCGGTTTTTTATGGAAGTTTTCGCGCCCTTTTCTCCGGTGAAGTTCAGCGATACGGCCACTAGTTTCGCTGTAACCGTCATTGTGTCAATGTATCATAAAGATACGAATGTGGGACCCAAAAGTAACCGGAATGTCCTCGTAAAACGTTAATTATTCAATATGTATAACCGACGAAAAGGACGAGGCTACTATGGTTGACTTGCGGGTTTATTTATTTTTTTTACACCAAATTTTTGTCACCTTCAAAGTAATTACCATTGACCACAACATACTAATTGTACAATATTTTTTGCCTTCTCCAGGTGGTCGAGACGACCTCTTCTCCATTTTTTCTTCTTTTTATTCCGCCGAGTACTTTCACCCGTTCGGGCTTCTTCAGGGCATTATAGGACCAAGGGTACCTATGGCCGCCATAGGTACCCTTGGTCCTATAAGTGATGTTCCGACGAGGGGGGAATTTCGATGGCTACAGGACAACATGTGTTATAAAAATTTGGCTGGTTTTCAGGAGAGAGAAAAAACGTTTTTAAATTAATGGGGCACTTAGTGTTATGAAGAGTGCAGAAGTGGGGCAACCTGTGATATCATGCTTCATGCTTTGGAATCTAGATAGGGGCTCAATTTAGGAAAACACCTTGATAACACTTGTTGCCGACAAGAATGGTATAACACATGTTGTTTAAGCGGGAATAACTCATTCCCAGCGCTACCAACAAAAAAACTGAGGCCACCACGAGATTCGGCTTGAAATTCTGAATAAAAATCATCCAAAACCTCAAAACCCATTTTTTTCATATCACATGTTGTCCTGTAGCCACCGAATAGCTTTACCGCTAAATCAATCATATTCATGGAACTCTTTGCCACTTTTAGGCTCTTTCGTCTCCGGATTTCTTCGCGTACAAGGGATCTCGAATCCGTCATCGCTTGGAAGATGATGTCGTTTGGGTTGTGATGAAAAATACGCTGCCACTGTCGAAAGGACAGGTAGTAAAATATTACCTGATAATTCTGCTTATTGGAAGAGAGAGTGAAGCTGGGTCCACATGCGCGAGGCGAGGGAAAAGTTTGAGTGAGAGCGGATATTCCCAGTGAGGATAGAAGTAATTTCCTTGATTTACTTGTACGAAGGATATCCTGAAAATGAGGTTACAACTGCTGCCAAAAATCGAAAAGTGCGTATATTTAAACCAAATTCTTCGCTTCACCTTTGAAATCCAATTCTTGACAGTCTCAATCACCTCCTCGTCGTTAGAAAAACGTTTTCCACCCAAGAACTCTTTCAGTTTAGTGAAAAGATGAAAATCTGAGTACGCAAGGTCCGGAGAATATGGTGCATGGGTCACAATATCCCATCCAAAGGATGCAAGCAGGGCTTGGGTCACACGAGCGGTGCGTTGTCGTGAAGGAGAGACACACCACGAGTCAGCATCCCCCTCCTCCTGTTTTTTATGCTGTTCTAGAATTTTTTAAAAACCCTCTTCACTTTAGCGTTTAAAAACCCTCACTTTAACGTTTTAAACCCTCTGACTCTCTATCGCAGCCTGGTTCAGCCCATCCTCGAATACACATCTGGGTTGTCGAGCCCGTTCTACCTGTGCCATGTGGACCAGCTGGATAGGGTACATCGTGCCTTCCTACGGTTCCTGGCTTTCGATCCAAGGTCGATCTAGCACGCTTAAGGCACGATATGGGTCGGTTTACCTGGTCTATGAAAAAGAAATAAAGAACTTAGGCCTAATGGTCCACTGCACGCTGGCTTGGGGCTCCCAGTATTCAATATACAATAAAAACCAATTCAAGTATTGCCTTCAGTTTTACAATTCGATGTCAACAGCTTTCTTATTGCCTTTCGTTGAAAAATGGATACGGTAAACAGCTGGTGCCAGAAAAACCGAACACTCAGCCACTGAACAACCGGGAGATATACATCAACGTTCCAACTAAGGTGAATCTTAAAGGCACGTTAGCGTCATATTGAATAGGATTTGACTCTTTTTTTTGTTGTTTTTTCCGCTTCCATTTTAGCAATGGGCACGTAAAAGTAAACAGGGAAATACTTACTTTTACAGACACATTTATCTGTAAAATGTGATAAATTTTCACGTCTTCTTTACACTTGCAAGTAGGTACGTTAGTTCAGAAAAAATCACATAAATATTCTTCATCCTAACTATTCATTTTTGTTATTATTCAATTATAAACCATTGCAACTAATTGCCTAAGAAAAATAATTTTCCAATTCCCCCAAAATTTGATGTTTTACGTTTCAAGGCATGTTGACTGCAAATATCCAATTAAAAAAAATCTGTCCGCCATCAACACTTTTCTTACTAAACTATGACAGCTAAATTTTCGAAACTTTCACCAAAAGTCAATTTTGGCGTAACAATGGCTCAATTCTTTAACCAATTCGCTGCTTCAATTTAAAGGGTATTTTTTAGGGGGAGAAAATGCTTATTTTCCAACGTTTTTCAGACAAAGGTGTTTTTGGTATCAAATTCTATCGATTTTTGGACGCTCAAACGAATGAGATAGTTATTGGTTCTAGAGTTATTGCAGCTTTTGTGTTGAACTTGGGAGATTTTCACCAATTTGGCATGAGGGTACTCGAGAGTCTTGGAGCTATAAAAATCTTTCTATACTCGTTGGAATTTTCGTCAAACACTCTCTTCAATTATATTGTAAGGCGAAAAATTCAGATTTTAATTTGGAAATTAAGAAAAATAAAAACGATTAAAATTACAACCAGTCGTCACTCATAGTTACCAATCTGTTTTTCGGTGGGGACGTTCACAAATGTTTAGAATAATTACAATGACAAATAATGCATACTAGTCTTGAATCATTATTGAAGAGAAGGAATAATAAACCACTGTTTGTTTTACAGGAGGCACGACCTATCACTTGTCCGGGAAAAGATTTGTGCTTTTGCGAAAAAGAGTAAGCTGCGCACCCGAACTCCAGTTCAAACATAATCCAAAGATCGAATTGCTATTTTCAAATATAAAATACCAAATTTTAATAATTTTCTAGGTATTCATTTTTGCATCTGTAGATCCTCCCAGTGTTGCCTTCATGGCAACCGTATCTAATTAGCTCATGTAGCTGATAACGAAGCCGTTGCTGCCATTTTTTAACCGGCTTCATAAGGATGAGGTTACTGTGGTTGACTTGTGTTTTTTTCGGTATGTGTTGTCCGATGGCGTTCAGCTCCTCCTGTACGTCCGATCTGGTTACTTTTTTTTGTTTGAAAGGATTACCATTCAGGTAGGTCCCATAATTTTTTCAATTGAGTCTATCCAGTAGTTACGTCCCCAGACGCGGAGAAATGCCGGAAAACGTGCTTTTCGCGAAAAGAGGAAGTTTTGGTTTTGCAAGCTTATAACTTCTAGAATAATTGCTCGATTGTTTTGTTCTTGGTCTCATTTTGTTCATAATTAATCTGCCTATGAGAGCCTAGCTTCAATTTTTCGTTCGGCATTCTCATATGGCGTGTAGAGAAAAAAGTGTAACAAAAACGTGATGCCGATTTTCACTTTTTTGAGGTTTTTCGAGCAATGTTCCCAAACACGTTGAGAAAAAAAATATGAACACTATTGCACTTGAAAGTACGTTCCAAGAGCTTTCCAACGATGGTAAAAAATCAAGTTTAGGTGGCAAAATAAGGGAGCAATTGATGTTTTTATGGACCTATGTTTGTAACCTCATAACTTCTAAACTAAAACTGTTTTTTCCTAATTTGTAAACTTAAATTGTTCAAAGTTGAGGCTAGTTTACGTGATTCAAATTTGATGGTGATTGGACTAAAAGTAGATACTTTTTAGGCCGTATTTCTAAACAAATTGTTTCAAAATCACGTTTTTTGGGCTATTTATGCTTGTAGAAAAAAAAAACTACGTTAGTCATAGCATTGTCGTTAAAATATTTGAATTCAGCATTAAATTTTCAATAAATATCATGGTTTTGAAGGCCAAATAACTTCATTATAATGCTCAAACGTCAGATCTCATCCTTCTAAGCTGATCTGGTGTTGTTTATTTGTCAGAAATCCGCACTTATTGTTTGTTAATGGCGCGAATTTCTTAACTGAATGTAAGCATTTCATTTGATCATGGTGTAAGAAAATTCTCCCTCGCTGTTCTAAACCGAGTGGCTCAAAACAGTTGACAAAATTTTCCTCGAGCACCGGGACAGGCGAGGTTTCTATAGGAAATATTCCAGCTCAAAAATTTTATCACAAGTTCTATTTTGAGTAAAAAGACATAGAAAGTGTTTATCTTATTGATATGTACATTTTGATAAAATAGGTACACGTAATATTCACATAGTCGTCGGTGGAAGTTCACCAGTTTTAACTTCAACTCTCAATAATCATTCGAACTATTACATTGTTGATGAAACTTTTGTAGCTATTGTTTGAAGCTGGCAAATTCACAGTTGAAAGCAGGCGAAATTCCACATTCAATATATTATGACTAGATGAATTAGATTCTATCGAACACTCATTTTCATTCACTCGACACACTCAAAAATCGTTTGTATTTTACAAAGAAATTGCTGTAGTTCATTTTTGGGTAATTATTTTCTTCATGTTTGAGCTAATATTAAATAAAATAATTACATGGCTGTCACGGCTTTGAGATCGTGGTGGTGGAAGGCTGAGAATATGACGGATTTGGGATCACAGTGTGAAGAGGGGAATGAGGTCTGACGAAATTGCTGATTCAAAATGTTGAAATAGCGTGCTACAACTGTTGTCGGACAGTAATCGTCAAATGACTACTGCGAAAGTCTTTCCCTGCTACTTTACATTATGTGCCTTATATCATGGTTCACTGGCCCCAATTGCAGAACGCACCAGCGAAAAATGCTTAGATTCTAATGGTTGGAAAGGTAGACAGCCAGAGATTCAGCTGAAAAATTGAACCTATTGCTCTTTAGTCAGAATACATCCCACGATCTCAAAGCCGTCGACATTCGAACACTGCAAACTAGTCTCGAATCCACCGTATGATTCAAGTCTGGACCAGACACCACAGTTCACATCAAATGGAAACGTTCAAAATGGTTCATCTTTTAATTTAACATTTTCCAAAAATATGAGCCTCGCGGCAAGTCAAGAGTCTGATAAATTCTCGAGAAAACAATCACTACATGCAAGAACACGAAAACATAATAAACTATGTACAGAGCAGTCGATTGAAAAATATTATGTACACGTGGAACATTATTGAACAATTATTCCCGTCTAGATTAGAATGACTTAGAATGTGATACGTACTAACTTCACAGATATCGGGGACTTCCTAGATATGGAATGGGATAAGGTCTTGGGAAGACGCTGAATCTAAAGCAAGCAAAATGAATGCTGGCCGAAAACGCCACCATATCAGTTACCTATGAGATTGTTGGTTTCTCAGATGAGCACCAGTTCCTGTCTTACAGCTGTTTCAAAAGTTTTGTCCGTTTCAAACGGCGATCAGTCAGATCAGCGCTTGATTTTTAGCATCACTCAGCTCTTGTTAGGCAGTTTAGCTGATTCAGCATGTTTACAAATAAGACAAATGAGCCTACTACCTCCAGGCGATTTTTGGCAATCTCTGACAAGCATACATTCCAGACCTGACCATCCAGGTTAATATAAATTGTATGAAGAGGGCCGTTTGAAGATGGCCAACACCTTGGGTGATTAAGAATCACTGACCACCACTCAGCTATGAAAACATGTGACGCTCATCTATGAAAACAAAAACCCTCTTGTTATTATTCTGGCCAGGCAACTGGCTCTCATTCAGTTGGAACTCCTACGGCCCATTCACGCGTACCGTTATTTGCCTACATCTTCCACTGCACTGCCATGAGGGCCAATGAAAAACATTGATTTGACATACGGTTTAAAAGTAGCAGTTGGAATGGTAAGGAGACAGCATACTTGTGCCGAATAGATTTCTGGTATAAATCCGAGCGCGTGATTGAGCCTAGAGTTTCAAGGCTCCTATAACCCATGGACAATATCAGTGACAAATTACACTGCTATCAAACATATCCACCATCGAATACAAGCTATGCCAACACTGACGCGAGCGTCCTTCCCAAAACAGTTAACTATTTAGCAAACCGTTTTAAATAGTAAAAAATATCAAAGTTCACATTTCAACTTTAAAAAATTTGGATAATACGTGGATCGATTTTTATCATTTTTCCGTTCACCAAAATGGGAAGAAAAGGCATGACGCACTGTGTTGATCAGTGCGGGTGCAGAGATTAGTTGAATGCTTATTGTTTTTCCAATTTGGCTGATATGTCTGCCACTGCGAGAGCGAGAGAAGAGAAAGTAGGTCGATCGGCGGGCCGAGGAGCTCGGCAGTCGCCAACAAGACGAACCACTTGGTCTGGTGTCTCTGGTGGAAAGTCTAGCGCCAAACCCCCAGAGTCGGCAAGACCTGATAGAACTTCTTGATCACTTCTCCCTGAATGTGGAAGGTCTCCGCGAGCGAATATTTCCCAAAGAGTAACGCCAAATGAGAAGACGTCCGATTTTGTAGAGTAGTCGTCCTCACCAACACCCTCTGGTGGCATCCATCGGATTGGTAGCAGCTGGAAAATGAAGAATACTGGTTCGAACAGCAGGTCGATTTTCTCAAAGTTTGATAAGATTGATTGCTAATAGGCTTATGAAGAGACGAAATCAAATGTGAAATCACCTTATTACGATGTAAGAAGTACTCCTTTCTGTAAACGTCTTTGGATAAAGCAGATAAAGAAACTTTGACCGTAAGATCAGAAGAGACGAGGCAGTTCCTGGCGGCGAGGTCTCTGTGGACCAAGCGGTGGTTTGAGATATGTTCCATTCCCAGGCAGAGGCCGCGCGCTAAGCGCATCATAGTCTTTGGCGGCAGTTCTGGTGGCTTGGGTTTGTCCTTGCGGTCGCTCTTGGCAGCCATCAACATTTGTTTCAGGTCCCCCTACACAAAAATAGAGTATTTATATTGCAATTCTGCAGGATAAGGTTAACAGGAATACTGTCGTACGAGCTTTTACGAAGAAAGGGAAGCATTTAAAGGATTCCAATTCTTTTTTACATTCATTATGTCTCTTATCTTTTGAACGGTTCTGCGTGAAAAGAGAACGTCATGACGACCACTTTCAAAGGCAACACGTGCACTATCCTGATTAGCTGGGGCGTAGTTTGGAATTGTTAGAAGAAGGAATTGTTGTGTTTTTGAAGTTGGAAGGCAGATTTTGTTGCAATTGTCCTCTCACCGGGACCCAGAACCGAGCTCAAGTTCGACATCATGGACAACATCAATGTGTTTAGACGTGTGGATTATAGATTCTTTTGCTTGTTTGTGGACAGTCACCAATTTATAACCAGAAAAGTACAGCCAGAGAATCATGCAACTACCATACACTATATTGAAATTTTTATGCAAAATTCCTAACTTTATTGGCATGCGAAATGTAAGATTGAGAAATGAGATGTGTTTTGTTTTGGGCATACTTTAATTTTCCTGCGATTTCACTTTGAAGGCCGTAATCAGTGAACGTGATCTTCCACAGATAATGGTTGATAAATAATTATGCTATACCTAGCATCGAGTTTTTTTTTATATCACTGGAAGGTAATGTAACCTGAAAAGGCCTTTAGAATGCGAAGTGCTACTACAAATTGTAACTGAGCAAGAACTTTATATGTGCACCAAAGTAGGAGTGACCCTCGAGAGGAAATATTTTTTCTCGAGAATCACTCGAGTCGCTCGGTTAGTGTTAAAAGCTACATAACTCGTGCAAAACCATCCAACCAGTCTTACCCAGTCGGTGTATTGCAAGATCATATAATGCGGTTGCTGCTGCCGGCACAAGCCTAGCAACTTAACGACGTTGGGATGATCTAGACGACCGAACAAATCCAGTTCACGTTTAAAATCGTGCAGAATCGCTTCGTCCCTGATTTCTTGCAAAGCCTTCACCATCACCACGGATTCAGTCATTCCTTCATCAGCGCCTTCCACTCGAGCCAGGCAGACGTCGCCGAACTGGCCATGGCCTGACATTGCAACCACCATCCAAATAAAGTTAGTTATATACCCAACTACCAGCTAAAGCATCCACTTATGAGAACGTGCAGTAGTGAGTTAGGTTAGAGTCAGATGTAACCTAATTTAGCACCCGAAACCTTTCACCAAATCATGCTACTATTTTCCAAGAGTGCTATTAGCCTGACTCGTACCAACAATAAAATGTTGCTTCAGGATGTCCTGTATTCTTAATTGGCAAGCCGTTTGACTCGAGTCAGTAGATCAGGATTGATAATTGAGTTCTAGTTTACAAAGAGGTATAAAAGTTGGCAGTGTAATTAATATCCATCACCAGCGCTTACCCAGAACCATCATGTCTGTCAGATGTTCTCTTGTCACGCTAAGTTTTCCGTAACTTCGAGATGAAAACTGCGACTGGTGGGAATGAGCGGTCAAGTCACCATCGCTGATGTGTCCTGCAGCGTCTCCGTTGCACATTTTCCTCTCCCCAGAATGACCAGCTTCGGCTTGCACTGGAAGGTAATTATCGAATCAATGAAACGCAAGATGACTGACTTATCGCGCATATTTTTCATTTGTGAACGCGCAAAAGCGACTCTCAGCTTAGCACAATGTAAGAGCCTCCTACATTAGTATTGAGCTGTCTAGCTCTATTTTCGCCTAAAACCAAAGCGACATCCAAAGGGTCAAACTTCGCCCAATTGGCATACAGGTTTCTTGCAGCATAACAGTTGGGCTAAGTCAATAAACAAATTCGCCATCAATCAAAACCCATAAATTCATTAAAGCGTTTTTGCAGAAAAAATATAATAATAGGAAAAAATAGAGTGAGGACCATTTGAAAGCAACATTTACAAGAGCGATGCGGAATCATTGTAAAGTTTGGTCGATTCAAAATGTGACTTACGGACAGGATCTTGCGCATCGCTGGGGGGTGATTTGTTTTTCTTGTTGCGGCAGCGACAATAGGCCATCAGACCGATGACTAGGACCATGTAAGCGCCAGCGGCACCTAATGTGACAGCGACAGTCTTGCTCATCATACCACTTCCCAACGCACTGTTGACATCGTTGCCATCGCTGACGCGGTAACTTTCTGTACCTGGGTATAATACAAAATTTAACATAACTGAAGTCGTTTTGTAAAAATAATGGTAACTGTCATCCTTTGTGATGTAGACCAATTCTTGAACCACATTGCTAGCTCAATTTAAGGGTATTTTTGGGGGGGTTTTGAGGGAGAGAAAATTCATATTTTCCAAGGTTTTTCAGAAAAATGTGTATTTTTTGGTATAGATTTCTATAGATTTTTGGACGCTGAATCGAATGAGACCATTGCGGGGTCGATAGCTTTATCGATTCTCGAAATATGGCAGCTTTTGTGTCGAATTTGGAAGATTTTCAGAAATTTGGTATGAAGGTATAACTCGAGAGTTCTTGGAGCTTGAGGCATGGAACATTGCCGCGAACAATTTTATGAAACAGAATCTGCCCCTAGATTGTTACCATCCATCAATACATTATTCTCTTTATTATGAGAATGAGTAAGGCCTCTTCAACCAGTGACCAGCCAATGAATAAAAATTCCATCTTGTAAATTCAGCTATCCAGCAGGTTACTGATTTTGATTAAACGCCAAACTTACCCCTGACAATTAGGGTGACCTCGTATCTCTTCAGGCCACCACTGTTGCCCGCTGTGCATCCGTATTTGCCTTCGTCGCTCGTTTGAACATAGTCGATCAGAAGCGAGCCATTCTCCAATTGGTTGAATCTACAACATCAATAAGTTAGCTCTCGTTGTTTTTTTCCCTGACTATATAACAATTTTTTCCCCAGTCTTTTTTCATATTAATTCTATTTATTTTGCAAAATACTCGGACATTGTCATCGACTGTAATTCAGGTTATCATAGAATTGAATTTACCTCGTCTTGTCAAAACCGTCCTCCATGTTGGAATTTTTGTCCCAATGGATAGCCGGTTTAGGATCTCCCTCTGCAACACAGTCCAACATCAGGGACTCCCCCTCGTACACTTCAGTGGGATTCGAGGGCAGCACTGTGAATCTAGGGCTTACTAAAAAATGAAATTACCATCAATTGATTAATTTTCATCGAATAATTGTTTTCTCTAGAAGAACAATAAATATATAAAAATTCAACTCTAACATTCCTTTCCTTCCGTTCTAATTAGTTAACCATTACTTGAGTATTTATCACTCACCTACTACGTCGATTTCTATTGTCGCATTGATGACACCTTGGTGGTTGGACGCGATACATGTATACGTTCCTTTATCGGACGACTGAACTTTGTTGAAATGCAGGGTCCCGTTGATGTCCGAAACGTGGTCGGGGAGCTCATCTTCAGAACCATCCTGTCATAACGAATGTTCATGAATTTATCTAAAGAAACGATTGCGAAGAATTCAAAACACCGACTGGTTCCTGGCATTTTATGTAACACATTTTATGGATTCACCCAATAGAGAATGAGCATAGTTTTTCTTTTCCTTGTCATCGCATTTTTTCATTTTTTGTGAGGGGAAAACCAGGCAATGGAATATATTATGAACTCTTTTCCCTTTTTCCCTCATAGAGGTAAATCTTCCTCTCTCATTTGTAACACTGCCCATAAGTACTGTGCATTGTTGTAGGAACTTTGCAGGAAAAATTCCCTTTTTATCTTGTTTACCTGTTTCCCTCAGTATAGGCCTGGGGCTAACCTAGACTGAACGGTCTGCCCTAGACTATAATTTGTGAACACATTCGGAATGAAAAAAATCCAATTTCAAATTAATACTATTTCAATATAGTAGATTAAAAAAATTTTGTGTAAATAAATAATGAGGGATGAACGTTTACATACGGTAGAAAGACGTCCCATCCATACGCAGAATTGATATACTGAGAAATATGAATCCCTCGCTGCCGACATTTTCCAGCGTTTCTCCCGACTTAATTTAAAACAAACTGATTGAACACTGATTTTGTTGTCATGATGTAATGCCAGCCACCAATTTCCATACTTCCATATTGCCTCGGAAGTGCGCTGAAGTTTCCTTATAGAGCCACATTCAACGGAACTGATATGACTGGATCGACCTTAATATGTAAATTTTGTATCGTGAAATATCTATCGGTTCCGCCTACCTTGATCCATTTGATAACAGGCGGTGCGGCGCCTTGGGCTCTGCAGTGGACCTTTCTCACAGCATCCAGCTCCAAATTCGTATTCACCGGGCGGGGCACGAACTTGAGTTTCTCTGCAATAAAATCACCGGTCGTTATAACGTGAGGAATTTGAAATGCTTCGAGAACAATCACGAACATCGAAGGAGATTTTCATGGCTTGTTCGCTATATGTACATAGAAATTGGAAATGATTTTTACAGTCAATGTCACAACCAAATTGGGCACAGAGAAGAGCTCTCAAAACATTTTTTTTACTTCCATGTTTACCTATAAGCAAAATGAATGGAAGAATTGCGATCGTCCGAAAAGTCTAAAATTCGTAACGGAGATGAATTTGGAAGAAATTTTTGTATTATTATACTCATAAACACTTTCTGAACCAGTGTCTGTGGTCAAAAAATGACATAAATCGTCATATCTCCGCGGAAAATGAATGCAATTTTGAAAGAAAGTTCTCCCAGTAATTGCGCAAAATTAACCGTTTCCGGATTTCGGATAGCACACAGTACTTCCGAGATGTAACCGTTCAAAGTTTTTTCTATTTGGATTTTAACAGGCTATAAGAGTATATATTTTTATACGTTTGTGGTCTTAGAATGTTCATTATGGCGAGAAGATGATGCTCGATTTTTTGGATATTGTTCACACACCGTACTTCCACGTTATGAACAAAATTCACGATTTCACTAGTGGGTATCTTGTATTTTCATTTTTACAGGAAGAAAAAATCAATATTTGAACGTTCAAGGTCTTGAAATGCTTGGGACGGCGATGGAATGATGTCCGGTTTTTATCACGTGGTTCACACACAGTACTTCCACGTTATACGCATATTGACTGTAATTTGATTTTTTTAGACGGTAAAAAAATATTATATTTAAACGATGATGGACTAGAAATGTTTCTTTATATCAGCTGAATGTCGTTTGATTTTTACTACTGGTGTCACACACCGTACTTCATTCGCATTTTCAGTTATTTTATTTGTACACTTTTGTATATTCTTGGGCCTCCTTGCTATGAGATTGACTCCATTTCACGAAACTTGCCTTGTATGGATTGGATCACACACCGTACTTCTGCTTTATGCGGTTTATTGATTATAAATATCGAAATTTCAATATTTACTGGCCGCAGAATAGGATACAAATTATCCTATTTTACAAAACTAGGATTTTATTATGTTTGGCTCAAATGGCACTTTGGCACTTCCGCATTATTTACCTAATTAGTTCGTTTTTCTATTTTTGGGATTTCCTAGCTAGTTTTTCACGAGCTTAGCCAACTTTGCCAAATAAAAAGCTTACCGTACAATCCAAACAGGCAAACTGTAATCTTTCTTGATATACATCCAATTCACAAACTATTCTAATATCATCCAACAAAATTACTTCGAATTTGCAGTCCCATCCAAAAAGAAAGAAAAATACAATTATATATTCAAATTAAATTCCTGTCACAAGGTGTGCTCTGCCAAATCGAAACAATTAACCACAAATCTTACTGTTCTATGTAGTTTCTACTCATCACTGCTTTGATTGCCCAAGAGGCTGATATCAAGCTCAATACGCAAACAACTTCTGTTCATCTCACTCCAGAGCAGTAAACATGCCACACTGATGAATTCTAGATTCAACGCAACAAGACTCCGTTGTTTTTCTAGCCACAAGTATCAGCTCAGCACTATTTTCCATTCAAATAATAGGGAGTTCAACTCTACGAACGGTGGTTTGCGGTTGGAGGAGTGACGATCATTGTTTGTCTGTACAGGCGACTTCGAATTTTCCGTTGATATCTTGACATCTCAGCCCACTTCGTTTTCATATCTTCAAGCGATGTGAGATATATGACACGCCGTTCTGCCCAAACCAATGCACAAACTGAACTTTGTCAATTCTGCCCCACTTATGAAGAATACCGGTTGAACTCCGTTATAAAAGTTAAATGAGGGTTATGTACAACATTTGAGGATACGGGGTCACTCAATCAGTCTCCAGTTTGATAGCGGTTGTAAGTTTTAAGAAGGTTGGCAGGCTTGCAGTTCATTCAGTTAAATATTTTAAAAACCCACTCCAGACTTGCAGAGCAGCGAGAAAGTGAAGAAGTTCCATGGCCCTTCCAGTTTTTTCTCACCTCACTCGCCCAACTTCCACTTCAAAGGTAAGGAGCAGGAATGTAGAAGAGGGTGCTTGACCTTTCACATTATTTGTATCTTCTTGCACCACCTGACATCTTATCAGGTACCCTGAGCTAATGGAACAAAAGTGTTAGGAAAATCTTTGCTAGAGTATTCAGAATCAAAATAGGGGGCAATTGGTTGATTTCCTGGTGCATGGGAAACAATAAATGCCCATGAGTGAGACAGTTGAAAAACTTGGAACAGCAATACAGAATCGCAGGAAGGGGATATAGACAAGAATAGCGTCACTCCTACACGACACGTCGTTATGCGATTGTTTGCTACCTTTAGCCTGTACTTTAATTGTTTGCTACCTTGTACTGCCTGGCTTATGGAGTAGAGACCTACGCCCACAGCTCCGCTTGGTCTGGTGGGCCGAAAAGGGGACACCGCTGCCTAGTAGGTTCTAGATAGTTCCCGTAGATATAGAAAAACCACGAGCAGACAGCTCCGTTCCCGCCTGCATCTCTGTCTTTGTTTCAGTGCATTGAAGTTAAAATAGTTAATTATCGAGTTTATTCAGTTCGCATCTCGTAATTCAGTCTGTAGCGACAGATATAGAAGCTGCAGAATTTACCAGTTGAGAGCAATATTTCACTATCCCAACACAAATAGAGTTCCTGTCCAGTCGAAACTCCAAATCTCCCAACCTTTTTCCTATGATCCATCTTTAAATTCTGTAAAATTCATTCAAATGCGTGCAAAACCTACTTGCACGTCATTAGTAACATTGTGGCCTAGCAGAAGGTGGGTAAACTATTGACAATAAAATTACAGTCCACTCGATCTCAGGCAAAGCTCTCTGTAAAGAATTTATTTGTAAATTTGTCCGCAACAGTGATCATCAAACCAGTTTGTAAGTATTTTGAGCTGAGTGATTACCAGCACCTTGGCAAACATGACGTCAAGGTCAAGATGGAAGTGAAACTCTGATTGAGTGAGCCGGAGGGAAAGTTCTCCACAGGCGCTTCAAAGCAAGTAAAATGACTCTTGAAGTGGGTAGAGCCGCGATAGGGATAACAGCCAGCAATAGTCAATGGAATATTATGCTTCTTGAAAATGTAGAAAAATCAGTGGAGACCTTTGAGTGACCCTCGTACGTTTGCTTGCTAATATCGAGATATTACTTAAAAATACTTACCGATAACAGTGAGCAGTGCAGGTTTTGAAGATGTTGGCTGGAATGGCATTGTCAACACCTGACAAATGTAAGAACCCTGGTCGCTTGGCAATACAGAATTGATGCGAAGAGTTCCGGTTGAGGGGTTTTCAATCATGTGACGAGGTCCTCGGACTGGGACGCCATCTTTGATCCACTGAACAGCGCTGTACAGAGGTGAACCATCGAACTCACAGTGGAACGTGACGTTACTTCCTTCATTTTCAACTACATCTGTTGGGTGTCTTGTAATTTTTGGCTCAACTGTGGACATAGATTGACAAGCGTGCTAGAATGATACCATTTTGCTTAGCTTAGCTGAACGTAATACAATTTTTGTGTACAGTAGGGCTGGGCGACCTGGAACCATGAGGTCCACAGCCCCACGGTTCCACGTCGCCCTGAAGATGCCAGCATAGGCGAAAGTGCTCGGCCAGCCATTAAAGATCTGGAGAATAAGTCGCCTGGTTTTTCTCCCCCTCACAACACCTCTACTACAACAAATGCGACGACAACCAAACGAGAGATTTTAGTTTAGAATTGGATCAATCACATTGTGCCGCCAGAGACTCGATTGTTTTTATATTGAGCTGGCAAATATATCGAGTGGATCTTCCTTACCGGTGATTGCCAGTAGGAAGGACACATATTTGGACCCGGCTAGGTTTGATATGATGCACGTGTAGTTGCCAGCGTCTTTTTTGCGCACGTTTCTCAAGCTTAGGACTGGACCTTTGGAGAGCCTAGACCAAGAGACTGAGGGCTTGGGGAGGCCGCGCGGAGCGTTGCAGCCAACTTCCAAGTCGCCACCTTCGCGAACTACTCGAACGTTTCGTTCAACCAGGAGTCCATCTTCGACAAGTGGCACGAGCGTTTCATTCGTAGGGTCCTCCAAATCTGCAAAAAGCAACAATTTACAGTCAATTTAGATCAGCAACATCATTCTGAAGAAGCTACGTGAATTGGAATTGATAAAAAATTGCGCGTTGGATATGAAAAGATGCGAAATGTTCGCGTTGGTCAACAGGGACCGATTTGTTGTAGTAAAACATAAAAAATATACAGGTTTTCGAAGTTTTGTCAATATAACATTATTTGAGCGATAAGCCCTCCAATTTTGATTTACCTAGAATATGAACTGGGAATGAAATTATATTATTTATGCAGATATTCCTATGGGATTATAACCAACGATTTTTCATGAGATATTTTTTAGTAATTATTCAAATTGAATTCTTCGCGAGTGAGATGTTGGCGTACCTAATGGCGTACGAACTTTATAAGATTTCTCAATTTTGTGGTCCGGTTTACTGATAAAAACATGACGTTACTAATTTCAACTTTTGAACATGGAGCTTTTTTTTGGTTGGAATTTATTTGGCACACAAATTATTTCAATTTTATCAAGTGTTTTTGTTCCGTTGGAAATAATTGGCTCTTACATGCGAGACGAAGACTCGCGGAGAAGATTTGGGGAACCTCGGTGCTTTCGCCTCGAATGCCAACGCATGAATAGAGGCCCTCGTCGTTTTCAACAGCATTCAGCACCACGAGTGAGCCATTCGGAAAAATGTGATACCTGAAAAAAAAATACGTCCTTCCAATTAGAATGTATTCATATTTACGCTCAACTCTAGAGTTCCAGTTTGAGCTGGGCTATAAAAAGGCTTTCTGTTGAAGTTTTCGAGTATCAAAGTTTCATCTTCCACAATGCCTACTGAAGCTTGAAAAAAAACCTCTCTCTCTTAGCAATTTTGATTGAAATAATTGGCCTTCTATGGGTAAATTCGAAATTGCATTTATTTTTCATCAGTGCAGAGCTCTCGAATGAGATTGGACAGATAGATGTGGAGGTATATCTGCGCCTTGTTCTCAAAGGGTTTGAAGACCTTTGTAAACAAGACAACATCATATCGCGCATCTGGCCCAACATAAAATGCTCCCTCCGGTTTTGTTTAACATCGGAACGGTAAATACTGGAGTTGGCTCCAGAAGTCTTAAACGCGGCTTCATTCCCGTTTTATACTCTACCGTTCTCTTTCTTCCCCTCCGAATTTCCCTCCATATTGGTAATGCTTGTGAAGCTTGAACAGTCACGTAAACTTGTCAATCAGTTGCCCTTTTGTATTGACCATATCCCAGACATCGTCTGCTCTCAGTTAAACAGCGGAGAACTACCGCCGACTGTATATTTTCGCTTCTTTGAAGGTGAAATACAGATACCACGGGTTTATATGGTTTACTATTCCTGGAAACCATTATTGATATGTTGTTCGGCCAGGAAATTCACTGCGAGACGACTTAAGAAATACGCTCATGTTTTGATTTTAATTTGAAATTTCTTATTAAAAAAAAAAAAAAAAAAAAAAAAAAAAAAAAAAAAAAAAAAAAAGTTCCTGCAAGTTAACTACAGTAACCTTTTCCTTTTGGAGTTGGTTAATGATGCAGAGAAGAACCTTGGAGGCGCGTCTACTCCATTTACCATGTGGATAGACAAGATTGCTCGTCTCAAATTGATTTTTCATATATTCTGGAAATGTTGAAGTTGTAAATTTGTAATTATTGAAATTAGTTATATTGGTAAATTATTATTTTCTAAATTATTTTAATGGAAATCCTCGTCATTACAACTCTACGTTTCATAAGAGAATTGTGTGGACATTTTTGTGGGCGTATTGTTGTGTGCGAAATTGTGATCGTGAATTTAAAAACGCTGCTAATGTTTGTACACTGGTTTAGTATTCCTTCGTTTCAATAATGATTTCAGAAGACTATCCACTATTTGTGATTTTTTGTAAAATGTGGAGAACTGCAGTCCATTATCTTCAGATCAACTGATAAATGTGTGGGCAAACCCGATCAACGGCCTTACAATTATCTTCAGTTAAACTGACAGTGTATGGGGCGCTTTAAGGCTTCAGTTGTTTTGTGGGTGAATTCTGAAGTCTTAAACTCTCGAAAAATAACTGTCGATGCGCTGATTTCGACACTTTCGCCTTAAAACGTCTCTATTCAACTCGATATTTTCGAGGACCTCGTGTTGGTCCGGTCCATGACTAGTAATACCGTTACGCTGCGCAAATTGGTGAACGAACCTGGTCGAATTCTCGAGGGGGCCGGTTTGCTTGAAATACCACTCGATGACATCAGCGAACTGATAAGCGCAATCGAATCTAGCGCTGGATCTTTTCCGCACCACCTGATCTTCGGGGATGACAACGATCTGCGCCCATTGCTCGCCTGTAAAGATTCGATTTCAGCGATATCAATATTGATAATGTGAAAAATCTATGGCTACAGGAGAACATGTGATATGAAAAAAAGGGTTTTGAGGTTTTGGATGATTTTTATTCAGAATTTCAAGCTGAATCTCGTGGTGGCCTCAGTTTTTTTGTTGGTAGCGCTGGGAATGAGTTATTCCCGCTTGAACAACATGTTGTGTTATACCATTCTTGTCGGCAACAAGTGTTATCAAGGTGTTTTCCTGAATTGGGCTACTATATAGATTCTAAAGCATGTAGCATGATATCACAGGTTGCCCTAGTTCTGCACTCTTCATAAGACTAATTGCCCCCATTATTTTAAACGTTTTTTCTTCTCTCTCCTGAAAACCAGCCAATTTTGATAACACATGTTGTCCTGTAGCCATCGAAATGCTAAAAGTTCAGTCTTCAGCCTTTTCGATACGCTGGAGAGATAATGCTAGGCTTTCCATTAAGTCCTCTGTAACTGAGGGAAGTTCCTCTCCATGAAGCAAAGAGGAAGTAATCTCGTTAGATCTTCGTTACTTTTGAATATTATTTTATGTCTTCACCTGGGACCGCAACGGTGATTTTATTGTAGCTGTCCACAGTCGTAGCAGCGTTTGAAGCGACGCATCTGTAGACTCCGTTGTCCAGCGGGTTGACGTTCGTCACAGTCAAATCGTAGCCAGTCGTGTTTACTTTCCCGGACGTCTTTAATCCGTCACCGTTTCTGAAACATCGAATTAAAATGATCAACTGTTGCTATTGAAGTCCAATGGGCGGTTATAGCAAGGAAAATGGGTGGAATGACAGACGCTGGCCAAATGTGCTACTTGAAAATGTGCAACAAATCGATGGCTACAGGACAACATGTGAATCATTCCTTTAGTCATCATGAGACATTTTATTGAAAAAAAGAAAAAATCGACCCCCAGCTAATTATTGTTGTCAATTGATCAGGATAGAGGTCAAAGCAAAGCCAGATATCTCCTTCCACGTGGGGATGAGGTTGAGATTGTCTGCGACGTTGTCTCATTTTGAACTTTCAAATAAAACAAAATTAAACATTTCAATTATTGTTAAGCTAATCTATTAAAGTGACTATTAACTATAATTAACTATTAACTATCAACTATCTATTGCTACTATTGCTAATAGGTAATATAGTTAATAGTTAATGGTTAATAGTTAATTAACTAGTTAATAGTTAATCAACTAAATTCAATTAACTAGAATAGTTAATTAACTAGTTAATAGTTAATTAACTAGTTAATAGTTAATTAACTAGTTAATAGTTAATTAACTAGTAACAGTTAATTAACTAGTTAACAGTTAATTAACTAGTTAATAGTTAATTAACTAGTTAATTGTTAATCAACTAGTTAATAGTTAATCAACTAGTTAATAGTTAATCAACTAGTTATTGTTAATTAACTAGTTATTGTTAATTAACTAGTTAATAGTTAATCAACTAGTTATTGTTAATTAACTAGTTAATAGTTAATTAACTAGTTAATAGTTAACTATTAACTATTAACTATTAACTATTATTATTTAACTAGTTAATAGTTAACTCTTAACTATAACTAGTTAATAGTTAACTATTAGCTAATAACCTATTAGCAATATTAGGTAACTATTAAATATAAACTATATTTTTAACTACTTTTAACTATACAACAGATCATGGTTTTCTGGTTTTCTGGATCGGGATGGCAATTATGTCGAAAAATAAACATATATTTTGGAACATACCCTGTAAATTTGGTTAAAATATATGCATTTTTGGCAGCAGTTCAAATAATTCAACAATTCAAACAATTTCATTCGAACTAACAATTTCGAAACGAAAGTCCTTCGATGTCTTGAAACGAACACAATTGAATCTGATTTTAGTCGGCATCTCGGGTTCGTTCTATTTTCGAAAGAAAAGGGCCGAGTTACGGTTGCCGTTGGCTATTTGGCGAACATTAATCGAATGCCGCGATGCTGAGCCCGCTTGGACTTTCATGACACGACCTTGGATAGTCGGTCGTCGAATGTCAACGAATGGGCTGGCCGCAGGTTGAATTCAGGTACCGAGAAGACAGAAGAAAAATCTCATACAATATTCATACAAAACTGCTCTTCACAGTCAGACCGCCATAGGTATATTCAATTTCGCTCAGTCGCCCCTTTGACTCGTTTTACAAAAAGAAAAAAAGTCCCATTTTAAAAACCGACAAAGCCGTTTTATTCTCCTCGCGTTTCGATAGTCGAATGACCATTAAGGCGAACGTTTTTAACGTGTTCCAAACCGCCGGGCCCGTTGCTATTTTATTTTTTATTATTAATTTTATTTTTCATCATCATTATTTTTTATAGTGGCTGAATTTCTGCTGATGTGACGCGCAAACGAGATCCCCTGTTTTAATTACGGATTTAGGGTTCAATTTTAATTTAATTTCAAGATTAATTTAATGACTGTGCGCTCTCCCAGGCGACAATTTGACTAAACGTCGATGGAGCTCCAATTTTCCTAAAAGCAATTAAATATCCATAAATGCAGTTGGGAGAGTGTCAATGGACATCACCTACCCCCCACGTTCCATGTTGTTATTAATAATACTGTTGGTATAATTGAAATTGTATTAATTGTATTTACAAATAAAGTAAAAAAAATTTTTTTTTGTAAAATTGTATTAATTGTAAATTGATTGTAAATTAATTGTAATTAATTATTAATTGTATTAATACAAGTAAAAAAAAAAAAAAAAAAAAAAAAAAAAAAAAAAAAAAAAAAAAAAAAAACTGGTTATTGTCCAGAAATCCATACTCCTTGATCGACTTACTTGAACCACTGAATCTGAACTGGTTCGGAGCCTTGAACAAAGCACGAGAGGTGCAAGTCGCCACCTGACAATGTGGGCACTGGGTTTATTGTTTTAACTTTGACCACTTCATCGAGCCCTGCAACAGAAGAAAATTCCATGATATTAAGTTAAGTAATTGCGAGAAAAATTCTTTCCAATCTAAGATCTTAATGGGCAATTAAAAATAATTATGACGCCGAACGAGAAAACCCTCAAAAAGTGTACCAGAGTCACCCCGGTTTACTATAAATTTTCCAATCTAACAAAGCATCAAATATTTATTATAGATTTTTATTATAAATAATGAAATGAAATGAAATATCGTTTATTGTACAACCGTAAGGTATTACAAAGGTTTTTTTATACAATTTCCAATTCTTAAATAATTAATAATTAAAATAATTACAGCAGCACAACATCAAACCAGGAAACGACACTTCGACTCTCACTTGTCGTTCAGTACAGAAATTATAAATAATAAATATTATAATGTACTGAATCGATCCCAGCCGATTCTATAGAATTGAATTTGAGTCATCTATGAGTCAGAATATCGCGTCATGTGTTGGCAAACAGAAGTCAGCAGCGTTCGGAGCCGAAGGTGAACCAAAATGCCTACCGCGCGATAGGAACTTTTTTCATATTTTTTGTGAGCTTCTCGGGTAGGTACCCGAAGTTGAAAAAAGTATTTCCGGACCCGAATGACGCCGCTTCGTGACCCCTAGGCTACGGCTGCTAAGAGCAGCTGCGCTTCTGGTTCGAGTTAAACTATATCGGGAACGAAATTGTTGGTTCAAGAATGGAACCACGCGTGAGCGGATGGATGTCGACGGCAGACCTATCGGAGACAGATTCGAATGTTTCGCATACCTGCCTTGATTTCAAAAGAATAATTTATCATTTATTAATTTTTTTAATTTATTTATCTTGGTTCAGTATATTGGGTCAATTGGCGGTTGTTTCCTCTTCGGATGCAACTATTTACAGAATATAGTATTCACGTGACCGTTGGATAATAAAGGGTCTATGCAACAGCCCTTGGCCACTCGGAGTTACTCGTCATGCTCATCAATTCGATTTAATATGGTTCGTTTTAGCGATTGGTTACCAATCATGTTCGATTTGACGTGGCGATGAGGTTGAGAAAGTAGCGACGTTATCTCATTTTGAACTTCTATAATTCTAGCGCTTTTGCCATTCAAGGCCTCTCCAGGAAATATCTGTCAATTATTCGTTATTTTAGATAGTTTTACAGGGACAGCACAGCCTGATCACACCAAACGATAGGAAACAATAAATAATGCCTTCTTAATAATACCTTCTTCATAATTTTTTTTCTTCATATAGGTCCTGTAAGTAGCTCCACAAGGCTGGGATTGTCATGAATCTAATTAGTTAAAGGGGGGTTAATGGTTGAGCGTTTGGGTCTTTTTTATAACAGAGAAATGGTAACCTAGTGGGTACTTACAGGAAATTTCTAAAACACGTCCGCTTTTTGAACCTAGAGTCTATTAAAAATTAAAAAACGCTGCAACTGATTGTACAGTGGTTTATTATTCCTTCGCTTCAATATTGATTTAAGAAGACTATCCATTTGTGATATTAATTATTATTATTAATATCAATTATTCCGAACATTTGTGAACGTTCCCACCGAAAAACAGAGTGGTAACTATCGGGGAAAGTAGCAACCATTGAAATTTTAATCATGTTTATTTTTCTTGATTTCCCAATAAAAAAGCTAAATTTTTTTCTTAACGGTAAGTACAGCAGGAGAGAGTTTTTGACGATCATTCCAATAAATATAGAACGATTTTTATATCTCCAAGAACTCTCGAGTTGTACCCTCATGTCAAATTTCTGAAAGTCTCCCAAATTCGACACAAAAGCTCGATAACTCGAGAACCAATACAACTATCGACTCCGCGATGGTCTCATTCGATTCAGCGTCCAAAAATCGATAGAAATTGATAGGTACCAAATACACCTTATCCTTTATAAAAAATCCTTGGAAATTATGAATTTCCTCCTCCTCAAAACCTCCTAAAAATACCCTTAAAATTGAGCTAGCAATGTGGTTCAAGAACTGGGCCGTTGTAGAACCGAAATTGATTTTTGGTGAAAATGTCGAGAATTTAGCTATTATAGTTCGGCCAGAAAAGTGTTGGCGGCGTACGGCGGACAGACAGAATTTTTTTATTGGATATTCGGATTCTACATGCCTTGAAACGTAAAACATCAAATTTTGAGGGAGGGTTAGAAAATTTTTTTCTTCGGCGATTACAATGGTTTATTATTGAAAATAAACCAAAATTGACAGTTCTGTTCTCGAGTTCAACAAGGAAACATTCTTTATTAATCCACATAGCAAGAATAAAACATTGAAGTGCTTCGTGATCTATGCTCTTTTCTTTCATTGAGGATGAGAAAAGCACAAAATATTTGTTCGCTCGGTTGTCGTCGCATCCATTGTAGTAGAGGGGCTGTGGACCTCATGGTTCCACGTCGCCCTGAAGATGCCCGAATGGGCGAAAGTGCTCGGCCAGCCATTAAAAATCTGGAGAATAAGTCACCTGGTTTTCTCCCCCTCACAGCCCCTCTACTAAAATATTTGTTGCTGATCTTGTTAGCATTGTCGCTTCGCCGTTAGCGAAAGACGTATCAAATGCGTAAATTTTACCGCTCCCAAGCGCATCATTACGTAGCTTTCATCCAATCAGCTGCAACTTCAGTGCCCACGCCCGAACGGGCATCTTCCGGATTAAAGTCGCTGATTTGCTTTATGGCACGAGTGCCCCAACAGGAGGGACCGAATGTGGCAGTTGTGGAGCTGTAACTATGGCAACGGTGGCGGCCGTGGCGGGGTTAGTACTGCGATAACAGCATCGATCCGAACTTTCGGGAAAGGGGAGACTTAACTGAACTGCAGGGGGCGGGCGATACTGCTAGGAAACCGGCGGCGCATGGTGACTCAGCTTTCGAGACATCTTTATGACCCATTTACCCGCCGCCCTTCGTACGACCATCGTTTCACCCCAACCCAATCGTCCCCGTTCAATTTTCGAGGCTCGAGTCGAACTGTATAGGTACCGAAAATCAATTTTTTCCGATTTCTAGAAAAATCTCTGAAGCTATTAAAGTGTAGCTGGAGTCCTAATTGAAAATGATTATTTCATGTTGCGGCTTATTATTGTTTTTCTTCTCCAGGTGGTCGCATTACTTCTTCCTGTAGGTTGAGGGGGAGAAAAACGAGGCGACCTCTTCTCCATTTTTTTTTTATTAATCAGCCGAATACTTTCGCCCGTTCGGGCTTCTTCAGGGCATTATAGGACCAAGGGTACCTATCGCCATAGGTACCCTTGGTCCTATAATGCCCTGAAGAAGCCCGAACGGAATAAAAAATGGAGAAGAGATCGCCTCGTTTTTCTCTCCCTCAACCCACAGGAAGGGGCTTATTATTGTTGGTTATTTACAATTATTATATAGAAAATTCTTCCAAAACGCAAAAAAATACTGCCGGATTGCCTGAAATTTGAGGTGTAGAACTATGGTGGAGTACGGATTTGCGATGTAACCGCAATCATCTCTATGTAACCACGTCTCTATGTAATTTGCGCCAACCAGAGTCGGATAATTGTGTAAATACTTGGTATGGGTAGTTAGGTCCGATCTTCCGTTGTTATTATTCTTTGTGTTGTTTTTTTGCTCTTCTATACTTAATAGCTAAAAAAAAAATCTGTTTTATCTATCTATCTATTCTTCCAAAACGCCTGGAAAACTTGATTAGTCGGAATAGCTCGAGATTCGGTCTCGGCGATCTTCAAACTGTTTATATCGAGTACCCCGTGCATGCGTTCGAATTGTTGTTTTAGTAGAAGAAACTTTCACGTTTAAATATTCAAGCAAGAGAACAAAAACGTTGCAAATGATGGGAAAAATTCGCAGCAACTATTCTCTTTTTAATAATTTTTATTTTTCTTAATTTCCTCATTAAAAGCTAAATTTATTTAGTACCTGGCACCTATTAATTTATCGTAAATTCATAATCATTTGTAACCTTCGGGTAGTCATTTTGCCAGAGAGGCGCCGACTCCGAAAAATGATCAATCTGGAGGCGATTCAGAGGTGAAAGGTCTTTAAATCATTTGGGAAATGAGAAATAGTAATTTTTCATTTTTTTTGTATTTTTTTTAAGGACTACTTTTACTACTCGTATTGACCTGACCACTTCCTGATTGATTAGATCACCTCCCTTGATAAAAAAAATAAATAAAAAAAAATGAAAAATGAAAAATTACTATTCCTCATTTCCCAAATGATTAAAAGACTTTCCTTTCACCTCTGAATCGCCTCCAGATTGATCATTTAATGTGTAGTTGGCGAATGAGTTGCTGCGAAGTTGGGAAATTTTTGTTATTTTTTTCCTTTTCAGAGTTTATTTTATAGGCAAATATTTTTGAAGTCGGTTTTATTTTTTTTTTTGAATTTTTTTCGTTTTGAGAAAACGAGGTTTCCGCCATTTGCTTTTCCACCACAATAACGATGTCCTATTAGAGCCGTGTTCACCAAGGATTATTCATCAACTTCAAACACCTGAAAACGGGTACCTTTTCAAATTATGATAACAAACTCCTCAGACTATCCCGCTCTTTAAACCTGCTTCGTCTCCGCTTGGAATTTATTCATTCGCCCTCTCACAAGTAATTAGGAGTTAATCTGAATATGCATAAGGGAACGACGAGCGAGGAATACCGTAGCACACGGAATACTATCACCTTCATCATATGTGTAAAGTTAGAGGAGACTGCTCCAGAGTGAGAGAAGATATGGAGGCAAAAAATACGGAGAAGTGAGATAGCGAACGCTCTCGGAGAACTCACCGACTTCTTAATTGTAGTTTATGCTGTGGGCCTCTTCAATTATAACGATACGAAAGAAGAACCTTCCAGCCGACTAACAGAAGGAACGTGAAGGCTTTTATGTTTCAGATCCGAAAACCTTAAATTCAAATTGCACGTTTTGGAGTTTTGGGGGACTATCAATTTTTGAATGCTCTGGATGCGCCATGATTGTTATAGATCTAGAACTATCATTAGCCTGGTTTTGAGTCACACATTTACTTCCGCATTAATTTCTTCATAATGCATTCTTCTCTGTTTCATTGGGCGATTTTCTACTTTTGAACCGTGCGGTGGGAAAAGTGGTCCATTTTCGACCGTCAGATGTTTGACTAAGATTACCGATGGGTTGAGCGAAAAAATATAGATCACCTTTTAAATAATATTCGGCACACAGCGAAAACTGCTTGTCGTTCAGCACGATTTTACTTGAGTTACTCGTTTTAGCGGCTTCTACTCTCTCAAAAAGCATGATCAATATTTTATTACAATTATCGGTCTAAATTATGAATACGAAAGGTCAATAGTAGTATAAATTAGAAACGTTTCCTAGTGTTTTCATCCCATAGACCCAAGTTGACCTCTTAAAATTCAAATTTCCATAGTTTTCTACCGATCTCGAAGAAGAATCCCAATTTTTTAAATGGAGATTCAAATTTCCCGCAAATTTTCATGGACACTTGTCTCATCGATCTATCATCGACCGTGCGCAACCTATGAATATTTTCACGGTACTGACCATATTGGCATTAGTTCAGTTTTTTGCCACTAGATCCCGCATGTGAATCAAGCCAATGGGGAAGACGCCTATTTTATATTTTCGTTCCTAATGGCCTGAATTCTGCTATTCGGTGTCAGCTGAAGACGGAATGACCAATTTTTCATGAAAATTGTGAGTTTCCGCGGAGAAAATCGCTAGGTAATGAAAACCGACGATTTTGAACGAAAAATGAATAGTGTTTTACGTCATAGCTTGTCCGGTGAACGTGAATATCGACACTAGCGCTTGTATCTTCGGAAGAATAAACTAACATTGGGAGCAATGATTTGAGGTTGCTGTGAGTCTTGTTGTTGTCTGTCTTTCAGCCGACTGCAGAGCGCTCTAGGGAGTTACTTCAATCAGTTGAAGTTACATCTCCGGGTTTATTCAAACCGCTGATTTTCCTTAGTGATTTTCTCCGCGGAAACTCACAGTTTTCATTAAAAATTGGTCATTCCCTCTTCGGCTGACACCAAATAGCAGAATTCAGTCCATTAGCAACAAAAATAAAAAATAGGCATCTTCCCCATTCTTCCTGTGTCTTCATTATTTGTTTGTAGCGTATTTCACATTGTTATTTGGATGAGGGTGAGATAAAATTGGCAATTTTTTCTCAACAGTCTACATTATTAGCCTAGATCATCGTTCAGGCACCTATGAGGGTAAGGTTCATCAGGTACTATAATGGCTGAAGAGCTGTCTTGTAAAGGTAAGTGTACTTGTGACCAAAATTTTGAAATTCAATAATAAACCATTGTGATCGCCCTCGAAAAAAGTCTAACCCCTCCCCCTCCACAAATTTGATGTTTTACGTTTCAAGGCATGCAGAATCTGGAATTCCAATAAAAAAAATTCTGCCTATCCTCCGTCAACACTTTTCCGGCCAAACAATAATAGCTACATTATTGAACCACATTGCTAGCTCAATTTTAAGGGTATTTTGTGGGGGCTTTGAGGGGGAATCATAATTTCCATGGTTTTTCAGAAAAAATATGTATTTGGTATCAATTTCTATAGATTTTTGGACGCTGAATCGAATGAGACCAACGCGGGGTCGAGAATTATACCATTTGCTACCATTTATTAGAATTTTGACATTTTCTTCTTACAACTGACCTAGGTATACCTTTAGGTTACATCCAGGATCTCATTTCTACTACAGTTTGCTGAGAAATGTAACAGAAAACGCTCGCATGAAAGTATCACTCGTATGAAAGTCTCCGAGGGCGTCAAAAATCGTCAAGCATGGACAAAAGACTGAGACCTAGTCTCCATAGCAGGAATACCTCTTGTTGACGTATACTGCTATCGTGACTGCTCTCGAGACTGTTCTGTTTCAGGTGGTCACCTAAGGTACCTGATGTAGCCTTGAAGATGCCCGCACGGGCGAAAGATCTAGATAAATAAAGGTTCCAATAATTTTTCATTTTTTCAAACACTGGCCGAAGACGAAATTGTAAAGTTATTTAAGAGTTCTTTAAACTTCGCAATCAATTCGCAAGGGACACAGGCTAAAGTGATACACCAGCTTACATTTTTGAATAACTCATTTATTTTATCTGATAGGTAGGTTATCATTTTCCTGTCCAGTCCCTTTGACATGGGTAGCATATTATGTGACAGAAATGCCCATTGTTATGAATTCGTCTGTAAAATGGGCCTTTAATACGCGATTAGGTAACATTCACATTTTCCGTGCTTTATCAGCTTCTTATGCGATAGAACCAATCCCTCTATTTTGCACACGGCCCAAACGAGCAAACCCGGCTGCATCGTAAGCTCATGAAATAATCAAAAGTCTTTCATCCTGTTATGTTCGTGAGGGGAAACAGAGAAAAATTGTAACCGAAGGGAAAAGGATTGCGCGGGAATTCTCTCAGTCCTGACGACAATGTCATTCGTCACAGGTTCGTGGCTCTGCTGGTTCGGTCACAACCGTCACAATGAAGAAAGTTTTCTTGGAAGAAAACGCCGCGGGCCCGAAGGAGTCTTCCTTTATCGCGGCCTCGCCTTTTGTACATAAGAAATCCTATTCAACTTCCTCTCCTCAATGGAAATATCATTACCTCAGTCAGGACAGGCTAAACTCATTAGGCTCCCGGACAAGCGAATACAAAAGACCCGCGGGACGGCTGATAGCCGAACGGAGAATGGTGGAGGGGGTATTTCCATAAACTGGTAGCAGAGCGGTACTAAACTACCGATATTTTTTTGGTCAATGGCACGGCTTACATAGTACGGATTATTCAAGCGCTTTCGCTGCTACAGTCTTCTTGAAGAATCGTTAATCGTTTTTGTTTAAATTTTAGCTTTTAAATTTTACAATGGTTCAAATGCTATCCTGACAATATGTTAATGAGATATCTGCTAACCATCGTGCACAACATGGATTGATTGACATTTTTATTAAACAAACAAAATCAGGACCATTATAGGTCCTCTCTTAAAATTTGTTTGTAGAGACAATATTACTGCATTGCGTCGCAAAATAAATAATCACCTGTCTTACAACAGTATCAAGTTAATAATAATAAAACAAAACTTCTTTGAATAAATCACAATATCAAATAGAAAATAATGACAATGCAAATAGGTAAAAATTAAAAAAAATTAAATCAACCGATGAGACATATTCAAGAAGAAACTGATTATGTGGCTACTATTATGGTGAATTTAGTCGTTGGATAAGCTCTGAGGAACTCTTTGGTGAATTCCACTTAAGTTGTAACTAAGGTACTGTTCAATCTCTATTTCAAGTCAACATTAAATCTCTTTTTCAAGTCGCAACAAGTTCGATTGACAATTTTTACGATGCATCGTATTCTCCCGCGCTCTAAAAAATGCCGGTCTCTTTTTCTCTATTTTTTTTGCACGGGTCGATAATTGGAGCCGCCGGACCTTCGCTTGACAAGACTGTATTTTTAGGATAAAATATCGAAGTAGCGGTGGCGGTTATGAAGAAGCCGTAAAGTCGATACAGTGAAGGAATATTCTACGGGACGAGCGGCGCTCTAAAAAGGCCTTTTTAAATACCATCGGCTGAATGTCGCGAGTCCGAGGCCCTAACTCTCGTCCAGTAAATCCAATGCCCTGCCCTCCTGAAATGACCTGTATTGTGAGGAGGTAAATTTTGAGAAGGCCTTCAAAATCGCAGCGGGACGCTCGACTGAGAGATGGCCACCGGCTGAGAGGACATGGCAGTATGCAGAGCAGGGACAAGGAAACGAAGCCATCTGAAATACCGACGACCAGGATCATTTCCAAGAGTACGATAAGAGATTGGTTTCGCATATATCCGAACAAACTGTCATAAGTTCATTTTTCGCGCTGAACTCAACATCATTCTTATTCAGACTGGACCAAATAATTCTCAAGATGCACGATGATTTGTCTAAGTCAAATATTTAATTAAGTAACTTCAATTCCTTGTTTTTGTTTAAAAAATAACGTCCAGATTCTTTTTCACTTTCTAGGAAAAATTACTTGCTATACTCGTGCTGTAAAAAGAAAAGTTCCAATTCAATTAGATTTCCAGTATAACATCACGGCTTCTAGCGTTGGTCCTCCTCAAAACTCGCTCAATTTAATGTGTAACATTTTTGGTCCTCCGGGCCGGATGACAAAAAAAAAACAACAACAAGGAATTGAAGTTACTTAAATAGGAGCGGGAGAAAAAATCAATGGTAGACAAAAATCTTAAATATTGTATAAAATTTTCTCTAAACAAAGTGGAATAACGTTTTTAACAGTCTGACGTTCGATAAACGTCGTCGTTTGGTTGTCGTTGCATTTGTTGTAGAGGGGTTGTGAGGGGGAGAAAAACCAGGCGCTTATTCTCCAGATTCTCCTGGCCGAGCACTTTCGCCCATTCGGGCATCTTCAGGGCGACCTATGTACATTATCAGTGTTGTTAGCATGGAGGTACAGTATTATTATTATTTATAGAGCTCTTTTTACGCAACTCACGTGGAACCATGAGGTCCACAGCCAAGTCGGCACAGTTTTATGGTACTTAAAGGTTATTACATCGTCTGCCTGGTTCCTCCTGTGTCCTGGAATAGTAGGTTGAAAGTTTTTAAAAATATATAAAAATCTAAGCCTAGTAATAAAGGTAATTGGTTTCTACTTACATTTTTTGAACAGTTAGCGTCGATGAAAAACATTGAAAATACTTACATTTAGATAAAGATCAAAAATAATTTATGAACATAACATAGGAACATGGGTTGACTAGATACTGATAAGATAATGATAAACATACAGTTATGTCGGTTCTATATCCCAAGCAGACATAATACAATTTCTAAAGCTAATGGACTCGTCGATGAAAAACATTAAAAATACTTAAATTTAAATAAAGATCAAAAAATTTATGAACATAACATACGAACATGGGTTGACTAGGTACTGATAAACATACAGTTATGTCGGTTCTATATCCCAAGCAGACATAATACCTACAATTTCTAAAGCTAATGGACTCGTCGATGAAAAACATTAAAAATACTTAAATTTAAATAAAGATCAAAAAAATTTATGAACATAACATAGGAACATGGGTTGACTAGATACTGATAAGATAATGATAAACATACAGTTATGTCGGTTCTATATCCCAAGCAGACATAATACAATTTCTAAAGCTAATGGACTAGGTGGACTGACTAGGGTTGGCATAATTACTTATTGGTACTTAGGTTGACTAGGGTTTTGTGTTTTTCAATGCCTATATTTCCAAAATGGTTTCTTCCGGTGCCAACGTCTTGCAAAAGCTTCGGTTCGACGTTGGCACCGGAAGAAACCATTTTGGAAATTGAACAAAACCCTATTTTGTCGGTTAGAACATTACCGTTCTACAAAATTCCGCCAAAGGTCATCGCAATCATAGCAAATCAATAGTAAGCTGTGAGGTGACGGAGAAAGAGAAACGAGTATGATTCAGAGAGCGGTCCGCCGTTGTGGAATTTTCGTGTGGGCGTATGGCTGGGCGTTCGTTCTCTTATACAATCGAGTTTTCCGTTGTGTTCGCCTGTGGGAACAATCCCACACAGGATCTTAAGAACCACATTGTACTCGGCGGGATAACGAATGGCATTATGTCGTTCCGTTAATCATGTTCATCGGCGAGAAGGCGCTTTAAATCGTAGATTAGTTCATGAAATATTGATATAAGAAGCGGACGGCATGAAAGCGAATCAGATTCCCCCAGTGGCCGATTCAGGGTTTGGAAATTGGGAAAACCGATTGGAAATTTGAAAATTCCCGATGTAAACAATGAAAATGGCCAAGAAATGTGCGTGAGAGCGAGTAAAAAACTATTGGTTTTTACTCGATGAATACGTAGAGTAAATCGAAGTATTGGGATCGTCCGAAATTTACTATAATTAGTATTATTTATTTCCATATTTCGGGATAAAATTCCATAGCACTGAACTTAAAACCCTTTTTCTAAGCTGTCTGTCTGTTTTTCAAAGATTCTGCTGTCGGTCTGTGCTCAAAAACTGACCAGAGTCGACATAATTTGGTAAAAAATCAATGAACTCCTCAGGAATCGTTCCGCCAGTAAATTTGCAAAAACTGGGCCTTATTGCGTTTTGTAATAGGGATCACACTAATTTTGGAGATCGCACTTGAGATTTAATTATATGGGTTCTCATTTTTCACCATTTTAAGTTTTACAGGCCATCTGAATTAATTAGTGAGTCCCAATAGTGAGGAACAATAATTATAATATAATATAATATAATATAATATAATATAATATAATATAATATAATATAATATAATATAATATAATATAATATAATATGATATAATATAATAAAATATAATACAATATAATATAATATAATATAATATAATATAATATAACAATTATTAATTAATCAAAATTATATATAGTATAATAATGATTGCTAATAATAATAATTAATGAGTGATTAATAGATTTTCGAACGACCAAGGACTTGATTTGTTCGTCATGGCAGGTAGAAGGAGCCTTATTTTTGTCGATCGGGTCACACACTGTACTTCACTTAATGTGCACTTGTCGAAATTTTCTCTCGTACTTATTTTCTATTTTGATGTATACATGCCGCAAAAATAAGAATATTTGAACGCCCAGGTGAAGTATTGGTTACAGCGGGTAAACGTGGCCTGATTTTAATAGTTTCAATCGCTTGCCGTTTTTCAATATTTCGTCGTGCGTTTTTCGATTTGTTGTTCTCCTGGCTCTCTCAAATTTCCAAATATTCCAGCGATTTTAGAATATTTGATCGAAGAGTCGACTGATTTTGATTTGATTGAATTCGACCTAAGCGAGATAGTTACTAACAATACCTAACAATAAGAATATAATCAAACAATTTATCATCACTATCGATGCGAGTTCGAAAATATGAAAAAAGCCTTGACATTGAAATGGGTTTTAAGGTTTGAATATTATCATAGGACAAAAGTTAGTAAATCCTCTTTTAGCCTTCTTCTGAATCCACCTCTGCGTACAGTCCTGATTTAGCTCGAATAACGATTTAGCTCGCATCTGTTCACATACCTGCGGGTCTCCTTTCGGCTTTTGTGCCCTTCACAATACAGTCGCCTTCAAATTATCCCCTCAACATATGCCCGCTCACATTCTGCGACTATTGAAGATAATAATGACCAATGAAAAGCGTGAGGGTTTTCAATTGGTCAGAACGATATACGTGTCGGTTTCACATTTTGGGCTGACAAAGCGAACGATTTTTTTTCCCAAATGAAGGGGAAAAAGTTGAGCTCGATTAAGTGAATTTCCATTATCATAGCGCTCAGCAGGGAAACGTGTCTCGTTCTATGGGAAATTATTCGTTCTGTAATCTGCTTAAACTTTATTCTAATAAATCTTTATAATAATAAAATCGGCAACATGGAACTGCGAGAGAACATTGATGACCGGGTAAATATATCATCGAATTATTCAAAGGCTGTTTTACTCGTCGATTTTAAACTGATCGAGTCAAGTGAAGGACCACCCTAAGAAAACGGAAAATTGACTCAGAGCAGAATTTACACAAAGAATCCATGGGTGGGTCTCCTCACGTATAATTGAAGGTTCGGTTCCATCACAATTCTCATTGTATTCAAATCCGACCGTTGAGCAGCCTATGAGTCCTGATCTCACGCGCAGACGTCGCATTGGAATTTTTTTCGATTATCTCCGACTTTTTTCGGTGTCACTATTGCATCGTAATTCATAACACGACGCCAAACACCTACTCAACATTGTGTTGCGACCGATAGGCATATTCAGTCACCGAACGTTAATTTGCGGCGCCTTCGTTAATTTTTCCATGTTTACACAGTGAATAGAATAGAATATTTTTTATTATAGATCTGTACAATGTTAGGCCCAACTGGGCCTCTCTTCCACACTGCACAGAAAAAGCAATATTCATATACAAAAATTAATACAAGTCAAGTTCTTCTTGAAAAAAAAGAATAACTTGGAAAAGAAAAAGTGCTCGCTGAATGAACTGAGGAAACAGCCTTAGAAGTTAATTAGGGAAAATTGTCGATCGTACTAAAAACGATTTCTGAAAATTTGTCTGGAATGTGGTAAAAAGAAAAGCTGCAAATGATTGTAACTATAAGGGCAACTCATTAGAAAATGCAGTAATTTTAATCATTTTTGGTTTATTATTCAATAATAAACCATTGTAATCGCCCAAGAAAAAAAATTTTATAACCCCCCCTCAAAATTTGATGTTTTACGTTTCAAGGCATGTAGAATCCGAATATCCAATAAAAAAAATTCTGTCTGTCCGCCGTACGCCGTACGCCGTACGCCGTACGCCGTACGCCGTACGCCGTCAACACTTTTCCGGCCAAACCATAATAGCTAAATTTTTGAAATTTTCACCAAAAATCAATCTCGGTCCTACGACGGCCCAATTCTTGAACCAACTTGCTAGCTCAATTCTAAGGGTATTTTTGGGGGGTTTTGAGGGGGAGAAAATTCATATTTTCCAAGGTTTTTCAGAAAAAGGTGTACGTAGTATCAAATTATATAGATTTTTGGACGCTGAATCGAATGAGACCATCGCGAGGTCGATAGCTTCATTGGTTCTCGAGTTATCGCAGCTTTTGTGCCGAATTTGGGAGATTTTCAGAAATTTGACATGAGGGTATAACTCGAGAGTTCTTGGAGCTATAAAAATCGTTCTATACTCATTGGAATGGTCGTCAAACACTCTCTCCAGCTGTACGGTAGGGCAAAAAATTTAGTTTTTAATTTGGAAATTAAGAAAAATAAAATAGATTAAAATTACAATAGTTGCTACGGAATTTTCCCCGATAGTTACCAATCTGTTTTTCGGTTGAAATGTTCACACATGTTTTGAATAATTACTAATCTGAAATGGATAGTCTTCTGAAATTTTATTTGAAGCGAAGGAATAATAAACCACTGTACAATCATTTGCAGCGTTTTTAATTTAACGCTAAATTATTCGCTCTTCGAAAATTCAAATTCTTGATATGGATATCCCTCGTAGGTTCCCATTTCAGTTTCTCTCGACAGGCCGTTGCTTTGGTATGCGGCCCTTGTGTTGTCGTTGCTGGGTAAATTACAGTCGTAATTTTACTTCATTTTGTAGAATAAAATTGAATGAAATTTTAAATTAATAATTTTTTTTAAATTTTAAATTAAATTAAAATTAAAAATAAGATTTTAGAATAAAATATCTTCCTCAGATACTCTGCACCGACTAACTACCTCGATTTGCAAAGAAAACAGTCTGACACATTTTAAACGATGAAGGAACAGTCGCTGAATTTATTCAAATTCAAATTTATAATTTCATCCGCGGAACACATTTGAAGACCACGGGGGAAAAAGGGGGAATGTCACTTTTTTGTCAAAATTGAATGAAGGTTGGTAGCAATGTCTCCCTTAGATCTAGTTTCTATATCTTAATCCAAAAATGGAAAAAACGGGGAGGAAAGACCTGAACTATTCATTTGCAAACCGACATTTACAGTGAGAAAAGGAGGTAATTACAGCCACTGAAAAAAGGGGGAAGGTCAAATAAACAGGGAAAGAAAGTACCACGATCTACTTCATTTACGACAATTCTGCCTTCAAATGAAATCAAGGAGGTTTTTCACTAAACTACCTTTCAAACGCGCACCGAAAAAACCAGTGAAGAAAATTAGTGAAAAAAAAACTAAAACGTGATTTATTCAGACCTTCCCTTTTTCCATGTTTCTTAGGAAAAAACTGTTTTTTTTCTGTTTTTTTTTTTTTTTTTTTTTTTTTTTTCTAATAAAACGACCATGTTATTAGTGTTTTTCAAATTTCCAATACCTCTGTTTTTTTTTTTAAAGATGAATAGATGAAGGATAGCAGAAAAATCGTTGGAACTTTAAATCCTGCTAGGATCTACGTCAGAAAAAGTTTCAAACTTGAAAATTTGATTATCTCGAAATGAAAAAAAAAGTGACATTCCCCCTTTTTCCACTGTGGTCTTCATTTCCGAAAGGTTACCGTAACGTAAAAAAAATGATAATTTTCAAAAAATTAAACCGGAGCTCCCTATATTCCTACGTCATTTTTCACGAAATTCACAATAATCTGTCTGAAATGGAAGCTGCGTGTTTATAGTTGAAGCGGTTCACTGCTGTATAAAAAGAAAAATACTCCACTGCAACACAAACCACTACCCCTTTTACTGCAGCGTAGTCTCTCCTTCCGTTTACATTTTCTCTCTTCACCCCCGGCTTCAATGGCTCCGAGGGAATTCTTTGCGCTCTTTTCCCATTCTTGCTCCACCTCTAACCCTCGAGCATCACTCGGACGGGCCAATTTTCTATTGTGGAGCTCTGATGGAACCGCGAGGGAACCCTTTGTATCGGAACGAACCGCAGAAGGAAGCATCCTATTCTAAACCGAAAAGAAAAAAGCTATCACAAGGTGGAATGTGCTGTTATATTTTTCTCCAAAAAAAAAAAAAAAAAAAAAAAAAAAAAAAAAAAAAAAAAAAAAAAAAAAAACTGAGTCAACTTAAAGAGAACATTTCCGCTCTTTTGAAAGATGCATTTTCATCCTGGAACCGCATTCGAAAATTGTGATGCACTATAACAGTTGAGAACGATAAAATGATTACATACTTATTCAAAATCAGGAAAACCTCTCTCTCACACCTGGAGCCAAACCAAGGAATTTGTAGGTTGGCTACATTTCAGTTAGAGGAGGATGTTCTTGATAAACAGAAAGTCTTTCGTTTTTTATTGGATATTTGGATTCTACATGCCTTGAAACGTAAAACACCAAATTTTGGGGGAGGGGTTAGAAATTTTTTTTTCTTGGGCGATTACAATGATTTATTATTGAATAATAAACCAAAAAAAATCGTTCTATACTTGTATGTATACTTATTAGACTTGTATGTATCAAACTTCCCTCCAGGTTTGTCATTACGCGAATGAGTTAACTCTTAATTCGATAATTAATAAAAATAATTAGAATTGCTACAGTTGCTAAGGAGCAACTATTGAAATCTGTTTTTAGATGGAAACGTTCACAAATTATTGGAATTGTTGCCATTATATTACTATTGTACTACTATAACTATATTACTAATATTTACTATTATATTACGGAACAGTTACTAATACAAAAGTGTTCTTAAATAATAATTGAAGCAAAGGAATCAAATATTCCATTGAAGAATCATTTGCAGCATTCTTTTAGTAACCTGTCCTGCAATCAAGGTAGCTCATCCGTGAAGTAACGCTCAAAAAAATAAAAATAAATAAAAAAAAATTAAAAATAAAAACAAATAAATACGATAATAAATTATAAATAAATACGATAATAAATTATAAATAAATACCCAAGTGATGCAAGTGCTGCCTCAGTTTCATATGGTTTTGCATCGTTTTTCAACGCTGATTCTCGTGGTGAAATTTTCCCCGTTCCAATAGGAAAAGAGTTTATCCTTGAAAATGGTAATTTCCGCAATCGTTTTCATAATCGAGTGCCTTTGCTGCTTCCAAAAATGGTCGTAATTGTTTGAATTTCGTCGATGATATTTTCGTTCTATTACTAAATAAAGAGGCCGCTTTTCTTCCTTTAGCGGAGCTAAAACTGCTGGCCTCGTCGAATAAAACGAGTAACCATACTAGGATTGCGGTTCTGTAGCCGAAAAATGCTCTCGACGAATTAGGAGTTATCCGATGTTAAAATCTCGGTCGAAAAGTTCGACTAGTGGCTCAATAGAAGCCTAGCTATTGTCCGAACTTGACAATAGCTTCCTTCGCTCAAGAACCCAATTCTTTGTTGCTAATTTGGTCATAGGTTAACCCAGAGAAACATGACATTTTTCAGGCAGCAGGAGATATTGTGTGTAGTATAAACAAGTTGTGTGTCTACCATGATCGCGTTCACGGACAATAATATAATATATTACAACATGACATGATAAGTTGTGATATGATTCGTCTGAGTTCGGCTTTTGTATCGGGCGTTTCGTTATTTCTTTTGGAGAAATAAATGTTAATTTCAAGCGTCGATTATCGAATTCTACAGTGAAGATCTCGTTTTAATAACCATGCGAAAGATGTGTATTTAGTTTTGAGCTAAACACAGGGTGCGGCATAAAGGACGGACGCTTTTGAAATGGCTAGTACTCCTCCCCTACTACGCCGACATGTGAGTGGAGGGTGCCTCTCGATTCGTGAGGTCCTAGCATTTTTTTTAGTTGAAACCATGGAGCCGTGGACTGTTGAGCTTTTCGCTTATGACAGTTTTGTCAGAAATAAAGAATTGTCGTTATTGGGCGACTGAAAATCCGCGACAATTACGCGAAAGATCTCTGCACAGCCCAAAAGTGACAGTTTGGTGCGCTGCATCCCAAACTTGCGTCATCGGCCCTTATTTCTTTGAAGACGTTAATGGAAATGCTGTTACCGTCAACTCGGAACGAGAGTTTTTGCAAACTTCCAAGAACGCTTCAGCAGTGCATCACCAACAATGGACGCCACTTGAATGACGTGATTTCCCACCCTTTTTCGAAAATGCTATTCAATTACGAGTACGAGAATCATTAAATAAATTTGTTTTTGTTTAGAAATCGTGAGGATACTCGCACTTAAACTCAAAGGTAGAGGTTTAAATTAAAGCGGGGTTCATTTTGAAAATAGCAAGTGAACCCATAGATGTTAGTTCCGAGATCGGCCAACCGCGCGCTAAGGACTTCAGTCGTCGAGTGATTATTGAAGAACTGTTGAGAACGTTTTACGAACATTAATCATTCATTAGTTATTATGAGATTTATTATTGAACCTCCACAAGAGTTATTGTAATAATTACTATTGTAGTAATTATTATTGTAATAAAAATAGCAAGTGAACCCATAGACGTTAGTTCCGAGATCGGCCAACCGCGCGCTAAGGACTTTAGTCGTTACAGTGGCTTGATAGAGACAGTGGGGACACATGAGATTGGCGGCCATGTTTAACCAAAACTCGGCTGATTTGGGGATTTTTTTTTTTGAAAAATATTTTTTGGACTTGAAAAATGTTGACATTTTTAGGAATAAAAATGAATTTGAAGATTTTTTGGATTTTTGTCTATTTAGTGAAAACAAAAAACTCATGTTTAAAATTCGCAGTGTCTATTCTCATAGTTGAATATAGCATTAAATTACTTTTTTATTTTTGAGAAAGTTCCTAGCAAGGTCTTTTTGAAAAACATGAATATTTTTCATGAATTTTTTTATGAAAATTAGTTGAGCAAGGCACCCTCCCGTTATTTATTAAATTACACCTTCTGCGTCACAAAATAAATTATTTTCGTATTTTATTTTAGTTCAAAATACTATTGAGCAATAATTGAAAAGTTTTAAGTATTTGAGAATATAAAATACGATTTTATAAGCGTTATTATGAGACGAATAGTAAGTCAATGCTATATCAGCCGATTTTGGGTTAAACATGGCGCTCGGACGTTCGACCAATCAAAGAGAGGACACCGTGTGGCCGCACTGTCGATTCATTTTGAAAATAGCAAATCAACCCATAGACGTTAGTTCCGAGATCGGCCAACCGCGCGCTAAGGACTTTAGTCGTCGAGTGATTATTGAAGAACTGTTCAGAACGTTTTACAAACATTAGGTAATCATTCACAAAGTTGGGACAATTCGATTAAAAATTTAGTTGAACTAAAGTTGAAACTAGAAACTAATTAGTTTTTAGTTTCAAAATTGTAACTAAAAACTAATTTAGTTTTTATTCGCAACTTCGAAACTAACTTTTGGAACCAAATTAGTTTTAGTTTCAACAGTTGAAACTAAATAATTAGTTTCGAAGTTGCGAATAAAATCTGAAGTAGTTTCATCTTTTATTCGTAGTTTCGGAACTAAAAATGAAACTAAATTTTTTTTCGCGTTTTTTACTGATTTGAAGTTTTGAAGGGGATGTATTGGGAAGTAAAATTGATAATCTCATGACTGAAAACTTTGAAATTAAGGGTGCGTTTATCAATCGCCTCCCGGGTAAGGTTCAGTTTGCCGTCAGCAGTATCAAGTTTCAACTTTTTCGAGCCAGTAACTCCGGAGAAAAACCACGGACGGCGTGCGGCGGACGGACATTTCGGATTTGGAATCTACGCATCTTGAAACATAAAAAAAAATGTTTTGAGGGTACTTAGGTCGTATTTTTTTTTTTTTTTAAAGTTAGTTTCATTTTTATTTCCGAAACTACGAATAAAAGATTAAACTAATAGTTTCATCTTTTAGTTCCAGTTCGGAACTAATTTAGTTTTAGTTTTTAGTTTTAGTTGCAGAACTAATTTTTGCCCAACTCTGATCATTCAATAGTTCGATCTATGTAAATCTATATAAATCTATAAAATCTATATAATTTGATACCAAATACAAATTTTTTTGAAAAACCCTGAAAAAATATTAATTTTCTTCCTCTTAAAACCCCCTAAAATACCCTTAAAATTGAGCTAGCTAAGACTATTGTGATACGGCAGCGTTAACGATGGTCACTTCCTCCCACGGTCAGTGCACCGAGTGCCTTATGTTGGAGCAACCGAGCTCAGGAAATGCCCGATGGAAGAAGCCGGTCAAAGTACCCGAGGGAACTACGCATCGCGGAGCACGAAGTAGAAGGAAAACGCAGCAAAAGGCGTATGCGGAAACTGTGGGATAGTTCATGGTAAAAAGTTGCAAACGATGGTACGATAATTATTCTTTCTTTCTGTAGGTTGAGGGGGAGAAAAACGAGGCGACCTCTTCTCCAGCCCTATAGGTTACTATAGTGGCCATAGGTACCCTTGGTCCTATAATGCCCTGAAGAGGCCCGAACGGGCGAAAGTGCTTGGCTGAGAAGTATAAAGAAAATGGAGAAGAGGTCGCCTCGTTTTTCTCCCCCTCAACCTACAAAAAAAATAGATTATTATTCTTTCTTTCTGTAGGTTGAGGGGGAGAAAAACGAGGCGACCTCTTCTCCAGCCCTATAGGTTACTATAGTGGCCATAGGTACCCTTGGTCCTATAATGCCCTGAAGATGCCCGAACGGGCGAAAGTGCTCGGCTGAATAAAAAATGGAGAAGAGGTCGCCTCGTTTTTCTCCCCCTCAACCTACAAAAAAAATAGATTATTATTCTTTCTTTCTGCAGGTTGAGGGGGAGAAAAACGAGGCGACCTCTTCTCCAGCCCTATAGGTTACTATAGTGGCCATAGGTACCCTTGGTCCTATAATGCCCTGAAGAGGCCCGAACGGGCGAAAGTGCTTGGCTGAGAAATATAAAGAAAATGGAGAAGAGGTCGCCTCGTTTTTCTCCCCCTCAACCTACAAAAAAATAGATTATTATTCTTTCTTTCTGCAGGTTGAGGGGGAGAAAAACGAGGCGACCTCTTCTCCAGCCCTATAGGTTACTATAGTGGCCATAGGTACCCTTGGTCCTATAATGCCCTGAAGAGGCCCGAACGGGTGAAAGTGCTTGGCTGAGAAATATAAAGAAAATGGAGAAGAGGTCGCCTCGTTTTTCTCCCCCTCAACCTACAAAAAAATAGATTATTATTCTTTCTTTCTGTAGGTTGAGGGGGAGAAAAACGAGGCGACCTCTTCTCCAGCCCTATAGGTTACTATAGTGGCCATAGGTACCCTTGGTCCTATAATGCCCTGAAGAAGCCCGAACGGGCGAAAGTGCTCGGCTGAATAAAAAATGGAGGAGAGGTCGCCTCGTTTTTCTCCCCCTCAACCTACAAAAAATAGATTATTATTCTTTCTTTCTGTAGGTTGAGGGGGAGAAAAACGAGGCGACCTCTTCTCCAGCCCTATAGGTTACCTATAGGGGCCATAGGTACCCTTGGTCCTATAGAAGAAGCCCGAACGGGCGAAAGTGCTCGGCTAAATAAAAAATGGAGAAGAGGTCGCCTCGTTTTCCTCCCCCTCAACCTAGAAAGAAGTAATGCGACCACCTGGAGAAGAAATTCTTTCGCTTCAACAATGATATAAGAAGACCACCCATTTGGTGGATCTATCAGTTGAGGAGAAGAAGGTATACTATTGATTGAGGAGATGGCTGGAATGATTTAGATGAAAAAAATAGGGGGTGCTTAAAATTTAAGGCCATCGGCTGAAAAAATCTTAGAATTTCGATTTTTGCCTCCTGTTTTTTGAAAAAAATTCGAAATGTATCGAAAAACGTCGTTTTTTGGAAAAGTCGGTTTTCAGGAATTTCGGCTTTCGGGCGATCTAGCGGCCAAACTATTCGATTTCACATATACTAAGTGAATTGCAAAGTTGTAGTCGGATAAATTTCCAACATTTTCGTAATTACAATCGTAAGGTTTACTCTTACCTCCGCGGAGCTATAGCCTTCCAAAGTCGGAACTTGAAAATTTCGTTTTGAAAAAACTCAAACGGGCCGAGAAAAATTGTGCGACGATAAAAAATTTTTGACACTATATTCGTCAATTAAATTGAAATTCCTGATGCGGTTAATTCTTACTTTTTTGATTTTCGACCTTAATTTTTCGTGGGGAAGGAAAATGTCAAAATTTGAGCTTTTTCGAAACCACGTTTTTTCGCAGTTGTTCGCGATTTTCTCGAAAAATTCTCACAACGCGAAAAGATTTTATGAGCGCATTTTGTTCATGGATAAATTCTTTAAACGAAAAAATACAAGAATTCGTTCGTTGATAGATTTTAGCCGGAGCTAGAGCGGCCCGAAGTGAAAGTCGAAAACCCTTGGGTGTACGATTGATTGAGAAACTGGGAATAGGTAATCAAATTTTGGTCATAGTGCCGTTCAATTGAAAGAACTTCATCGGCTGGAGAAGTCTTCTTTTTTTTAATTAGGCCTCTGTTCCAATTTTATTGCACTTTGAAATTTTATGACCCTGTTTTTCGCGTTTTTTCGCATGCTTTTAGCAAATAACTTTTGAACCCAGCTACATGGATGACGCTGTTTGAAAGGGCGTGCCAGACCAATCGTTGGATTACAGATCAGCAAAAAATAGACATTCTCGGCGACTTTTTGGAAACCGGAAGCATTGCTGAAAAGCGGTATCATGATTGGATAGTTCATTGCCAGTCCGGGGATCGGCATCACTGGAAAGATTCGTTCCTTTCAGCGTTTGGGCATAACCCTGTTCTTCTAGTAAGCAACGCGTTGGAGTTCTCCTATCGATACGGCTCATTACTAGACTACTATTATGAGAAACAGCGTCGCATCAACCTGGCGTTCGGGACAATGACGGATAGAGCCTTCAATTTACTCATAATTCATGGATTGCCTTCATTTCTGCAGAATTTGTTACTTGGCAATGGTACAAAAAAGTATTGATTCTCGGACCGAATTTCGTCAAGGAATTGAGAAGTTAAAACCTTTGATTCAACGCTCACCAGGGGGTAATGCCTTCACCAATCGGATGGGTACCCAGGATCAGGGCAAACCAGGACCCCATACTCGCGAACGAAATTCAACTAATCGCCGTGTAAATGCTATTGAGGACACTGGCTATGATGGAAAAAGTGTGATGTCCGAATCCGGAGTAAGTTACGACGTGTTTTCATCTTACTCAGACGGTTCTTCCTGTTTAAAAACTAAACCTTTACCTTTATTCTTTGGATAGGAAACTATCCACCGTTGTGGATACCGTTTATAAAAATAATATAATTTCAGTTTGACTCTAGCATTCAATGAGAATTGATTATTGCGGAATTGTAGTGAACTGTACAATACAGGGACAAGTCGTCGCGACTCGATCCATAGAAATTGCAGTTAACATGTGGCGGCGATGGCAGTTGGTAGAAAAGACCAGCCAACCATGCTGTTGCACACGCTTCAAACCAGGAGCCGTATGAGGATTGTGCGGCATCGGATGTGAGGCGGTCGCGCGTGAAGCTTGCGTTGGGCTGCTAGCGCCACCTTACCCCCCTCCCCCGCAGGACGCCCACGACGCTCAGCGCGACCGCGACACGACATCATGTCACGTCAAATCGCCAACCGTCACAGTTCGGATTAGCGTGGCCGATGACCTCGGATTTAAAACAAAGGCTATAGAGCGATGTTATGTGAAGAAATGGTTCCCAAGGACGAATTAAAATTCGATTCTACCTTGACTTTAAATAAAGTGATTTTAGCTAAGCGTTTCGGTGTATTAAATAATGGAGAGTTTTCGTGAATTTCGTATTTTTTTAAAACGTAGGAGTTTTGGTAACTTTGTTAAATCATACGTTTCTTATGGTTTCCGCTTAGTGGATGGCGGATTGTGGTGACCACTAGAAACACATGATTTTACAAAGTAACCGAAACTCTCACGTTTGAGTTTTCAAAAAACACGAAATTCACTAATGCCCTCCAATAAACCATTGAAATCGCCATAGAAATTTTTCAACCCCTCTCAATTATGTTGAAAGTTTCAAGGCACGTAGAATCCGAATATCCTATAAAAAATGCTTCGAATAATTTTAAAGCGGTTGATTATTCCTTTGCTTCAGTAATTATTCAAGACAATCCAAGGTAACTATGTGGGAAAACTCCGCAGCAACTATTGTAATTTTAATCATTTTTATTTTTCTCAATTTCCTAATTAAAATCTGAAATTTTCGGCTTACGGTACAGTTGAAGAGATTGTTCGACGACCATTCCAACAGTATAGAATGATTTATATAGCTCCAAGAGCACGCGAGTAATACCGTTATGTCAAATTTTTGAAAATCTCCCTTATTCGACACAAAAGCTGCCGATAAATCGAGAACCAGTAAAGCTATCGACCCCGCAATCGTCTAGTTCGATTCAGCATCCAAAAAAAACGCTGCAAATGATTGTACAGTGGTTTATTATTCCTTCGCTTCAAATAAAATTTCAGAAGACTATCCATTTCAGATAGTCATTATTCAAAACATGTGTAAACGTTACAACCGAAAAACAGATCGGTAACTATCGGGGAAAATTCCGTAGCAACTATTGTAATTTTAATCAATTTAATTTTTCTTAATTTCCTAATTAAAAGCTAAATTTTTTGCCTAACGGTACAGCTGGAGAGAGTGTTTGACGACCATTCCAATGAGTATAGAACGATTTTTATAGCTCCCAGAACTCTCGAGTTATACCCTCATGTCAAATTTCTGAAAATCTCCCGAATTCGGCACAAAAGCTGCGATAACTCGAGAACCAATAAAGCTATCGACCCCGCGATGGTCTCATTCGATTCAGCGTCCAAAAATCTATATAATTTGATACCACGTACACATTTTTCTGAAAACCCGTGGAAAATATGAATTTTCTCCCCCTCAAAACCCCCCAAAAATACCCTTAAAATTGAGCTAGCAAGTTGGTTCAAGAATTGGGCCGTCGTAGGACCGAGATTGATTTTTGGTGAAAATTTCAAGAATTTAGCTATTATGGTTTGGCCGGATAGCGTACGGCGGACAGACAGAATTTTTTGGTTTATCATTCAGTAATAAACCATTGTAATCGCCCAAGAAAAACAATTTCTAACCCCCCCTCAAAATTTGATGTTTCACGTTTCAAGGCATGTAGAATCCGAATATCCAATTAAAAAAAATTCTGTCCGTCCGCCGTCCGCCGTTAGCAGTTTTCCGGCCAAACTGTAAGAGCTAAAAATTTGAAATTTTCACCAAAAATCAATCTCGGTCCAACGACGGCCCAATTCTTGAACCAACTTGCTGACTCAATTTTGAGGGTATTTTTAGGGGGTTTTGAGGGGGAGAAAATTCATATTTTCCAAGGTTTTTCAGAAAAATGTGTACGTGGTATCAAATTATATAGATTTTTGAACGCTGAATCGAATGAGACCATCGCCGGGTCGATAGCTTTATTGGTTCTCGAGTTATCGCAGCTTTTGTGCCGAATTTGGGAGATTTTCAGAAATTTGACATGAGGGTATAACTCGAGAGTTCTTGGAGCTATAAAAATCGTTCTATACTCATTGGAATGATCGTCAAACACTCTCTCCAGCTGTATCGTTAGGCAATAAGTTTAGCTTTTAATTAGGAAATTAAGAAAAATAAAAATGAATAAAATTATAATAGTTGCTACGGAGTGTTCCCCTATATAGTTACCATCTGTTTTTCGGTGGGAACGTTCACAAATGATCAGAATATTTAAAATGACAAATGGATAGTCTTCTTAAATCAATATTGAAGCGAAATAATAATAAACCACTGTACAATCATTTGCAGCGTTTTTTATTGGATATTCGGATTCTACATGCCTTGAAACGTAAAACATCAAATTTTGAGGGGGGTTATAAATTTTTTTTTCTTGGGCGATTACAATGGTTTATTATTAATAAACCAAAAAGGAATACTTGAAATATTTTTCGAAAACATTATTTCATCGACCGAGTACATTTTTAAGCTTTGGATTATGCGGATTCCGGTTATTTTCAACATGACGTCCAATGTTGGGCAGTCCGGTCGCTTCTCTCTCATTTCTTTCAATCTCATCCGGTTCTCGTCTCGCGATGGCATGCGCAAGGGACACAATGCGCATATTTTATACAACGAGCCCGAGTTTATCTCGAAGGCCCAGGGCCTATCGTCTTTCCTTACGAGACCTTACGACAGTTCCGACCGCTCGTCGGATTCGAACCAGTTTCCCACCTGCCACCAGCACTCACCTTCGTGCCCTTTTCATCAACTCGAACGCCGGCCGTCGCGATCTAAATAGGTAATATTAACGTCATTGAGATCTCTTCAACGCTTATTAGGTCTGATTTTATTTTTACAGCGGATAATAATTGATGAAATGGAGTTAAGGGATTTTAATGCGGTTTATCATGGACAAACGTTGAGCTTAGCTTGATTTTATTATATATTAGCATATATATATATTTTTTATTATTTGGGTTTCTTATTCAATAATAAACCTTTGTGATCGCCAGGGAAAAAAATTTCTATCCCCCTCAAAATTTGATGTTTCACGTTTCAAGGCATGAAGAACCCGAATATCCAAGAAAAAAATTCCATCTGTACATGCTTGAAATTTTCATCAAAAATCAATCTCGGTCTCACAAACGGCCTAAATCTTGAACCACATTGCTAGCTCAATTTTAAGGGTATTTTTGGGGGGATTTGAGGGAGAGAAAATTTTCCGACTTTTTTTCAGAAAAAGGTGTATTTGGTAGCAGTTTCTATAGATTTTGGGACGCTGAATCGAATGAGACCATCGTGGGGTCGATAGCTTAATCGATTCTCGAGTTATCGCAGCTTTCTTGACGAATTTGGGAGGTTTTCACAAATTTGGCATGATAGGTTATAGCTCGAAAGTTCTTGGAGCTATAGAATTGTATAAAAATGTTGACATTATTTCCTTGATTGAATAATTAAAAATTAATTTATTTGCCTAACAATACAGCTTGAGAGAGTGTTTGACGAGCATTCCAACGAGTATAGAACATTTTTTATAGCTCTCAACATTGTTCCCCTCCAATCTCCCCCTTTTCTAGTCAAAGTTTCCCCCAAATCTCCACTTGGCGCCTGGCAACACTGCACGGTTCTTCTCAACGCAGAACATGTCTACCACGGTTAGCAGACTTAAGGCGTCGTACTCTCTTTGATACTCCAATTATTGTTCCTTTTCCTACGCTAAATGAGTGAGCGGTTCGGCTTCTGAATTCGAGTAAAATACGTACCCAATTCTCAGAGCCAATCAGAGCAGAACAAACCTCAGAACCGCTTATCATTTTCAGCCAATATTCCCACATTCTGCGCCTCCGAAAGCGATAAGTCAAAAGAGATAATAGCGATAAATCAACAGTGATGCAGAGAAGAGTGAGCTTCGATGGACGGAAAGTAATTTTAATTGAAGCGCGCCGGATGCTTTTGAAGATAATAAATTATCTTACTCTTCGTCAAGCGACTAATTAATGACCCGAAAAAAGATTTTCGGTTCGAAATTCCTCTAACGAGAAACGGTATTTCCCCGCCTCCGATTTCCTTCTTAATCCACTTCTCGCCCTTTCCTTTCGTCAAAATCTCCATCATCTAGTGCACTTAAAACCTGAAATGAATGGAGATATCCAATGGGAAAATTATCAAATATCAGAAATCAGAAGTAATGTGCTGGTTAGGAACGGAGGCGAAATTGGAAATTTAATATTTTTGCGTAATTTAAAAAAGGGCGCGAATCCTTCCGACCAGAATGGGGAATTGAAAGTTTTGTTTCCCCGCAAATTCGCCGACCTTCTCAACCCCCCCCCCATTTTCGAAAAAGTCTCATATTTTGTTCTCAATATGAAAAACATACACAGGGAATTAGGGCATTAATATTTGAATTACTATTAATATTATTACCATTATTATTATAGTTATTAATAATATCATAATTAATTCGTTGAGTAATTTTATTTAATTAATGATCAATTACTTAAACAAATAATAACAATAATAATTATTATTCTTACTGTTAAAATTTATTTATTATTTATTTGAGTAATGCTTTTACTATAACAAATAAAATACAAAATAATAATACTAATAATTATTTTAATTTAAAAATTTTTATTTATAACAAATAAAATACAAAATAATAATAATTTTAATAATGGTAAATAATGATAATAATAATAATTATTTACTTAAACAAATAATAACAATAATAATTATTATTCTTACTGTTGAAATTTATTTATTATTTATTTGAGTAATTCTTTTAATTATAACAAATAAAATACAAAATAATAATACTAATAATTATTTTAATTTAAAAATTTTTATTTATAACAAATAAAATACAAAATAATAATAATTTTAATAATGGTAAATAATGATAATAATAATAATTATTTACCATTATTAAAATTGTTAGTATGTTGCTCCTGAGGGTGTCAAACTTATGCAAAAATGTTATCAACTCAAAATTACGGATTTATTATTATTATTATCATTAGCATCATCATCACCATTATTATTATTATTATTATTATTATTTAAAAATTTTTAATTGCAAGTTGCAATTGCCTCTGAGGGTGTCAAACTTATTTGCAAAAATATTACCAACTCAAAATTACAACAAGGGATTTAAAAAAATGGCTAAAGTTTTTTGGCTGAAGATTTGAAACAGTAGATAAAATTGATCAACTAGAGCTCGAAAAATGGCAACACTTTAAAACTGTACCGATTCTTAAAATTTACAGGTACCAAATATACCGCTTATCCTGAAATTTCCATTTTTCCTCTCAATTTTGGTTTTCAAAAAATCAGAAGTCGACGTTGGGATCGTTGATGAGGCAATTATCAATATATACCCGCCTAATTTTTAATTGTTTTGTCGGTATTCGAACATTTTCTGTCATAATGATACCTCCTCTGAAAAAAAATTTAATTCAAACCCTTCAAGTTCCCCATCGTAAAAACCAACTGATAGAACGTTGGACGGTTTCAGGACGTAAACAAAACATCAAGTGTTAACTTTGAAAGTGACTAAGTTCTACAAATTCAAACATCCCGTTGAGCCTAGTATTTTTCGAGCGTCGCTCGAACACTCTTGAACCGGCCATCAAAAAACGCTAATAATTTATAAAAGAAGAATATAGTTCGATAATGACGTCCGCTGGCGTTTGCAATCTTCGATAGAAGCGGTATTCAATTAAGCTGAGACGTATTATTCTGCAACGAAGAGCTCGCCGCGTGACATTTTTCCTTCGTTTTACGAGTCGGACAAAAACGGCCCCGTCTGTCGCGACCACAGGAAGTCCCCATCCACCACTATACTCGACTTCCTCTCCTTTATAGCTCCTCATCGCAGACAGCACGATAAAAATCCTCGGAACTGACGAGTATCCCTCAGGTTCGAAATTCGAATTTTAAGACGATCATACAAAATATAATTCGATCTGTAAAGTCAAAATTCGATATCGACCTGAGGGATACCGCAGTTAGCTGAGTCGAATAACATAAAATTTATTGAAATCGATACATAAAATTTTAATTGTGATGGAAACGTAGAAAGTTGAATTGATTTTATTGAGGACTAATAGTTTAATCTCCTTAAATCCTAACTCCCTTTCATTTGATAAAATTCCAATTTTCATGGGAGACTTTCTTGTCGGTAGTCCATTTTTCCTTCTTACCTTCGTCATAATAATCGTAATCGATCACCTATTCGGATAATTGAACTCGAATTATGATTTTTCAAATTTATTATTTATTATAAATTATAAAAATTACAAATATTATGTATAAATAAATATTATAAATTTATTATTTATTATTTTACCTTAATTATTTTATTTGCATAGCTAACTACACTTCCATCCCCTCTCCTTTCAATGATACCATCCCCTCCAAATGATAAATGTTAGTTCAATTTGTTGGAATGTCATTGGAGAGTTTTAGTACGTTTTGCACTTTTTGAAAACTCCTACGTTTAAGTTTCAAAAAATGCAAAATAATAACTCTCCAATAATAAACTCTCCAATGATAGCTTTCTGATACGTATAAGAGAGAACCCTCCGATCATTAATATTAATTACTTTTATTTATTTATTTTTTATTTATTAATTACAATTTTTCAAAAGGGGAAAAAATTGTGAAAAATAAATACTTGAACTTCCGACATTCCAAGGAAGGCGACTGTAAATATTTACTCGGTCAATAAACATTTTTCCGATTATCCTATGATCGGCAGTGCGATACGACAAAAAAAAGAGGTAAAACCGAAGGTTGTGTGAGAGGTTTTGGGCGGAGGATTGCACGGTTGACGAAGTCTGGGAGAAGTATTGTTTTCCCATTGTAACTAAACGCCAGACAAAACTGCTGCGGTCAGTGAGTTGACGAGGAACTCTTTGTGTCAGCTTCCTTTTCATTCATTCGGGATCGCATTTTCTCCTCGACCGTTGTCGCAACGAACTGAGGAAAGCTGACTCGGTCGGGGTTCGTATTGCATTGACTCTTCCGGGACTCGCGGCTAAAAAGATGCAAAATAAGCGAGGTAAAAAAACTATATTACTGTAGGAAATCGTAGATGGTTCGGGCCTTCACCTAAGTTGAATTTCGCCGAGATAGAATCGAAGAGTGACTATACGACACGTTTAGCCTGTTATCCAGTGAAGGACTGGCACTTCTGTGGGCTCTCGGCAAAATTAGAGATCCCTTCCATAAAAATTCAATACCGCGCATGATTTAAAGAAAAAAAAAAGTTGTGTATTTGGTATGTATATTACCAGCCATAGCAATATGGAGATAAAAACGCTCCAATTGATTGTACAGTGGTTTATTTTTCCTTTGCTTCAATAATTATGTAAGAAGAATAAGCAACTATGGAAATTTTAATCATTTTTTTATTTTTCTTCAATTTCAGATAAGAGCTAAATTATTCAAAATTATTATTTTTATAACACCGAAGACTCCAGAGTTGTATATTATTTGGTATGTATATTACCAGCCATAGCAATATGGAGATAAAAACGTTCCAATTGATTGTACAGTGGTTTATTGTTCCTTTGCTTCAATAATTATGGAAGAAGAAGAATGATGTAAGAAGCAATTATGGAAATTTTAATCATTTTTTTTATTTTTCTTCAATTTCAAATAAAAGCTAAATTATTCAAAATTATTATTTTATTATTTTTATAACACCGAAAACTCCAGATTTTTTAGAGAATCTCGCAAATTCTTATATTATCTTTTTTTTAGATGGAGTCTATTCCATTCGCCGATTATATTCAACCAGCTTACAATTTAGTAGGCTCCTTAACTCGCATATTTACTTTATTTAAGACAAAACCAAGAAAAAACGCTGCAAATTATTGCAGATTGGTTTAATATTTCTGTGCTTCAATAATCATGCAAGAAGACCATTAATTGAGATAATATCTACTCCGAACATTTGTGAACGTTTCCGAATAATTCTCCTCGACCACGAGTAACGCTAAAATGGTGATCACAACCACAAATAATTCTCCTCAACCACGAATAACATTGAAATGGTGATCTTGACCACGAATAATTCTTCTCAACAACAAATAACAATGAAATGGTGATCTCGACCACCAATAATTCTCCTCGACCACGAATAACCTTGAAATGGTGATCTCTACCACAAATAATTCTCCTCAATCACAGATAACTCAGAAATGGGGACCTCGACAACGAATGATTCTTCTCAACCACGAATAACATTGAAATGGTGATATATATTATATACCTCTAATAATTCTCCTCGACCACGAATAACCCTAAAATGGTGATCACAACCACAAATAATTCTCCTCGACCATGAATAACATTGAAATGGTGATCTCGACCACAAATAATTCCTCTCAACCACAAATAACCCTAAAATGGTGATCTCGACCACGAATAATTCTCTTTGACTACGAATAACATTGAAATAGTGATCTCGACCACGAATAATTCTCCTCGACCATGAATAACATTGAAATGGTGATCTCGACTACAAATAATTCCCCTCAACCACGAATAAACTTGAAATGTTGATCTTCACCACAAATAATTCCCCTCAACCACAAATAACCTTGAAATAGTGATCTCAACCACGAATAATTCTCCTCGACCACGAATAACCCTAAAATGGTGATCTCGACTACGAATAATTCTCCTCGACCACGAATTGAAATGGTGATCTCGACCATGAATAATTCTTTTCAACCACAAATAACCCTGAAATGAGGATCTTGACAACAAATAATTCTCCTCAACCGCAAATAACATTGAAATGGTAATCTCAACCACGATTAATTCTCCTCAACCACGAATTACATTGAAATGGTGATGTTGACCACGAGTAATTCTCCTCAACCACAAAATCCATGAAATGGCGATCACCTACCGCGCTCCATTATGATCGATTACTTTACTTCCAATTTAAATTGATACTATACTTGTCTAACATTACTCACATGTGATGTCAAGAAATGCAGGCCGCGATGTGATGAATTCGCCAGTTTCAGTATCGGTGATCACGCACGTGAACGGTCCACGATCCTGGTCGTGTAGGGCACGGACGATGAATAAATTTGTCCCGCTGACCATATATCGTCGCCACGATACATCCAAGGGCTGTCCCTTGAGTTCCCAGTGTACCCGTGTTTGCTGTTCTTGCTGCTCAGCCGCTTGGCACTCTAAAATTGCTGGCCGACCTTCCAACACCGCTTGAGCTGGTGCTGGCTCCTTCGCAAAAGCCAACTCCGCCGAAGAAGAACGCGCTGAAACACGACAAAAAATAGTTTTTACAATTATTTTTACTCCTATGTTTACATAGGAAATGGAAGTATTGTGATCGTCCTAAAGTTGAATTCGGAGAGAAGATGAATTTAGAAGAAATTTTTATATTACTATAACCAGAAAGAGTTTCTGAACAAGTGTCAGCGTGTCCGTCTGTCTGTGGTCAAAATATGACAGAAATCGTCATATCGCCGTGAAAAATGGATGAAACTCAATGAAATTTCCAGAGAATGTTCTCCCAGTAATTGTGCAAAATTAGCCGTCTCCAGATTTTGGATAACACACGGTACTTCCGAGATATAACCATTCAATGTTTTCTCTATTTTGATTTTTACAGGCTATAAGAGTGAATACTTGAGGTCTTAAAATGGTCGTTATGGCGAGCAGATGACTCTGGATTTTTTGGATATTGGGTCACCCACCGTACTTCCGCGCTATGAGCTAAATTCACGATTTCACTTTTGTATTTTGATTTTGACAGGCTGGAAAAACCAATATATTTGAATGTTCAAGGTCTAAAAATGTTTTGGACGGCGATTGAATGATGCCTGATTTTTATCAAGTGGGTCTCATATACAGTAGGTACTATAGTACTATAGAGACTATCTTGATTTTTTTCAGACTGCAAAAATGATTATATTTAAACGCTAGGGGACTTGAAATGTTTCTACATGTCAGCTGAATGTTTCTTTGTATCATGATGTCGTTTGATCTTTATCATAGGTGTGACACTTGCATAAAACTAGAACTATAATTTTTTTGTATTAAACAAGCGTCAAATGACACAGCGGTTTAATATCCCTTTGTTTCAATTATGATACAAGAAGACCACCCATTTTTGTTTTCCATGAATATTTTCCCATTATTGAAGCTTGTGATTTTCGTACCGTTTTTGCTTCTGGGCGGGGGTAATTTAGGACACGGATCTGCTCTCCTAAAAGTAATAACGAACCATCGTACAACCATTAGCAGCGTTTCAAGAGCTTCATACGCTACGGGATGTCACGCCGACTACTACATTCTGGAGCAGTCTTGCTCCTGCCTATTCCTGTTCCTTTCCCTCTCGTTAGAGCGGCAGGTGGACGTCAACAGCAAGAACCATCGGCTCCTACCTGCGCCAAGATCTGCCCGCTCGACATATGCCGCGTGTTCTTTTTTTTCACTTCGGTTCTCTCTTCGCGTGCGTGCATTCCCCATTGAGCATGACGGAGCCTCGGGTCGGGATGAATGTACTCGTATTCGTGGAAGCTCAGTCTCTAGACGGGACAATATCATTCATAGCCGGTTCGCAGTAGTTGACAAAAATGCGAACTTTTCTTCTCGCATTCGCGGTCGCTAATTAATGAATCACCCCGTATTTTTTTCGATAGGGTAAAAATTCGATTTTATACTTTATATTATACTTACTTTATTTTATTACTATACTAATGAAAAATCTATGAATTGCCTTTTTTCAAATGCCCATAATATCAGCACGGGATATGTACCCAATCAAAAAAAAAAAAAACTGTTGGGAACGAATGAAGTAGAAATTATATCGCCCTTTATGACAAGTACTGTAAGTACATATGAAATTCGGTTATAAAATTACCTATACTTCCCACGCCCGAAAAAAGCAAAAACTCCGTAGAAAAAAACTGGTAAAAAATATAGAATTACTTATTTTCTTCGAAATGTTGGCGAAAATTTCCCACTTGTCGAAATAGAAACAGAAAAAAATATTAATATAACTATTTTCTTCGAAATTTTCGCTAATATTTCCCATTCGTTTCTAAAAATAAATAATGCTTTATTTCTTTGCTTTTTATTGCTATTTGCTAATAATTCCTATTTGTTTCTACAAGTAAATAATGCTTTATTTTTAGCTTTTTATTGCTATTTGCTTTTTTTTGCTAATATTTCCCATTTGTTTCTGGTTTTTCATTTGTCATATTGATTGGAGATCATGTTCCGGGGTTCGTATTTGTTCATGGATCGCCGTAATCTCCAATCTTTATTCAGTCGTTCAATACAATGAGTCATCATCATGTACAAGAAGTCCTCATTAAGTTTTAAGAATAAACCGCGGCACGAAGGTTTGAATTTGAATTATCTGGCGACGTAAAATTGAATTCTTCGTTATAGAAGAGTAAACTGGTTGAAACTCTGCCTTTATGTGTCGCAAGAACTGCTGTTCTCAAGTCAATCTGCGAGCGACAGTTCAATTAACCGTTGTACCGCTTGGAAAACCGCCTCTCGCGTTTGTTTCACATGAATCAACCCGTACCCGTTTGTGCTCGGGGACGCGGAGAAAAACATCATCGTGTAAAAATCATATTTTGCCAATCATTGGCCCATTTTACTTCAGGCGAAGGGGAGAGAAAGGAAGCCTTTTATTTCTAGCTCTGCTACCATTAAATACACTACTCTAGCTGCTACCAATTTTTTTTTTTTTTTTTTTTTTTTTTTTTTTTTTAAGAACCGAATTGGATGAGTTGGGAGTCATAGAGATGCTACGTCATACTGTGGTCAAAATGGGTCGTTTTTATACGGTAACGAAGGAAGGGGAGTATTGGTTGCTTTGAAAAATCATACACTGATTTTTGAAGCCAGTGGAACATACCCAAGAAGCTCATATCATAGAACTACACAGTGTTTTTGCCAAAGATAAATCAAATCATTTGGTAAACTGCTTGTCATGGATAAAATTTAAGGGCTTTGCACAATCAAAACTTTGACTTTTATGGCTGGTGAGAATCACAATAAACAACATGGAATTAAGTTTTAACTCATAACTCCGAAGCAGTGGGTGTGAGGTATTGCAATTTCGATCAAGTCGCCTTATTGCCATTGGGAGAACAGTTTTTGAAAATATTTCATCAAATTCAAGAATTTTTCTGGGAGATATGGAATTATTTGTCACAGTGACCATAGACAGATGGACGAGGAGACAGACAATCTGACAGACAAACCTCAGGTTCCCAACAGGGGACAGAGGTCCCTCTCAGAGAGACGCCCAGACACTTGTTTAGAAAGTGAGCAGAGCGCTCTAGGAGCAAACGCGCAAAACGTTCAAGTAAAGTTGAGAGAGGATTTTTAAGGCATACACGTCTACTCAGGGGGTTTCCACTAATTGAACGATATTGTGGGTTTAGTAATTTTTTTTGCTTTCTAAACTATCTCGAAGCGAAAAGTGGCACATTTTTAGAAGTTTTTACGATCAGAAAATATCGTCATGACTTTTTAATTATTTTTATAAATAAATAAAAAATTAACTTATTTTTAGATATTATATTTTTATATATTATATATATTTTTTATATATTATATATTTATTTTAGATATTATAAATTTAATTTATAATTATATTTTTTTATTTTTTTATTTTTATACTTAATTTTTAATTGAAATTTAATGTATTTATTTTTAATTTTTTAAACTAATTTACTCGCGCTGAAATTTGGTAATCCCATTTAAGAAGAATAGAAGACAAAGAGATTGTCACAAATTCCGCCGATTTTGAAAGAGTTGTATTGCTATTTATGCCATTTCAGTGAAAATCCTAGAACTTAAATCTTACTTGAAATTTACTTGTGATCGCCGAAATGTATACACTCGTTCAAAAGTGAAGTTTGTGGCAATCTCTTTGTTCGTCATAACTATCAATCGATTGATACTCGAAGTTTACAGCGACAAATTCCATTCGAAGACGAGTGTAGACTTGGTTTTTAGAGGAAGGAAAAAAATACGATCCGAGTCGCGACTGGACGACACATTCTACCGCCAATCAATGGAGATCGTTCGACGGGGACGAGCGAAAGAAAAAAAGAATAAACGGCCATAGAGCGGCCGAGATGGTCGTTATTCTGGCTATAATTATATAATTACTTCCCCTCTCTTTTCAATCGGCTCGCTCATCGGCGACTAATCGGATCCAATGTTGGAATCTCCAAATTATCTTCCGAGATGGAGATCATTCTAATTATATTTTTTCTGGGGAGGGGTTTTTTTTTCTTTTCTACCGGCCCAAGCTCCGATAGCGTCGAGGCGTCCTTTTTCTTCAACCTCATTGACTTTTAAATGCGGCATCCCTCCTCTATCCTGCGAGGAGTGACGCACTCTGAAGCTGTGTCCTAGTCGAGTATTTTCGAGCGGTCCCTGTATATCTCGAGCCCCGTCTCTTTTCCTTGACTCTGCCGCTATTACAATGGCATCACCGTAACTATGGTGACCCATCTTATAACGACACAATTTTCAAAGGCCTGGGAAACTGGGGTCGACACAAACAGGTAGTACCTTCCTGGCAGGTAGTCGGATTCCTAAAAGGCCTGTACGACAGATAACGAAGAACGGATGAATGAAATTTTTTCACACCTTGAGCCCTTTCAGGCAGCGAGACCACCAAAACGATGGAAGAGTAGGTGAATGACTGCCATCATGAAACTCTAAATACTGCGGACTTTCGTAGTTTATATACCTCAATCTTCGGTTTATTATTCGATAATAAACCAATTCATAATAAAAAAATTCACTCAAAATTTGATGTTGTCAGGAAAGCGAAGGGTCAATATTTAAATTGGTGTCAACATTAGGAAGAGCAAATGTCAACATATGGAATTTTCGAGAACAAATGTGTCAAATTGGGCAAATAGCCATTTTGAAGAAATTCCTTTGTTATAATAAAAAAAAAGATTTTGGTTAGTCCAATACGTGCAAACTGTTCAGAAGGAACTCATAATTCATAATAACTACCTAAAAGTTTTATTTTATAAAATACTTTCGTAGAACGCAGAATTAATTGACTTGTCTCTCTAATAGTGTCAACAATTGGTACTTTTACCCTACTAACAAAAAAAAAAAAAAAAAAATAATAATAATAAAAAAAAAAAAAAAAAACTGGTATGTTAACCAAAGTAATCTTTTCCTTTTGAAGTCGGTTAAAAATAAAATTTCTGCCCGTCCGACGTCAACAACTATGAAAGCAAAATTCTCGAAATGTTCACCAAAATTCAATTTTAGCCTGAAAATAGTTAAATTCTTCAGAGAAATCGCTATGTTAATTTTAAGGGTATTTTTGGGTGGTTTTGAGGGGGAGAAAATTCATATTTTCCAAGGTTTTTCTGAAAAAATTCGTATTATCCTACACTTTCCAGACAAAGGTGTATTTGGTATCAATTTCTACAGATTTTTGGACGCCGAATCGAACGAGACCATTGCGAGGCCGGTAGCGTTATTGGTTCTCGAGTTATCGCAGCGTTTGCGTAGAATTCGGGAGATTTTCGGAAATTCGTCTTGAGAGTATAGCTCAAAAATTTTCGGAAATATAAAAATCGTTCTATACTTGTTGGAATGGTCGTCAAATATTCAAATATCAAATATTATTCTCTTCGGCAGTACCGTTAGGCAAAAAAGTTATCTTTTAATTTGAAAATTAAGAATTTTTTTTTAATTTCCTAATTAAAAGCTGAACTTATTGCTTGACGATACAGCTGGAGAGAGTGACGACCATTCCAATTAGTACCTATAGAACGATTTTTATAGCTCCAAGAACTCTCGAGTTATACCCTCAGGTCAAATTTTTGAAAATCTCCCAAATTCGGCACAAAAGCTGCGATAACTCGAGAACCAATAAAGCTATCGACCGGGCAATGGTCTCATTCGATTCAGCGTCCAAAAATCTATATAATTTGATACCACGTACACATTTTTCTGAAAAACCTTGGAAAATATTAATTTTCTCCCCCCCAAAACCCCCCAAAAATACCATTAAAATTGAGCTAGCAAGTTGATTCAAGAATTGGGCCGTCGTAGGACCGAGATTGATTTTTGGTGGAAATTTCAAATTTTTAGCTCTTACAGTTTGGCCGGAAAACTGCTAACAGCGTTCGGCGTACGGCGGACAGAATTTTTTTTATTTATTTTTATTGGATATTTTTTTATTGGATATTCGGATTCTACATGCCTTGAAACGTAAAACATCAAATTTTGAGGGGGGTTAGAAATTTTTTTTTCTTGGGCGATGTTTTAAAACATGGATTTTTTTTTGGTCGATATATCGGTACCATCGATGTTGTGGACTTTCGATGTTCCAGCTTCTCCTCTCTCTTCTGTCCCAACCCTACATAATATACCTATATAGGAAAATATTATTTTCCTTCTTAGTAGTTCCAAACGGGCAAGCAATTTCCAATTCAGAAGCATCCGCCAGCCACCCACGTTAATTCAAGCAGGTATCTCGGAACAGAAAAAACCCGATAATGACGAAAACAGAAGAAAAACTCGTCCCTTTCCGCCCTCGCTTTTGATGCTCTGCGGAACGGCTTCACTCGTTGCCCAATCTTCATCGCAGCTATCACCACAGTTTTAAACAGACCGTCGAAACCGCTCTTCCTTTTCTCGGGAACCCTCAGACATCGATTAATGGTATTTTTCCACGGTGACTGAACCGAAACTTCCACTAAGGAAAACCGGCAGAAGCCAGCGTCTGTGAAGTCTCGGGACAGAAGAGCGGTCGCGGTGAAAAAACCAAACGAACCGGGACGTCCTTTTCGGCGTCGAGGAAAAGAACTCGCGGAGGCAATTCGGCTCTAAAAAACCGTCAGGAAAGGGTAGTGATGATTTTTTACCCCACTCCTTCGTCTTCTCCGGCCAAACGAACTTCTCAAGAGACCGGAAAACGTAAAGACTGAGGAGAATAAGGAAACAGAAGTGAAGAACTGGTAATGGTCCGCAGTCGGATGATGGTGAGGTTTTCCCACCCGAACAATTAGGAAGCGGTAAACGAACGCGCCCTGGAGGACAGGATGCTTGCCCAATCATCTGAGACAAGAACAATGAAAGAGAACGGAGGTGATCGATGAAACGTAACTCAAACGTGATCAATGAACGGGGAACGATCTTGAAATATTTTAATCGATTATTTTTATAGTAGAGGGGTTGTGAGGGGGAGAAAAACCAGGCGACTTATTCTCCAGATTTTTATTGGCTGGCCGAGCACTTTCGCCCATTCGGGCATCTTCAGGGCGACGTGGAACCATGAGGTCCACGTAAGTCGCCTGGTTTTTTCTCCCCCTCACAACCCCTCTACTACAATAAATGCGACGACAACTAAACGAAGATTATTTTTATTGGATTGGGGCAGTTCGAAAATCTCGAATCCCGGTTGGAAAAAGTCGGTTATTTTTCTAAAAAATATCGGTTTCCAGCTGAACCAGTCCTAACCTCCTTGTTTGAGCCTGCGAACAAGTAATATCTATTATAAAATCGAGAAAATCGTTCGAAGACGGCAACGCTACTACAATATTGTTACTGAAAAACTGGCAAGGAGACCCAAAAATCAAAAATCGAGCGAAATAGGTTAATAAAGCGGAAGTACGGTGTGTGAGACATCTAACGAGGCCAATTTTGAGTAATGGAATAATTTTCGTTGTAAGGAGAGCGATAATATAAATGAAACGCAATTCAATTATTGAATAATTAGTTTAATTTTAATTTTAAAATTTAATTTAACTTTATAATTTTAATTAGTTAATTGATTTAAATTTATAATTTTAATTAGTTAATTGATTTAAATTTATAATTTTAATTAGTTAATTGATTCAAATTTATATTTTTAATTAGTTAATTGATTCAAATTTATATTTTTAATTAGTTAATTGCTTTAATTTTATATTTTTAATTAGTTAATTGATTTAAGTTTACATTTTTAATTAGTAATTGATTTAAATTTATATTTTTAATTAGTCAATTGATTTAAATTTATATTTTTAATTAGTTAATTGATTTAAGTTTATATTTTTAATTAGTTAATTGATTTAAATTTGTATTTTTAATTAGTTAATTGATTTAAATTTGAACTAATTAATTTAGTTTAGTAAGTTATATAAAAAAGTAATTAATAAATAATACTATATAATACTAAAAAGTAATACTAAAAATAATAAACAACACTGAATAAATAATACTATTGAATATTGAATTCTAATTTTCCATATTTGAATATTTAATTTTTTTTCTTTTTTTTTATCCCATCACTCTCAGTAATTTCAGGACGATCCGCAGCTGGTGAATAATGAGCAGATTAAGTGACATTTAAATCACCAGTCCCAAACTTGATGAAGTATAATATGCGACGTAGATGATAAACTGTTGAAATAACCATAAAAAATGTAGTCTCTGGGTGAAAATCATTGCCTAATTTTTGATGACCTCTTTTCACGCAATTCAAAAAATTCCCTATAACTAAAAATTTAGAAGAAAAAAATTGTAAAAAAAATGAAAGCATTCCTCATTTCTGAAGTGGTGTAACTCACCAACTAATCGACCGATAAAGCTCTGGTTGGTCTTAAATTTACACAAATTTTTCGCTCTTCAAGAACGCAAACTTTTGTAGACAAAAATGTACAGTTAAGTAGATATTATGCTATAATTCTGAGTTAGAAAAAATTCAGCAGTTTCTCATGCGCACGCTTTTCACGAAAATTCGCCATTATTTCGAACATTTCGGTGCGATTCGTTCAAATAATGAAATTTTCCTTCTTTGCTCAAACCGACAAATTTTTTAACGGAGGCTGACATTTTTATTAGTATAAATAAAAATAAATAAAATAAATTAGTATAAAAATAAATAAATAAAAAATACTATAATTGCTATTGCACGTTCCAGAGGTTTGGACTGATAATGAAATTCATTCAACTTCTAAGAACCGAAGACGGCGATTGCGAAGGCTTGTAGAAGAAACAGAGCCCACATTTAAAGACGGTACCTAATTCTTGGCCTCGTCCTCAGAGGAAACTCGGACGTGATGTGAAACTCGATTGGCCGTTCAAAACCCCGCATCCGTCGGTGGAAAAGTTTTAATGCGGACAGACGAAGGAAAGACAGGATTGGATTAGCTACGAAGAGATGGCAATACGACGACAGAAATTGAAGAAAGAAGGCCGCCAAGTGTGCTGACGACCATTCCAACGAGTATAGAACGATTTTTATAGCTCCGAGAACTCTCGAGTTGTGCCGAATTGCTAAAAACCAAAAGCTGCTCGAGAGCAATGGGGAAGACGCCAATTTTTATTTTCGTACCTAATGGCCTGAATTCTGCTATTTGGTGTCAGCCGAAGAGGGAATGACCAATTTTTCATGAAAATTGCGAGTTTCCGCGGAGAAAATCGCTAAGGAAAATCAGCGGTTTGAATAAACCCGGTGATGTAACTCCAACCGATTGAAGTAACTCCCTAGAGCGCTCTGCAGTCGGCTAAAAGACAGACAACAAGACGGTCCTTAAGACTGGAGTCATGCTTAATCGAGTAAGTGACGCTAACTTCACTGCTACTTGTTATGTTTTTTTAAACGTCGAGTTAGTACCACCCGAAATGCCTCGTAATGCAAATCTATTGCTGAAGGTGGGGAATCTCACAGCAACCTCAAATCATTGCTCCCAATGTTAGTTTATTCTTCCGAAGATACAAGCGCTAGTATCGATATTCACGTTCAACGGACAAGTTATGACGTAATAACTATTCATTTTTCGTTCAAAATCATCGGTTATCGTTAGCGATTTTCTCCGCGGAAACTCACAATTTTCATAAAAAATTGGTCATTCCGTCTTCAGCTGACACCAAATAGCAGAATTCAGGCCATTAGGAACGAAAATATAAAATAGGCGTCTTCCCCATTCGTTGCGCAAGAGGAAATTGTATCGAGGGCGAAAATATCTGCAAATCAGCCAAGGTACTGACTGGTTAGTGGGAGCAGTTTATTTTTGTTGTAAGACCGTACGTAGACAGGGGAATTTAGAGGGTGGACACCCCCACCACAGACCATTGTTACTATCGATCCAAAACATCCCTCTCCCTGTGCGGTGGACGTGTGAGGGGAAACCAAAGACAGAATCGCATTCACGATTTCTGCTTCTGTCGGGCACAACGGACGACAATCCGGCTCCAGTCAGCGATAATAGATTACAGAAGAAATATAGATTAAGATGGATTTATATATAATTACCTATTTTAAGACAATCTTAAAAAAAAAAAAAATTGGCTTAAAAAGCGTGATGTGTTGTGATATGTCCCATATCATATCCATTTGATTCGACGTGGGGATGAGATTGAAACTTTATCTCATTGAGAATTTCTATAATTTCTAGCGCTTTCGCCATTCTGAGCCTCTTCAGGAAACATGTGTCAATTATTCGCTACTATCGATATTTTTATGGACATCACAGACTGAACCTACAAACATCTTATAGTCTAGTCATATAATTTTCTCCTTTTCTGGCATGCATAATGTAATTAAAATTAGTAAGTAGCATAAATGAACAAATATGTCCCGAAAAAACTTTACGTCTACCACTACCTGCTAAGCTGTTACCTTTATCAATAAGTATTCTGTGGCTCTTTGTTTATGATATTATGTGATCACTTTTGTCATTTTTATGTCTTAATGTTTTAACGTTAAATTCGCTCCTTTATAGTCACCCCTGCATTTGAATAAAAATAAGTAAGTAGCGTAAATGAACAAATATGTCCCGAAAGATACTTTATGTCTACCATTACCTGATGTTACCTTTATCAATAAGTATTCGGTTCCTTTTTGTTTATAATATTTATGTTATAATATATTATAATATTTTGTGGTCACTTCTAGTCATTTTCATGTAGGGTCCCATGTTCGATGTTTAAAACATCGAAAGCCCAGAACATCGATTGTACCAATATATCGACAAAAAACATCGATGTTTTTATTCACACCAACAAAAAATCGATAGAAAATAATACCGATTTTTTCATTTATTAGTAAATTACTGGCTTTGCCTTTAAGTTTAGGTTTCAACTCAAAAGGTGAAACTGAAACCAGTGTTGCCAAAGCATTACACCCGATACCCTTGAAAAATGAAATAAATAATTCCCACAACTTTGTAACGGATTGTTTTAATAACCCTCGAAGGTTTTATACACAAGAAAAAACAGAGCCTCTATTAAAACAAAAAAAAAAAAATTGGGATTACTACGTCGATGTCCAAAAAACATCGAAGCATGGACATCGATGTTCGAAAAAACTTCGAAGCGTGAACATCGATGTACAAAAAGCATTGAAGCATGGACATCGATGTCCAAAAAACATCGAAGCATGGACATCGATGTCCAAAAAACTTAGAAGCATGGACATCGATGTCCAAAAAACATCGAAGCATGGACATCGATGTTCCAAAAAACATCGAAGCATGGACATCGATGTCCAAAAAACATCGAAGCATGGACATCGATGTCCAAAAAACATCGAAGCATGGACGTCGATGTCCAAAAAACATCGAAGCATGGACATCGATGTCCAAAAAACATCGAAGTATGGACGTCGATGTCCAAAAAACATTGAAGCATGGACATCGATGTCAAAAAAACATCGGAGCATGGACATCGATGTCCAAAAAACATCGAAACATCGATGTCCAAAAAACATCGAACCCTAGACATCGATGTTGAACATCGATGTTTTTAGTCCGATACATCGATGTTTTTATAACATCGTCGATCTCAAAGATCGACTCGTTCACTTAGATTTGCAGTGGTTATAATTTTAAACAAAGTTAATGTATTTGGTGAAACAGCTACATAATTTCCGAAATCACTCTCTGCGCCCACTTACCGATTCGCGGAAACTCCCTTTATCCCCCGTCCTACAGTACAGAATATTTCCGCTTCGTTCGTGTATCCCAGCGTATAGTCTAACCCTCAGGCAGAACACCCTCAACCCCTCGATTCTTGGTAGTTCGTCCCATCTGTTCGGCTTCTCCTTTATCAACCGTACATCTTCCACTTCAACTTTTCCGAGATGCCTCTGACTCGATTGGGCCTTTTAACCTTGGCAAAATAATGAGCAATTTCTCAAGTGGAGGAAGCTCATTGCCTTCGGCTATAGATAACTGGAGTGAGCTAATCGGGCTCATAGTCCACACGATCGCCTGTCGATAGGCCGCATTGAGGGTTGAGGGTTTTCTAAAAAATTCCGAACAAATCGCTTCTCCAGAATGAAAGGGGCGCATCTTGAATTCATCAATTTTGGTCGATCATTCGTGATGCACCATAAAGCACCATATGGTGCACCGTAAAGAGAGATTATGGCCATATTATAAATCAGCAGGAAGAAAAAAGGAATTATTACTACCAAAAACTTCTGAAAATATTTAAAATTTATTGAAAAATGTATTTACTCAAGAATGTTACATCTTTATTGTATACAATTCAACTTCAAGTTTTTTGGTAACTTGTTAATCCTAGTTGACATCACAGACGACATCATCCTTCATCACGATCGTAATCATTATCCTTATTTTATGTACCATCGTTTAATGGTCGGACGTTTTCTTCTATCCTAGGACTAGGTAACTAGCCTCAAAATTAAAATTTCAAGAACAAAGAAATGCACAAAGTTAAGGGTTTCAAGATTTTTTTTTTTTTTTTAATTTACGTAGGTATTTTTAATGTCTTTTATCAACACTGGCTGTTCAAAAAATGTAAGTAGAAGCCAATTACCTTTAATATTATTCAAATTATTTGGCTTAGAATTTTTTAAACTTTCAACCTACTATTCCAGGACATTTCCTCATTAAAAACTAAACTTATTGCCTAACGATACAGCTGGAAAGAGTGTTTGACGACCTTTCCAATGAGTATAGAACGATTTTTATAGCTCCAAGAACTCTCGAGTTATACCCTCATGTCAAAAGAATCTCCCAAATTCGGCAGAAAAGCTGCAATAACTCAAGAACCAATAATGCTATCGACCCGGCGATGGTCTCTTTCGATTCAGCGTCCAAAAATCTATATAATTTGATACCAAATACACATTTTCCTGGAAAACCTTGGAATATACGAATTTTCTCCACCTCAAAACCCCCTAAAAATACCCTTAAAATTGAGCTAGCAAGTTGTAGCAGTTTTCCGGCCAAACTATAATAGCTAAATTCTTGAAATTTTCACCAAAAATCAATCTTGGTCCTACGACGGCCCAATTCTTGAACCAACTTGCTAGCTCAATTTTTTGGGGTATTTTTGGGGGTTTTGAGGGGAAGAAAATTCATATTTTTCAGGGTTTTTCAGAAAAATGTGTATGTGGTATCAAATTATATAGATTTTTGGACGCTGAATCGAATGAGACCATCGCGGGGTCGATAGCTTTATTGGTTCTCGAGCTATCGCAGCTTTTGTGCCGAATTTGGGATATTTTCAGAAATTTAACATATTAAGAGTTAAATTAAATAAATTTAATTTTTCAGAAATTGAACATGAGAGTTCTTGGAGCTATAAAAATTTATACTCGCTGTAATGCTTGTACAACACTCTTCAGCTATACCGTAAGGCGAAAAATTCTAATTTTAATTAGGAAATTAAGAAAAATAAAAATGATTAAAATTACAATAGTTGCTACGGAGTTTTCCCCTATAGTTACCATCTGTTTTTCGGTGGGAACGTTTACTAATTTTCGGAATAATAATTATCACAAATGGATATTGTTCTTAAATCATTATTGAAGCGAAGTAATAATAAACCACTGCACAATAATTTGCAGCGTTTTCCTCTTAAAATTACCAATCTGTTTTTTGGTTGAAATGTTCACAAATTTTCGGAATAATTACTATCACAAATTGACGGTCTTCAAACATAATTATCGAAGCAAAGAAATAAACGCAGTACAATAATTGTTATATTACTTCTGTTCGAAAATGCGCGTTAGAAAATTTCGGTTCAACTCACCAGCTGCGAGAATTAGTAAAAATCCAATGACGCAGGAAACGGAGAGCGGCCGCCGAACGCGGGCGTTCATTTTCATTCAGGGGAAACACGGAACTGTAATGTCGATGTTGTCGAATACGGACGAACGACGCGACGTCGGACACTCAACCGCACTTACCGCGACGAAGCCGGTCGCCACAATGAGCTGATACTGAACTTGAGCTTGAGCCGCATGAGGGTGGCGGCTCCGCCCAACCCAATCGCCGACGCATCGCGTTCCGCCGCAGCTGCAACGCCAGAAGAGGGGAGGGCGCTGCGTTGCTGTAGGGGTTGATCGCTGGGGATGGCGCCCCATTGATAAATTGACTGAGCAACCGTAGCTATAGTAATTTGTTTTATTAATTAATTATAATGGCTCATCACTTGAGAAAACGCTGCAAACGATTTTACAGCTATTTATTCTTCATTCGAATAATTCGATGAAATTATTTAAGAAAACTGTAAGCTTGCGATGGTAAATATTACGAAAATTTGTAAACGTTAGCATCGAAAACAATGTAATTTTTATCAATTTAATTTTCGATAAAATTCAAATTGAAAGCTAAATTTGTTGCCTAACGGTACAGCTGAAGAGAGTTTTTGATGACAATTCCAACGAGTATAGAACGATTTTTTTAGCTCCAAGAACTCTCGAGTTATATCCTCGTGTCAAATTTCTGAAAATCTCCCAAATTTGACACAAAATCTGCAATAACTCGGGAACCAATAAAGCCATCGACCCCGCGATGGTCTCATTCGATTCAGCGTCCAAAAATCTATATAATTTGATACGAAGTACACATTCTTCTGAAAAACCATGGAAAATATGAATTTTCTCCCCCGCAAAACCCCCCAAAAATACCCTTAAAATTGAGCTAGCAAGTTGGTTCAAGAATTGGGCCGTCGTAGGACCGAGATTGATTTTTGGTGAAAATTTCAAGAATTTAGCTATTATGGTTTGGCCGGAAAAGTGTTGACGGCGTACGGCGGACAGACAGAATTTTTTTTCAGGATTTTTTTTTTAATTTAATTAAATTTTTTTTTCTAATCGCTCAAGAAAAAAATAACCCCTCAAAATTTTTCGTTCTACGTTTCAAGGCATGTAGAATCCGAATATCCAATAAAAATAATTCAACGTTTGAAAAAACCCTTCAAGTTCCCATACCTGTGTTCCAGGGTCAACATCGAGTCCAATATAGGGAGGAAATGTTGCCACTTTTAACCGTCACGATCTTGTCGAGGATTGTGATATCCGTTGGTGATTCCGTATCAGTAAATTTGAACGATGAGACTGTTCCTTTGGAAAAATTCTGGACACACACAGGCTTCAGGTACGTCGAACCTGCTTTCTATTTAACGAACGAGATTCTTTAAACGAAAAAAGAGAGCTTTTGGGGATTTTTGGCTCAAGTGAAGCTCAAGCGCCATCAAAATAAATTCTGCTCATCGGTATTTTGAGAAAATATTGTGCAAAAAAGACTGCTCAATAAATTGTGTGGCTTTGAAGAATTTCAGGGAACAATGAGTTTTTTATGTCCAGATGGTGTGAGTGGAGTTGACTCATTATCTGATGCTTATTCACTGGCTGAGCACTTTCGCCCTGAGGATGCTCGAATGGGCAAAAGTGCTCATCAAGCCAATAAAGGATTGGAATGAGTCGCCTGGTTTTTCTCCCCTTCACACATCAAAAAATGCGTCGAAAGGAGAAGATACTGGTCCAATTTTGACAAATTGTTGACAAAGTGCTAAGAGAAAGAGAGAGCATGGAGACATGGGAATACAGCGTAAGAAAACGACTACCTATAAAATATCCCTGCCTTTTTTAAAAAGTGAGGAAAGAAAATAGAGCTTATTTTCCAAATTTTTACTTTTTATAGAAAATAAATAGAAAAAAGGGAAAAGGGAAGCCAAAAATGAGAATGGGGAGGATTTAGGGAAAGATTAATTTTGTCTACGTTTTGGGGGAGTGTCTTCCCAAAAAGGAGAGACCTGCCAACACTGGACATCTTCCTCAAGTCTAATATTCCTAACGTTTTCATGCAAGACAAGACAGTGTTGCCACTATTAATTGTCTCTTCGGGATGTTGATTTGTCCATTTTCCAACTGAGGACCAGACTATACATATTTTGAAGAATATGCCGTCCAAGTTTAACACACCGTTATCTAAGAACAAGAATAAATACTAACGTTTTTGCAAAGCTTGTACTGTTTACCCTTTAGACACGGATATATGAGGACACAGATATGTACTCTCGTTTGAAAAATCTCTTAGGACACGTTTAATTGAGGTCACAGATACCGATTATGTTACTTCTTCTTTTCAGCCCTCTAGGTTCTTCAGCTGAAGCGACCGAATCATTGCTACTATCGAAAGATGAACTAGTAAATTTGGCGGTAATATCAGCTCTTCCTAACCGAGCCATATCTCACGTTCGGATTCATTGGCTATTGAATTTATTAACAATCGAGTACGTATTTTGGCATATCATGTCCATCCTAGTTGTCGACTGAAAGCTTCAAACGAGAATTATCTTAAATATTTTGCTACCAGGCAGACATTAACATGGTCTTCCCAATTTACAAGTTCTAGTCGTTCATCAAATGTTCATAAATGACTCACCATTTATCGAAGTTAGTGCCTAATCTATTAACCAATGTTTAATAATGATCAAGAATGATAGAAAATTGAGTGTATCGATTCCTCTGGATTAGATACACTTACTCTAATTTGAGAATACAAAAGTTCAATTAAAATCGTCAGCAGCTAAATAGCTAGAACACGCAAGCGCAGCAAGTCGATGCAACACCCGAGGGGAAGCAAGCAAGTGAACAGTGACGTAGTTTAGCTTCGCCTACAGTGTTGCCCAGTTCCAACTGGTGGTTTGAGGGAACCCTCGACAAGAAAAAGGGGGAAATGGGTAATTTTTCAGACGAAAATAGGGATTTTTAGCTCAAGTGAAGCGTGATACTAGCGACATCAAAATAGACTCTGCTCATCAATATTGTGCAAAAAAAAAGGTTGTTCAATATTTTGCATTGCTTAGAAGAATTTCTGCGAATCGTAAAATTTATGTACATTGTTCGATATTTGGAATGGAAAAGAGGAGCTGACTATGGGAATTTTTTGGCGTAGATTAAAACTACTTTTCATGATGCAATATGAAAGAAATAAAAATTACTTAATAGCTGATTAACAAAAAAAAAAAAAAAAAAAAAAAAAAAAACTAGGTAGGTACTTAATGTAGAAGTAACAAATAATATTGAAAAATAAAAAAATTAACACCGGAATTTTTTTTAATAGAAAAGAATGTGAGGGAAAAATGAGAGTGAGGGCGGATTAGTGGAAAAAGGGAAGGAATAATTGTGTCTACGTTTTGGTGGAGTTTCCCTCCAAAAAGGTGAGACCTGGCAACACTGTTCGCCTAAAGAAGCTCTCCAAAAAGTCCATAGTCATGCACATAGTTCATAATTGGCTCGTAGGCACTAGGCAGCATCTTCACCACGTAGGTAACTGGAGTGCTCCACTAAGCGGCTGTCTCGGTGAAGCATGCTCGCTAAACTCTCGTAAACAGAAAAGTTGTACCTAATTCATGGTGCAGTCACACTTTGAAGATTATTTTCCAATACAAATATATTTACATATTACGAGAACGTAAGGTTTTTTGGTTCCCACGGGTTACTTCATTTTAGGACTCAGGAATCTGAGAGCATAGCGTGTTAATACATAATTTTACACTTAAAAAAAAAAAAAAAAAAAAAAATACACCTACTTATAATTTTTTTCACATTTTCGGCACTTCCTCGCAATAGGTGATTTCTTATATTATCTCGGAACGCGCCTAGTCGAACCATTCTGTATTATTTGATGAGAGAAATGGCGACCTAATAAAAGTTAATCTGTACGTATACTTTCTTTTAGAAACGATCACTACGATTGGTCGAAATTGGACTTGATTTTGGATCGGTGCGTTTCTCACGGCTTGCATTTGATTTTCGAACTCATGGGAACGCCAAATGGACAATCCGACAATTCGTTGGTCGACTGGAATTCATTATGCACTCAATTGGCTGACCATTTATCAAGTGGGTATCGTACGAATTGCGAACATCTCTCACCATCTAATATTTTAATGTCAAAAAACTAGGAGCGCAATGTCAAGTGTTATTTCGATGGCTACAGGGCAACATGTGTTCTAAAAATTTGGCTGGTTTTCTAAAATGACAAATAATGGATAGTCTTCTTAAATCAATATTGAAGCGAAATAATAATAAACCACTGTACAATCATTTGCAGCGTTTTTTCGGTATGTGTTGTCCGATGGCGTTCAGCTCCTGTACGTCCGATCGGGTTACTTTTTTTTTTGTTTAGAAGGGTTACTATCCAGGTAGGTCCCATAATTTTTTCAATTGAGTCTATCCAGTAGTTACGTCCCCAGACGCGGAGAAATGCGAGGGAACGTGATTTTCGCGAAAAGTGGAAGTTTTGACTTTGCAAGCTTATATAACTTCTAAAATAATTGCTCAATTTTATTTTTTTTTTTGTGTCATTTTGTTCATACTTTATCTGTCTATAAGGGCCTAGCTCCAATTTTTCGTTCAGCATTCTCATATGGCGTGTAGAGAAGAAAGTGTAACAAAAAACGTGATGCCGATTTTCACTTTTTGGTGGTTTTTCGAGCACCGGGAAAAAATATGAACACTATTGAACTCAAAAGTACTTAGCAAGAGCTTTCCAACTATGGTAGAAAATCAAGTTTAGGTTGTATAATAAGGGAGCAATCGATGTTTTTATGAACGTATGTTTGAGACCTCATTACTTCTAAACTAAAACTGTTTTTTCATCGTTTGTAAACTTGAATTGTTCAAATTTGAGTCTAGTTAACGCGATCAAAGATCGGCATTGATTTGATTAGGCCGTATTTCTAAAAAAAAAATGTTTCGAAATCACGTTTTTTGGGATATTTGTGGTTGGAGAAAAATAACCACATGAGCCAAAGCATTTTCGTTGAAAGATTTGAATTCTGTATTAAATTTTCGACAAATAGAAAAATTTAGAGGGCAAAGTAATTCCATCGTCATGCACTTACGTTTGGTGAATTCTGAAATGAAATCTGAAATTTCGTTCGGATTCTCTCATTCAGCGAAATTCAGGCTTGACAAAATCACAACTCTAATATCATTTGAGAAAATAAGGAACTAATAAATTTGTATTTCAATAACAAACAGTAGTTTATTGGGAAACAATTTTGAAGACAGTGTTATTTCATTTTTCAAGGTTATTTTTCCAGTTTTTTTTTTTTTTTTTTTAATTTATTGTTTTGCAGACAGGTACGGAACTGAACGGATACAAAAGTGGATTTTCGAACTATGGAACGAGCCTGATTTGAAACAGTACAACACCATGAACTTTACTTTAGAGAGTACGTGGCTACCCATTCATTATTATCTTACGCCTATAGGTATATCGAGCTATAGTAATAAGATAAATATTATTCGTTCAAAAAGTTGTAAAAAAAAATTATAGAATAATTAACCAAAATTGAGAAAATGAAAAAAGAATTTATTTATCAAAATTTATAGTGTATTTTTTGGTTTATACTTTATACTTTATAATAAATTTATACTTTATAATAAACCAGAAAATACACTATAAATTTTGATAAATAACTTCTTTTTTCATTTTGGTTCTCGATTAGATTTTTTTTAATTATTATTTATTTTATTTTATTTTTTTAATACAGTAAGGTTTCAATAAGGATTTTATCAATAATAAAAAAAAATATCAGAAAAAAATTCTACCCCCCTCCCACCAGAAAATTTGATGTTTTGCGTTTCAAGGCATGTAGAATCCGAATATCCAATTAAAAAATTGTCTGTCCGCCGTACGCCGTCAACACTTTTCCGGCCAAACTATAATAGCTACATTCTTGACATTTTCATCAAAAATCAATCTCGGTCCTACGACGATGATACCGTGAAAACTTGAAGATTGTCAAAAATAATATGTCCACGAGGCCATTTTTAAGCGCTCGGTCAAATATAGTCAATTGAACGCCCAATAAATCAGTTAAAAAAAAAAAAAAAAAATTAAAAAAAGGCTCAAAAAGAAGCAAAACTGGAAAATATGAATTTCACCCAAAGTAAACTACGATGTAATAATTTTAGCCTACAAAAACTACGCCAAGTCGTGTATCAATGGAATACGCAGCCGCTTACCAATGGCTAGAATCGGAGGGCCGGCTGGACTTTTCAGAGATACGTTAAAACACAAGCTGTGTTGGGGGTTTTTAGACGACTGTAACGCTTTGCGGAACAGGTGAGTAACAGCGTTTAGCTGTTATCCTTAAGTTTATATTTTATCGAATCGTTTGAAGGCAATATAGCGGTAGCTACGTTGCGAAAATCTGTAAGTGAATTTTTTACCGAAATGCATAATATTTTGGGTTTTCTAGTCATGTCTGGCCTAACGCACATTCTGGGACCGAGAAAAATGCCAAATGACATCTTCTAAACTCTTTAATTGCAAGCAGAAGGTATAACATCGAAACTGGAGATGCGCCAGTGTTGTTCCCAGCGTGATTCAGATTTTTTGGTCGATCTAACATTTTTTGAAAATTTACGTACAGTTTTTTTGCAATGCGGCTATCGTCGCCTAATGGCTTACATGCTGCGACTCAATTTTTTGGTTTTTTATCAATAATAAACCATTGACATTGCCTAAGAAAAAAATTTCCAACCCCCTCAAAAATTCTATCACACTTTGCAGGCCAAATTATAATAGCTATATTCTTGAAATTGTCACCAAAAATCAATCTCGGTTCCACAACGGCCCAATTCTTAAACCACATTGCTAGCTTAATTTCAAGGGTATTTTTGGGGGGTTTTGAGGGGGAGAAAATTTATATTTTCCAAGGTTCTTTAGAAAAATGTGTGTTTGGTATCAATTTCTATAGATTTTTGGACGCTGAATCGAATGAGACAGTCGCGGGGTCGATAGCTTTATCGGTTCTCGAGTTATCGCCGCTTTTGTATTGATTTTGGGATATTTTCATAAATTTGGCATGAGAACTCGAGAGTTCTTGAAGCTATATAATTTTTTTTTTTTTTTTTTTTTTGCAAAAATTAGTTAAGTATTGATGCAGATAGTGAAGTAAATTTTTCAAAAATGTCACTCGTTGCGTCGTCACTTACTTTATCAGGTGCAGAATTGATTTCGTCTCTTTCCACAAAAAAGCGTCGCCGTACAATCTCGCGTCAGAAATGGTGGAAACAATTAAATCGCTCGAATCGAAGTACAAAAATCTTTCGTCATTACAATTTTTCAACAGGTATTTTGTGAAAACAGATTCTCCATAATTATTACGCTTAGTACATTATCCTCCTTAAATTAATTTTTTTTTTTTTTTTTGCAGTGAAAGCGATTTGATGACGGGATGGTGGAAATCGGAAAACTGGAGAGCCGACGTAAGCTACGCGGCTGCAGTGGCCAAACTTGTCGACCTCTTATTGCCACTGAATACGCCTAACATAAAATTGTTGATAAGTAATGACAACGGGTTTCTGAACGTCTATCCTGAATTTTTCGACCAACGAACTCTTTTGACAAGGTGAGTCAAAGCTTGTTCCACAAGACCCTTCCAGCCTATGATGCATTTCTGCGTTACATTCACGTTCTCTGGTAGCAGAGCTCGCTTGAATGCAGGGGCCCAAAGCTCGTGGAGTTTTGTAATCGTATAATCGAATTCTACTGTCTCTCGAGTAACGTACCTACCCATTTTCTACAGTTTCTATGATATTCTGCAATATTAGTAGAATAAAAAAAATAATAAAATAAAAAAAAATAAAAAAAAAGTACACATAAGTACACACACACACACGTTATTAATAAAACGTTTAATATTTTTTCCGTAATTTTTAAATGTTTACATCCTTATATAAAAAAATATATCCTATAAATATCCTATAATATATATAAAAAATAAAAAAATAAAAAAAATAATAATAAAAAAAAATAAAAAATAAAATAAGTACACATAAGTACACACACACACACACACACACACGTTATTAATAAAACGTTTAATATTTTTTCCGTAATTTTTAAATGTTTACATCCTTATAAAGAATCATCTTTTGAATTATGATTGGATAAAATGTATGTTTTTTATCCGATCGGTGCTCAGCGCTTTTTGTGAACATTCTCATACATTGAATTTTCCTTTCCCAATGTAACAGGTTCAATAGCAGTTCTCCGAATGCTAATCAATTCATAAAAAAGCCAATATACATAGCGACGGGTATGTTGGGCTTTTTGGAAAGACGTGTCATTCGAAAATACCTAGCGAGGAATTCGAGGTAGCTTAAATTGTAATATGGAATAATATTTTTAAAAGTTTAAGACAAATAAGTAGTTCATTTTTGACATTTATAAGCCTTTCAGTGATTCCAACGATCGACAAATTAAAAAATCCGAGCTCGGCTGTTGTCATTTTTGCTAACTACGAACACAGCGCAGTTCCTAGTTCTGGCGAGAATTTCGACATCGAAGTTGTTCTTCCAGTTTCTTGGAGAAAAGGTGAACAATTGGTTTTATTTTTTCACGATTTATAATTTATGAAATTTATCTCTTCCGCTGAATGCATAGCTTCTGCTAGCATAGAAATTGTCTGCTCTGAGAACCGCCCTTTCACCAAGTTTTTATCAAATTTCCAGCGCGCTACGCATTGTACGTAATGAGCAATTCGCTTCCGCATCCGAAGAAAATTTGGGAGTCGAACGGGAAAATGGCGTTTCCTTCGGTCGAAGTTAGAGAACTAATGAGAAAATCTGAGGTACTTATGATTATCTTTCCCTCGCTTTTCCGTTATTTTATGAAAGATCTCGGGCGAAGACAGTGATGGCATAAAATTCTCTCTGATCTCATTAAGTTGGTCAATCGTTCGGCAATTATTTTTTCCAGGGTCCTCATAAGATTCTCAATCAAGAAACATCGCAATCGATAAAATTGACGTGGGAGTTTCCAAGCCCGAGTGTCGGCATGCTACAAATTTGCTCATCGACAATCAATCAGCCGAGAAAAGTAAGTGATTTAGCTGATCAGAAATGAATATTCTCGAGCAAAGATTCTGAGAACTTCAAAACCGTTGGAACCTTTCTCAACTTCATTATGACCATTATGATCACTTCATTCTGATCTTGTTCAGTAAAAAATACGTAGGTTTCTACTGAAGAAGGTTAGAACAATTCAGGATAAAAGACATTTTGCCATATCAAAAGACATTTGATGCCTGCCATCCTCGGATATGAACTAACTGAATTAGAACAGAGCCTACCTACACTCCCAGCAAGGCTTGGTGGCTTGGGGATAAACGATCCACTCATATACCCCGACGAAGCCCATCGAACATCCCAGCAATCATGTACGTTGTTAATTGAAGCTCTTAAAGATAGTGCGGAGTTCAGTTACGTGACCCATCTCGACACGGTTGCTGCTACAATTAAGAGAGCCAAACAACTGAAGAACGCGGCCTTGGAACAACGTCAAAGTTATCTAACCAGTAGGATGGAAGAGGAGAATCCCAGACTGGCACGGATCCAGGATCGAGTGAAAGGAAACTCACAGTGGCTCACTGTCCTACCTTCCTCAGCAGATGGATTCGACCTCGACCCCATCCAATTCCGGGATGCCCTCGCCATGCGGTATGGCCATACCCCGCTCAACCTCCCAAGCTCATGCGACGGTTGTGGAGCAGCATTCAACTTGAATCATGCCCTCAACTGCAAGAAGGGAGGCCAAGTGAAAAAGGGGCATGACAACGTTAGAGATGACTGCTTAGAGATGGCCAAACTTGCTTGGGGAGGGGCAGGTCGCGAGCCAGTTTTGAGACATGGTGAAGACGGGAACCCCGAGCTTGTAGCGGACATGAAGCTCCATGGAGTGCGGGACAGAGTGAGGCCGGCGTTTTTTGATCATCGCATAATTAATGCAGACGCCGCCTCACATAGTGCCCGCACCTGGAACGCAATCGCCGAATCCGCTGCCAGAGAAAAACACACGAAATACGACCAGACAGCGGAAGATAAGCGAGGATCATTCACGCCCCTCATTTGTTCCTGCGACGGAGCGTTACATCGTGAGTATGGCGTATTTCAGAAACGGTTGGCGGACGTATTGTCAAGGAAATGGGAGAAGACGTACTCCTCGGTGATTGGGTGGGTAAGAGTGAAGACCCAAATGGCCATCATTCGCGCCGTCTCTATGCGGTTGAGAGGAGGAAGGAGCTCAATCAAATTCCTCGGTTTGGAAGATGGGGCAGGGCTTCCAGCTATAGAAGATTAATTTTTATTTATTTATTTATTCAGTTTTCCCCAATCAATGCAACCGTCTTCCCATACTCGACCACCGTGTTAAAAATTCAAATACAGTTAACTGTTATGGCATTTTGCCATATATGGCGGAAATGTGACAGTCACCACTGAATCAAATGTGTATCTCGATTTATTATTTTAAAAAATTATAAACTTTACAGTGCTTCATACTTAAAAAAAAATATATATATATTCCTGCGATTGTTACAGCCACTTCTTCTGCACGCGCTTAATATCTCATTCAACGAAGTATTGCTGACTTGGAAAGATGATTATTCAAGGTAATAATGTTTTTTTATACGAGATGCAACTACATAATATAATACTACCTTACTCAAATTCAATATTCAACCTTTGTCCTTGTTGGAAAATGATAGTGTTCCCGAAGCTGTTTGCCCCCTAGCGGAATGTTCTTGAACATACACACTTCACATGTTCTTGTAGTACCACTGTTGTTGTCTACTTATCTTTCTTTGTACCTTCCACTATACTGTTTTGATTTTGCATTCTCACTTACTTACTTACTTGCTCTCACGTTTACTCCATTCCTATGTTCAGTTGTATTACATTTTCTAATAAAATAAAAGCGGCTGAGTGCTTCTATCCATCACTCTACTAATTGGTTATGGGCCCAGAACTCAGTTGAACTTTATTTTATTTCGCGCAACTGAAAAGTGAACGTGTGAACTGTTGCATCATCATCGTCTGTAACAACTTTTTTTTTTTATGACGCGTTCCTACCCCTAGTTTCCGGTCGGTTTAATCGTTAAACGGAAATACGCGATCATGAGTGTATCCTCGGCTTCTAATTTGCCTTGTGAAAAACTAAAAGGACGAGAAAATTTCCAGGAATGGAAATTTCAAATGAAAAGCGTTCTTATTTTAGACGCAGCATGGAACGCAATCGTCGGCTATGACGAGGATGACAAAACAGCTGATGCTAAAAAGGTGAGAAGTAACGAAATTGCATTAGCTAAAATTACTTTGAGCGTGGAAAAAAGTGTGTTTCCTCATATTGTTAATGCAACGTCTGCTAAAGAGGCATGGACGGCGCTTGTCAATGCATATGAAGACAAGGGGCTAAATAGTTGCTTACGTTTACTTCGACGTCTTTGTTCTATCAAACTGGTCAATTTTCGACGAATGGAAGATTATGTAAATGAAACGTTGAATTTAGCTCAACAACTTCACTCCATGGGACGGCCGATTGATGACGATTTTCTGGCTGTTATGATGCTCGCAGGTCTTCCTGAGGATTACGAGCCTATGGTGATGGCGTTAGAGAGTTCTGGTCAAAAGATTACAACTGATTTGATCAAATCTAAGCTGCTTCAAGATGAAAAATATTCAAGCGGTTCTAGTAAATCTCAAAACGCATTCTTCTCAGGGGCTAGACCAAAGAAGAAGCCACCATGGTGCTCGCTTTGCCGAGTCAAAGGCCACTACAGGAACATTAATTGCAAGCCACCAGCTATTCAGGACAGTCGGGAATTTTCCGATTCGCGTCCATCGAAACCGTCTTCATCGTCAAATGCCCAGCCTCGGAATTCGTCAAACCCTAAAGTGAATTTTTCGAGTCATCGAGCATTATTTTCAAATGAATGCATTACGAATTCTCCCACATGGTTCATTGACAGTGGTGCTAGTTCACACATGACGGGAAATCGGGAGCTGTTTAAGAACTTGCATGAGGACTCTACAAATCGGAAAGTTTTCATCGCTAACAATACTCAACTTGATTGTGCTGGTTCTGGAAACATTGACATTGAACTCCCAAATCGTGATGTGACCCTAACGAATGTCACATTTGTCAAAGGAATGACGGCTAATTTGCTTTCAGTCAACTCCATGGTCAAGAAAGGATTGACGGTTCTTTTCAACAGGGAGAGATGTATTGTGTTTGATTCTATGTCATCCAGTATTGATGGAGAGATAGTTGCAAGTGGCTCAATCGTGAACGGACTCTATGTGCTGGACACCAAACACCACGACACAGCATTTTTTGCCCTGCTTCGGCTAAGCATGACCTATGGCATCGACGGCTAGCTCACCTAAATCATGTTAGCATGCGCGATCTTCAACGTATGGTCACTGGAATCGATTATCCTATTGATGCCAAGTTCGATAAGTGTGTTGCTTGTATCAAAGGGAAACAACACAGAAAATCCTTCAAACCTTCCAAAACGAAGCTCGCTGCTGACAAACTGGACTTGTTGCACACCGATTTGTGTGGACCTTTGCAAGTGCCTTCATGGAGCGGAGCCCGGTATATGTTCACTATTATTGATGACTGTACACGGAAAGTTTTTGTCTATTTTCTTCAAAATAAAGACGGTGTTGCATCAACCTTTGAAGAGTTTCGTGCCATGGTTGAAAACGAGTGTGATCGAAAAATAAAAATCGTTCGCTCGGACAACGGTACTGAATATTGCAATGACCGGTTCAAATCGACACTCCAAAAAAATGGAATCAAGCACCAGCTGACAGTCCCTTATAATCCGGAGCAAAACGGAGTAGCTGAGCGCTACAACCGCACCATTATGGAGAAGGCCCGATCAATGATGGAAGATGCTGGCGCTGATCAACGTATGTGGGCGGAAGCTGCAAACACTGCAGTTTATCTAATAAACAGATCGCCAACCAAGAAGATTCCGGGAATTACTCCTGAAGAAAAATGGAGTGGGCGGAAACCAGATTTGTCTCACTTGAAGATTTTCGGTTGTCCAGCATATGCGCATGTCCCATCTCAAAAACGCAAGAAATTGGATAGCAAGAGTCGACTACTTACTTTTGTAGGCTACTGCGAACTAACCAAGGGCTACCGATTACTGGATCCCAACACTCATGAACTTGTTGTTGCTTGTTCTGTGGATTTCCTCGAGGACAGACCTATCTCATCATCGCGTGAACTGCAGGAGTTCGTCCCAGACAAGGATTCACCTATGGATTCCACAAGTCAGAAGGATGACCAAGTTCTGGCTCCAGATTTAGGGTCACCTAGTGTCCATAATCTTACCTTTGAGACTGAAGATGCTGACGATGCCTGTGACACAAACAACCACCCCAGTGACGATGAGGGAAATAATCAGGAATTCACATCTACCACTGAAAGAAGGTATCCTCTCAGAGATAGAAAGGTAAAAGATTTCTCTGATTTTGAAGTTTATTTGTGCTCAGAGGGAGAACCTGATTCTTATAATTCTGCTGTGAATGATGTAAATAGTTCTAAATGGAAAGTTGCCATGCAGTCTGAAATTGAGTCTCTCAGAAAAAATGCCACATACGTGCTTGTTGATAAACCAGAAAAATGTAATGTCATAAAAAACAAATGGGTCTATAAAATCAAGAGGGATAACAAAGGGGAAATTCTAAAATTCAAAGCTCGTCTTGTAGCTAAAGGCTATTCTCAAAAATATGGCATTGATTACAATGAAACTTTTTCCCCAGTTGTTCGTTACAGCTCATTACGTTTTTTGTTTGCTTTGTCCGCTAGTCTTGACTTGGAAATCAATCATTTGGATGTGGAAACGGCATTTCTTAACGGAGACCTTAAGGAGACAATCTATATGTCTCAACCAGAAGGTTTTATTAAAAAGGGTGAAGAAAATAAAGTATGCTTACTTAAGAAGGCCATCTATGGCTTAAAGCAGTCTTCTAGAGCTTGGTACGAGAAAACCAAAGAAGTTTTTCTCAAGCTTCGCTTTACCCAATGCCAGTATGAACAATGCATATTTTACAAAATTGACAAAATGTCTATTATAATTGTTGCTCTTTACGTAGACGATTATATAATATTTCACAATAATCAAAAAGAATTTGATTTTTTGAAAGACGAATTGGGAAAACGTTTCACTGTCAAAGACCTTGGAAATGCCAGCCAAGTATTAGGCATGACTGTCGAAAGAAATAGATCCAGTAGGAAACTAAAAGTTCACCACAAGCAGTTCATTTTGAACCTTTTGGATAAATTTGGAATGGCCGATTCCAATCCGGTCAGTACGCCTCTCGAGCCAAATTTCAAGTTAGAAAGAGTAGACAGAACTGAAGGTTCTTATCCTTACCAGGAATTAATAGGATCACTTATGTACCTTGCCGTTACTTGCAGACCTGACCTAGCTTTCTGTACCTCATATCTAAGCCAGTTTAATTGTGCCCACGATAAAAGTCATTGGCTTGCAGCTAAGCGAGTTTTGCGCTACTTAAAAGGTACTGTTGATTATGGTCTCGAATTTTCGCCTTCGGCAAATCCCATCGAATGCTATGTAGATGCTGATTGGGGTAACGATTCAGTTGATCGGAAATCTTACTCAGGGTTTTTGTTAAAAATGTCTAATGCTGCAATACATTGGGAAAGTAGAAAACAGAAAATTGTAAGTCTTTCATCCACTGAAGCTGAATATGTTTCGTTAAGCGATGGTTCCAGAGAAACTGTTTTCATGTATCGCTTCATTGAAGAGTTGATAGGAAATTGTTCTTGGTTCACAGATTTGATTCCTAATGAAGGCATACCTACGTATTGTGACAATCAGGGTGCTTTAACGTTGGCAAGCAATGCCATTTCTAACAAACAAACGAAACACATTCAGATTCGCTATCATTTTGTGAGAGATCAAGTTGAGAACAAATTGATTCAGCTTAAATACTTGTCAACTAAAGAAATGGTTGCTGATTTCTTAACGAAAGGTGTTCCGAAAGATAAACACATATATTGTTCTATCAATGTTGGTTTATGTTAAAACAATGTTTATTATTATTTTTTTTTTTTGAACTTATTTGTTTCTCATACCAGCTTCTGGAAACAAGGGAGAGTGTTGGAAAATGATAGTGTTCCCGAAGCTGTTTGCCCCCTAGCGGAATGTTCTTGAACATACACACTTCACATGTTCTTGTAGTACCACTGTTGTTGTCTACTTATCTTTCTTTGTACCTTCCACTATACTGTTTTGATTTTGCATTCTCACTTACTTACTTACTTGCTCTCACGTTTACTCCATTCCTATGTTCAGTTGTATTACATTTTCTAATAAAATAAAAGCGGCTGAGTGCTTCTATCCATCACTCTACTAATTGTCCTGTTATCACCTCGTGTTCACTAGTACATAATATCGAAGAACCATTTTTTTCTGGGGTACTCAGTAGCAGTGTTGCTAAGTCTCTCCCTTTTTTGGGAAAACTCCAAAATAACTCTTTCCCCTTTTCCCTAAATCCTCCCCCATTTTCGTGTTTGCTTTCCTTCCTCCTTTTTTAATGTGAAATGTAGAAAAAAGAAAATTTGGAAACCATTGATTTTTTTATAGTTGAAATGCTGACAAGTTGAGCAATGATTTTTATATTTATGCTATATGAGTGCCCCAACTTGATGCTCAAGTTTTCATACAAGTAACCTGCATTGCCTATAGATACACAACGATGGTGTCTACGTGTTTTACCATGTACCTAGGAATAATTGAAACTGAAAGAATATTTTTTTTCTGAAATTTAATTTTTCAGGTTTTGTGGTGATTCTGATTTTATTCCAATTTTTATACCTTATGTATTTCAATTTATCTCTCCATAATTGATTATACCGTGCGCCTCCCTCTCTAAAAATAATAAACGAAAAGCAATTTTTTGTTAAATCTGCAAGTTTTTCGCATGCATTTCAAATAAGACAAAATTGCCCAACCGGCATTTGCTCAATTGATAATTTTTATATTAGTGGCTTTGCATATTTCTTCCCTTTTTTTGTTAAAAAAAAAAATATTTCCCCTTTTTCTGATCGAGGTTTCCCCCAAATCTCGGCTTGAGACCTGGCAACACTGCTCACTCTACTCAGTTACAGACGACATGGCTTGCTCTCAGCCTACAAGGTTTTTACCGCTCTTCTTTAAAAGCTGCCTGTCGTCGTGAATGTTGTTCTTCATTAATTTCTTGGTTAAATTGGTTAGCTGTATGAAATCCAAGGATTTATTTAATTTTTTCAGATGCGTTGGCACGTACGAGGTCGAATATTGCCCAAGCAACACCACTAAACTTTTTCGAAGAATCAATTTGCAAGATTTGATATTCTGCTCATATCAACACGTCAATTATTCAGGTTGTGATGAGGTTTCTATTTATACATCATACAATACCGTGAGAGTTTAAAAAAATATATAATTTTAGCATGGAACATGCTTTAGCCTTGACCTAAACAGCAAAAAGTGTTGCGTTTTTCGGGAACAGTAACTAGGAACGGTATCGAGTCACGAAATTGCATGGATTTTCTTATGACGCGGTGATTATATGAGATAAGAAAATAATTAACCATTGTAATGGCCCAAAAAACAAAATTCGCTAACCCCCTCAAAATTTGATATCTTACGTTTCAAGGCATGTAGAATCCGAATATCCAGTTAAAAAAATTCTGTCCGTCCGCCGTAAACACTTTTCAACCAAACTATAATAGGTAGCTACATTCTTGAAATGTTCACCAAAAATTAACCTCGATCTCGCAACGGCCCATTTTTTCAACCACATTGCTAGCTCAATTTCAACGGTATTTTTGAAGGGGAGAAAATTCGTATTTTACCCACGTTTTTCGGAAAAAAGTGAATTCGATATCAATTTCTATAGATTTTTGGACGCTGAATCGAATGAGACCATCGCGGGTTCGATAGCTTTACCGGTTGGAAACAGATTTAGTGAGAGAATACAATGGTTTGTTACTGAATAATAAACCAAAATACTAATCGTTCGCGGTATGGTATGAAAGTTAAGTAAGAGTCGTCAACAATTATGTAGAAAAGTGGCTCGAGGTTCCAATTCTACACTTGGGTTTCCAGACAGGAGAGCAAGTCTTCTGGTGTGCTGGAGCCTTATCGCTCATGCAAGAAGCGCAATAATCTCTCGCTCGAAGAATTTATTGGTCCTTTTCCAAAGCGGGTGGGGGTGGAGAAGTTTCCGAACGTGAGCTATTCATATGAATTTAGAACACCGTGGTTTCATGATAATTATCTGGATACTGGCTGAAAAAATCACTCATTCCTGCCAAATCGAAATTGCTCACTCTTGAGAAAGGATTTCGTAAATGCACGACAGCGAATATTTTCAAATTTTATGGAGTTGACACACCTGCTTGTTTTAATTCCGAGGACTGAATTTTGATGTGTATTTTATTCACAGGTTCGATCGAAGAAAATGTTCAAGGGTTCTACCGAGTGCGTGGAGTCAACTTGTGGGGAGTTGCAGGCCCTTACTCCTCCATTGTCCATTATTATTCATACTAAGTACAATTATTGGATTGTTTAATATTGACTTGAAAAATAAATAAGAACTTATTTTAGCTGAGACGAAAAAACTTATTTACCCACCAGTGTCCTTTGAGTCGGATATTAGTACGAGGGATATCCAGAAAGTAAGGTTACAAGTCCCCTGAAGAGCACAGGGAATTTTTTTCGTTATGAGTGGCATACCTGCTTGTAAAGGGGTTCTTGACGGTCAAAATAAGCCCAACCTCGTGCCAGTCAGTTGAGAAATGGCGTCGCAAGAGCAGTTTCCATCAACCTCTGAAGGTGCTGTTCCCTTCAAGAGATTCGGTCAGTCATCAAGTTCACGAATCTGCTTCCGAAATCCACCGTCAGCTTGTGGGCATTTACGGACCTGAGGTAATTTCCTTTCAACATGTTTTGAAGCAGGTTAGGCTTTTTAAAGAAGGTTGCACGGACACTCACGACAAAGAATCATGGCATCGTTGTTTTGGGACCGAAAATGGCTGTTGTTGGTGGATTTTATGGCCAGAGGGACAGCCATAAATGCTGACGCATATTGTGAAACTCTTAAAAAATTGAAGAACAGCATAAAAACCAGGAAGAGGGGGATGCTGACTCGTGGTGTGTCTCTCCTTGACGACAACGGCCGACACTACACCGCTTGTGTGACCCAAGTCCTGCTTGCATCCTTTGGATGGGATATTGTGACCCAATCACCATATTCTCCGGACCTTGCGCCCTCAGATTTTCATCTTTTCACTAAATTGAAAGAGTTCTTGGGTGGAAAACGTTTATCTAACGATGAGTAGGTGATGGAGACTGTCAAAAATCAGCTTTCAAAGGTGGAGCGAAGCGTATATGACGAGGGTATACAAAAGCTGGTGCCGTGGCTGAAAAATGTATTGATCGGGATGGCGATTATGTCGAAAAATAAACATAATATATTATTTTGGAACATAGCCTGTAAATTTGGTTAAATTATATGAACTTTTCGATTTTTGGCAGCAGTTGTCGCCTATTTTTTATTTTCGTTCCTTATGGCCTGAATTCTGTTATTTGGTGTCAGCTGAAGATGGAATGACCAATTTTTCATGAAAATTGTGAGTTGCCGCGGAGAAAATCGCTGATTTTGAACGAAAAATGAATAGTTATTACGTCATAACTAGTCCGTTGAACGTGAATATCGATACTAGCGCTTGTATCTTCAGAGAATAAACTAACATTGGGAGCAATGATTTGAGGTTGCTGTAAGATTACCAAACCCCCCCCCCCCAGCAATTTATTTGCTTTACGAGGCATTTTGGGCGGTACTAACTCGACGATTAAAAAAACCTAACAAGTAGCAGTGAAGTTAGCGTCACTTACTTGATTTAGCATGACTCCAGTCTTAAAGACCATTGTTGTTGTTGTCTGTCTTTCAGCCGACTGCAGAGCGCTCTGGGGAGTTACTTCAATCGGTTGGAGTTACATCTCTGGGTTTATTCAAACCGCTTATTCCTTAGCGATTTTCTCCGCGGAAACTCACAATTTTCATGAAAAATTGGTCGTAGAGGGGTTGTGAGGGGGAGAAAGACCAGGCGACTTATTCTCCAGATTTTTAATGGCTGGCCGAGCACTTTCGCCCATTCGGGCATCTTCAGGGTGACGTGGAACCATGAGATCCACAGCCAACCAAACGATGAAAACTTGGTCATTCCCTCTTCGGCTGACACCGAATAACAGAATTCAGGCCATTAGGAACGAAAATAAAAAATAGGCGTCTTCCCCATTCCATTCATGTATACCTGGATTATTGGAATAAACGTATTCGTTCGTACATTCATTTGAAAATCGCTTGGGCGTGATCGGGAGAGAAAATTCGAGAAAAAATCACGTCGAGCGAGAGTGGGCCAGGGGAAGGCGGTGGTGGAAGGATCTGAAGATGCTGCTCCTGAGTTGACTTGGTTTCCTTGGTCAAGTCAGTCTTCTCGGGCATGCGATCCGGTTAGCAGGGATCTCACATTTCGAAGTGCTCCGCTCGTGCCTATCGATTATTGATCGCGTCTTCGTTCCAACATCGAAATTTCCGATTCTCATAGGATGATAGACGAATGTCAGAACGGGAATAAAATTGCAATAATACCTAAGCACTTGGCAATCTTGAAAATGTGCGCCTGACGATGATAGACGCCTATGCGCTGGTCACCAACAGCAACGGCATTCTTATTTTGCCTTCTATCAGGTTCGTAGATTTCGGATTCGACCAATGTTAGTAAATGTCGGCATTTTTGTTCATGTAGATGATCGATATTTTGAATTATCCGCGAGATGCAACTTTCATTTGTCGCTATTTAATTTTTTTTCTATGACTAAATCGAATGGCCAAATTCTAAAAAAAGGAAAAGGCGGGGAGAAAATTAATTAATTATTTTTCTGCTTTGCAGGACAAATGAATAGAAAATTGAATTTTTTCGCCGAAATGGATATTCCCATCTATTTCGGACGCATTTTGTTATTATTTTCACTTATTAGCCAAGACAATTTCGCAAAAAAATTATTTAAATGAATTTGAACCAGATTTGATTTTTTTCTGGTGTCAGAATATTTTTTTATGGCACGTTTTTATTAATTAGAAACAATATTCTCCCTTGTTTTTCCCTTTGTCAATATCGTCTCAACAACTAAGACCTTGGACAAAAAGGTAGGTAACTCGAGAGTTCTTGGAGCTATAAAAATCGTTCTATACTCATTGGAATGGTCGTCAAACACTCTCTCCAGCTGTATCGTCAGGCAATAAGTTTCGCTTTTAATTAGGAAATTAAGAAAAATAAAATTGATTAAAATTACAATAGTTGCTACGGAGTTTTCCCCTATAGTTACCATCTGTTTTTCGGTGGGAACGTTCACAAATGTTCGGAATAAGTCATTAAAATCAGAAAAGGATAGTTTTCTTAAATATTATTGAAGCGAAGGAATAATAAACCACTGTATAATCATTTGCAGCGTTCTTTATTGGATATTCGTATTCTATATTCCTTGAAACGTAAAACGTCAAATTTTGAGGGGGTTAGAAAATTTTTTTCATTGAATAATCAACCAAAATCGGTGTTTTCGAAAAATTCCTATAATGATAAGTAATGAACATTTTAGAACATGTTTCCCAAACGCTTGAGCTAAGCTAAAAGGATCGTTCCTTGGGAAGGGAACATTACCAGATAAATGAAAAATATTGTTAAAAAAATCTTAAAAAAGCAAACCTCGATTTTCTCCTTTTCCTTGTCGTCGAAATTTCGAGGAAACCCAGGCAACTCATTCTCCGATTCGCGGGCCGAAAACTTTCGCCCAATTGGGCGTCCTCAGGGCGTCGTGGGGCCACGGGGGTCCACAGTGACAAAAATCTCCTAATTTATTCCGTTCCTGATTCGATTTTTCGACGATAACAATTCTTCTAGTTACTACATAAAAAAAAAAACCGCAAGTCAACCATAGTAACCTTCTCCTTGTTTGAAGTCGGTTAAAAAAAGGACCCTCGCTTATTTCTTCGAAACGCAGCCCTAATATTTATCATTATCAATCCATTATGAATCGACTGCCGCTCATCAGTCGTATGCAGCGAGAAGAGAGAAATGAGCGGCTGAAATGAAATTAGATCGTCAGACAAATGGATTTTCATCGCTGCCTCTTCGGCTTTGAAACCGTTGAATTTATTATGAGGCTCGGAAGGGAAACCGTTTTGTTACCTGTAATTGAAATAGCATCGAGTATTTATGCGGCCGCGATGGGACCTATTACAATCATTGGAGGAGTGATTACAATCCAATCGACGAGGTTATCTATCTATTAATATCGAATTTCGGCATTGATTTGAAATGTCGCCGGAACGCCCATCGACTGCTAGTTCCCGTTTGTCGCATTCAGAGGCGGGAACTAAAAATGCCACGCCTCGGATCGCCCTACTCTATCCAATTCGGCATTCTCGATTTCGTAAAGTGATCAGAGCCGGATAAATTGGAGATGTGATTCCCTTCTAATCATTCAAGTCTTCTATTAGTTTAATAATTTTTTATAAAAAATATTTTAACTTGAATTCTGGGCTTAGAGCTGGATAAATAAAATTGGATCTAATCTAGGATTAGAGCTGGATAAATTGGTTGGAGATATGATTTCTATCATTCAGGTCTTCTATCAGTTTAATAAAGTTTTTTTTTTCTTCTATATTTTAACTTCAATTCTGGGCTTGGAGCTGAATAAATTGGAGATGTGATTCCCTTCTAATCATTTAAGTCTTCCATCAGTTTAATAATTTTTTTTTATTTTAACTTGAATTCGGGGCTTAGAGCTGGATAAATTGAGTCTAATCCTAAAATTGGATCTATCCTAGGATTAGAGCTGGATAAATTGGAGATATGATTTCTATCATTTCAGTCTTCTATCAGTTTAATAAAGTTTTTTTCTTCTATATTTTAACTTGAATTCTGGGCTTAGAGCTGGAGAAATTGGAGATGTGATTTCCTTCTAATCATTTCACTCTTCTATCAGTTTAATTGGTTAATAAAGTTTTTTTTTTTTTTTCTATATTTTAACTTGAATGTTGGGCTTAGAGCTGGATAAATTGAATCTAATCCTAAAATTGGATCTAATCCCAGGATTCGGCGAAAACTCGATTTACGGAAAATAATTTCTGTGGCGCTGTTTACATTGTTTTTGCCAAAATTTTTTGCTACGTAAGTGTGTAAGGCGTTCAAATGAAGACTCCTGCATAATAAAACAATTGATTCGCATATATTTCGACCCCGAAAATAACGGTTAAAGTCCAATTTTCGAGCATTCAAAAACGGATTTTTTTAGACCGCTACCGGATTTTTCCGAGAATTGAAAAAAATCACAAAAATACGTCTTAGTAAGATACAACTTTCCCGAAAATTTCAGATTTTTATCTCAGTTGAAGGAGGAGTAAAAAATCGTTAACTGATCGGTTAAAAAAACGCCATCATACTAGGGGGGCTATGCCCCTCCTGCCGTGCCTTACAAATCGGTGTGGGTGTTGTCTTTGTCAATATTTATATTGAGTAGTTAAATATTCGTGTATGGAGAGTTGAAATCTATAAAAAAAATTTTCTTAGTTGCTATAATTTTGTATTTTCTTAGTTGTTAAAATTTTGTATGTAGGTGGTGGGTATTGCATTGTACTCAATATCATGAAGTATTGGGTTTTTCAACTTGTGCAAAATTGTAGCAGAATTAGATGTGGCAACTTTAAGTTTTCCAAGATTTGTAACTTGCACAGTGGATAACTCAGACAAAAATTCGTCAATTCAGATGTTTGAATATATCAAAAGATAGGTAATTTAACTGTCCACATTTTCCTAATGTAATGTACCTATCAATTTTTCAACCGTTTTTGCGTTATTCAACAATATTAGTAGACTATACACGAAAAAATCACATTTTTCAACTTTAAACGTTCTTTTCATCTATTCAGTGCGAAAGAAACAAAGAATGAACCATATATTATTGATATACACATCATCAACTATCATTATGCTGAATTTGAGCGAAATCCATTTCAAAAAATTCTTCGCGAAAAATCCAAGGGGGACCCCTGCGATTTTCTTCAACCGAACAGTTAACGATTTTTTACTCCTCTCACAATACAGATAAAAATCTGAAATTTTCAGGAAAGTTGTGTCTTACCATGATGTATTTTTGTGATTTTTTTTATTTCTCGGAAAAATCTGCAAGTGGTCCAAAAAAATCGGTTTTTGAAAGCTCGAAAATTGGACTTTAACCGTGATTTTCGGGGTCAAAATAAATGCGAATCAATTGTTTTATTATGCAGGAGTCTTCATTTGAACGCCTTACATACGTACATATCAAAAAATTTGGTGAAAAAAATTTAAACAGAGCCAGAGAAATTATTTTCCGTAAATCGACCGAAGTTGCGAGCCTCCGCTGACATCGGTATAAGGGTGAAAAATCAAATTTTCGTTTTCAAGCTATTCTTTTAGGAAATTCAACGCTAAATCCGAATTTGACGTCAAAACGGCGGAAATTTGATGAGAACTATCAGTTTGTACTAATTTCAGTACTACACGTTTATATGTTTTTCAACTTTGAAAATCACTTACAGTGTTGTTCAAATTTGGTTAATTAATGATTCCTACAGAAAATTAGAAGTAGAATTCGAATTCGAAGTGAAAACAATCAAACTCTAACAATTAATAATACTTTTTCAATGTTTACCGATTTTCATGCTTTCGAAGTTTTAACTTTAGAATTTTTTTCGCCACGTTTGCGAATTTTGAAAAATAGTTTTTGTGTAAGCAAATTGAGAAAATTCAATTTAGAATAGACTAAAAATAAAAAAAGTACAGCGATATTTTTGTTTTCGAGATATATTCCTCTTTTATGTAAAAAACGTGTTTTGGGTTTTCTTCGACGGACATAACATAAAAATATAAGTAAACACACCAAATTGTAGTAATTTGATAGCTCTTTCTCGCCTCTCAGTAATACACCTATGTAAAAGTGGTCGGTTCAAAAGTTATTGGCAAAAAACTGGCGGAAAAACGCAAAAAACAGAGTCATAAAATTTCAAAGTGCAATAAAATTTTAATGAAGGCCTAATTAAAAAATAAGACTTTCCCAGCCGATGAAGTTGTCTCCATTTAACGACACTATGATCAAAATTTGGCTGCCTAGTCCCAATTTCTCAATCAATCGTATACCCAAGGACTTTTGACTTTTTCTAGCTCCGGCTAAAATCAATCAACGAACCAATTCTTGTACTTTTTCGTTTAAAGAATTTACCCATGAACAAAACGCGCTCATAAAATCTTGACGCCTTGTGAGAATGTTTCGAGAAAATCGCGATCAACTGCGAAAAACGTGTTTTCAAAGAGGTCAAAAATTTACATTATATCTCCTCAAGAAAATTTAAAGGCCTAAATCGAAAAAGTAGGTCTATCCGCCTCGGGATTTCGAACCAAATTAACGAAATTGGAACAAAATCGTTTTTATCATTTCCCAATGTTTTTCTGCGTGCGAACGATTTTTTTTCACGAAATTTCAAATTTCCGAATTTGAATCGCTCTAGCTCCGCGGAGGTGACTCTAATTCTTATGATTCTAATTATAAAAATGTTCAAAATGTAACTGGCTACAACTTTGCTGATTACTTAGTACATGTAAAACCAAATAGTTTGACCGCTAGGTCGCCCGAAAGGCGAAATTCCGCGAAGCCGACTTTTCCCAAACCTTTTTTCCTTTTTCGAATTTTTTAAAATTTTCAGGGGCGAAAATTAAAATTTTAAGATTTTTTCAGCCGGTGTTTTTTGAAATTTTTTTCGTCCAAATCTATCCGGCCAGTTTCTCAATCAATAGTAATACTCTCTCCTCCTCCTCGTTGTGCGGTTTTATTCATATAGATATTATTATAATATATTTTATATATATTGAATAATAATAGGGCAACCAGGAATTACAAACCGCCGTGCTCAATAATGATTCGTTTATTCAATCCCTCGTGAAACGCGCTTACAAATTTTTTATTTCTCACTAGGTAATTAATTAATTTTTTCATTCTACACTTGCGCAAACCGAATACTTCCAACGCTTTAATTGCTATTAAAATATCCGACAGCTATAAATTCGTTTTAAGTAAGATCTCAAGGGAAACGTGGAAATTAAATGTTCAGTTGAAATATAAGTAAAACGATATAGGTTTACCGGCTAGTTTCAATTCAGCCTCGGGGCCATTACCTCTAGCCGATGCACGATACATCGGAGAAATTTATAGTCCCTCGTCGAATTATTAATCACAACTCCCACCGATAACAGAATAGAACCAATATGGTCGTTACTTCTGCTGTTGAATTGGTACGTGCACTCCTGTCATAAGAGCATCGGATCGGCCTCGCTCTCTATCGAAGAAGTGCCGTAAGCAACCGAGAAAATGAATGTTTTGGCAGGTGATAAGATCCACCTTTTAATGTGAACGTCCCTAGAGATTCATCGCGTCGAACCAAAAAAGAAGAAAAAAAAATTATATTATCGCACAGTATTTCTATCTTTGAGTTGGCAAACGGAAATAACCCGAAAATCGAAACATTATGGTCACTAAGTTTACTAATTTCAGTCGCTCGATAGGTGTGACATCGCAATGGGAAATTTGCATCTAAAATGTTTTCTCAAAATTGCATGCCAAGCGCATAACCGAATTATTAAAGGCCTGAAATTGCATCTGTGTATATCAGGGTTGCTGGTGAAGTTTTTCAATTGGAAAAATGTCTCTAACCACGTTGATTACGTCAGTAGATTTCTATAACTGGGGACTGGGCTTGTGACGTTGCAATTCACCTCAGTTGCTCGCTACTTTTTGATCGCGCTTCTCTTCTCTGTCGATTCCTCCTTCAAAGTTTATTGTAAATGTAATATTTCCACCTTGGAAATATATCTAATCGAATAATATACTCACAATATTACGCGAGTCGACTCCAAGTTATTAATTAATTAACTGACTCATTTTTGGATGTCGCTGCTATAAAAGTGATCTCATTTACAAAACCGCTATAAAAATCGTTCGATACTCTATGGAAAAATCGTGAAACACTCTCTTCAGCTGTATTTGTTGGCAAATTTTAACTTTCAATTAAATACTTGATAAAAATTAAGAATTTTTTTCTTGGGCAATCGCAATGGTTTAATAATAGAACTTCTAGCTGTTAACTTTACTGGATAGAAAAATTATGGGAAGATTTTGTTTGTGGAGCGACCGTTCGATTTATATTACAAATTACGACAGTTACGAATTTTCCTCAATATTTATGTTGGTCCCGACCGTTTTGTTGGTGAATTACTGTTCTTATTTAATAATGATAATTATAGTACTGTTGGACCAGTCTTGCACCTGGCCTACTGCTGAGTTCCGACGGGCAACCCTGAGTAGAGGTGTAGTGGCAGCAGTGGGTTTAGCCAAGGCCGAGCGGGAACGCGGTCGTTTCGGACAGTCTCGTAACGCCATCTTAGCGTTTTTGTACAGTTCAATTGCTCCGTCTTGTAAAGCCGTTTTAATGCCCATAAGTTGAGACTTTCAATATGTATAGTTTCAAACGTTTTGTTTATCGCAGTCCGTGTATTGATTAGACCGAACCAGTCAGCGTTTGTATATTTACAATGTATTAATAAATATTTGTAAAATTAACGACTATAGCTATAGCGGGAGGGGTCATTCCGCTTCCCAACTCGAATCAGCCGGATAGTAGGATGTTAACCGTCTTCCAAAATGATTTATTTCACTTAATTGATTTATTACTGTCACGATAAGGAGAATAGTACAAAAACCTCGACGGCCCTTGATGAGCTCGCATAATCACCTTAGCCTTCTCCAATTTTTCAACACGTCCTTTTGATTGATTGAGACACTCGCAGAGCTCGGCTCTTGAAAATCTGAGGCTTCATCTCTATTGAAACTCGTTCAGGAAACGTTTATTAGGTTATTAAAATGTATGTTATTATAGGTCGTAAATTTTTTTCAAACTGGTCAGTCAATGCATAAATTAAAATTAAAATAATCCCCAATTACGCTATTTATTTTTAATACATGATCATCGAAACTAATCGTGAACTCGACTCGATTGTGAACGTTGTTCGCTGGAACTCCGACCCCGCTGAAACAAAAACATTTTTTTTTTTTTGTTCATTGCGAATGCGCATCACTTCTCAACATTTCGAAACTTCAATTCTGTTTCAGCCTCAAGAAAAATGAACTCATTCATTTTCTTAAGGCGCTTACAGAACAAATGTTAGTGAAAACAATAATTGTTATTAACATAACATGTTGATAACAATAATGTTTGTAACAAAGTGAGATGATCTAGAAAATATGTTACCAACATTGTTGGCAACAATGTCATCAACTTTTTTGTTGCCAACAATTTTTCCGTCTGTTTTATTTGGGATCGCTCATGGCTCGATAACAAAACTCAGTGTTGCCAGCAATGTTACCAACAGCGTTGACGGAAAAAATAAAAATGTTACAGAAATTTTGCCAACAATGTTTCCAGTAACATTTCAAGGGAGGAATTGTTATCAACATTTTTCAAGAGCCGTAACAATATTATTAACAATTCCTCGCCCGATATTGATAACATTGTTGCTAACAATGTTGCGTTCGGTGTGAAAGGAAAGTTACTGAAAAATGCTAATAACACTTTTTTTAACAATGTTATCGCCCGGTCTGTAAAGGCCTTTACGAAGAGATGAGCATGAGCCCTCATTTCACTTTTAAGACTAGGTCATTTTCACCTAAAACTATAAACGGAACGTCTATAAGCGATCGTTGTTTTTTCTTATGTAATACTTAGGTAGCTACCTTAGATCTTTGATTAAGATTGCTCTCGAATGAAAAAAAAACAATGTCTTCAAGGAATGTAATTTACGTTAATTCATTGAAATAAGTATTCAAGCTCGAACATTGGGGCTATCAGATTGAATACATTTACATGAAAGTTTTTTTTAATTACCAATGTTGGAAATGTTAATGAATAATGGATTTTGGAAAAATTCTCGGTGAGACTATAGGCTGGATGAACAGATTTCAGTGCGCGTACAGTCGAAAATGACAGGTCGATTTTAAAGGAATCATCATCAACCTGCACGTAAATTACACAATCGAATTATTTGATTAATTACTGTTATAATTATTATAACGCTTGCGAAAATTATGTTCTCATTATCGGAATAAGTACGAAAATATTTTCCTTTTTGTTTTTTACAGATATTGGCTGGGAATTGGGGTGTCGAGGAGCAGTACAAAATGCGTGAGTATACGACCTCATTTTATCAAATTTTACTTTCAAATTGCAGTCGAATAAATGAATCTGAATAAATTATTATCAACCCTTAAATCTGCACTTGGAGGAACAACCGGTTCCGGTGAATGGTCGCATTTTTTGGAATGTTAGGAGGTTAAAAAAAAAAAAAAAAAAAAAAAAAAAAACACAGGAAAACGTATTTTTTTAAACTTTCTAAAAGAAGTGTACATTTACGTTCTCGTCAATTACCCAAAATATTGGAACGCATGACGTCGTTGAGAGTAGCTGTTTCCCAAATTTTCCTCCCAGCTAAAGTGATTCGTGGACGTTTTTAGAGTTTTCGTAAAAATTGGTGCCAATTTCGGAACATTTTAAAGTTGTAAACATTTCAAGCTGAGAGGAAAAAAATAGTAAACGTTTGAATTTGAGATGAAAAACATCAATTACAAACATATAATATTTGGGGGGAAAAAGAAAAAATAAACTCGAAAATTCACTTTCGACAAATTTTTGGGTCCAACAGCTCACACCTTGACTTACTACGGAACTGGTTTTGTGAACTGAGGTTCACACGTATTCAAAAGGAAATCCCTGATCTTTAAATTGACTTTTTCCCATTCTTATCATTGGAATTTAATGTAAGTATCTAGAATCGCGATAAATTGTCACCAACAACCGTCAAATCAAAGAAATAGTTATTAAATTTGCAGTTTGAACTTACCTCGTACCTCCTTGGTTAGCGGTTATAGGTCATTAATTTCCACTATCTCCATCTTGTCAATTTTCCAACTGAAGGTAATTGCTTTAACCGCTCCAAAGAGTGACATATCGATAGATAAGATATCAAACTACTTATCATTACCTTCCTTATGATAAAACTAAAATGACGTCAGAATCGAAGTTAGAATAATATTATTATTAATATTATCATAATATAATAATATTAATTATATGAATATAATAATAGATATTAATATTAATATAATTTATTAGAATTAATATTATAAATAATTATTTAAATGAAAAAAAAAACTTTACCAAGGTGTTTCTTATAACACTCCAAAACTGTCATTTTCCAGAGGATATTCCACAATCCTATTCAATGCAACTAGATGACAAATGCAAAAACCTTCCATTATCTTGAGGTATTGCTTCGAATGCAGCTGTTTATCGCCGTAAAATAATGGCGGAAGCTGCTGCGGCTGTTTCGGAGAAGAGAATCGAGATAATTGAAGATGATGGCATGGGAAGGCTGAGAGAATCTAGTTGCTCTCCCAATGGAAATCTCCAATCCTGCCATTAACATTGGGACACCGTGCGGACTCGGGAGCGCTTTCATGCTCTGTTATTATCATCACTTAGTTCGGTAACTGGAATTCGAAACGGCGACGCGGGCCTTTCAGTTCAGCCCATGTTCGGACACGATGTAAGAAGCCATCAGTAAATCGGGAACCTGTTTCTGTCACGAATCTCTTCTTTTGACAGGAATGTTGCATTTGGCGTCTCTAGCAGAAGGGATTTACGGTCGTTATTTTATTCAGTTGGCAGATATTTTGAAGTATAGTGCTTCCTTTAGGTATTGTGTAAACTCGTGGAAGAGAATCATCCTATGCTGGTGCCCAATGAGAGTATCTACGATTGCAAGATTTTACTGTCGGCTAATTCGATTTTCATCATTTTCGGTCTATTTTCATAACAGCCATGCGAACAGTAGTCTATTGTAGCACTTTCAACATTTTCAACGGGCAATGAGGAAGACACCTATCTTATATTTTCGTTCCTAACGGCCTGAAATCTGTTATTTGGTGTCAGCTGAAGACGGAATGACCAATTTTTCATGAAAATTGTGAGTTTTCGCGGAGAAAATCGCTAAGGAAAATCAGTGGTTTGAATAAACCCGGAGATGTAACTCCAACCGATTGAAGTAACTCCCTAGAGCGCTCTGCAGTCGGCTGAAAGACAGACAGTAACAACAAGACGGTCTTTAAGACTGGAGTCATGCTAAATCGAGTAAATGACGCTAACTTCACTGCTACTTGTTAGGTTTTTTTAATCGTCGAGTTAGTACCGCCCGAAATGCCTCGTAAAGCAAATAAATTGCTGAGGGGGGTTTGGTAATCTCACAGCAACCTCAAATTATTGCTCCCAATGTTAGTTTATTCTCCGAAGATACAAGCGCTAGTATCGATATTCACGTTCAACGGACTAGTTATGGCGTAATAACTATTCATTTTTCGTTCAAAATCATCGGTTTTCCTTAGCGATTTTCTCCGCGGAAACTCACAATTTTCATGAAAAATTTGTCATTCCGTCTTCGGTTGACACCAAATAACAGAATTCAGGCCAAAAGGAACGAAAATAAAAAATAGGCGTCTTCCCCATTCTGCCATTTGGTGTCAGCTGAAGACGGAACGACCAATTTTTCATGAAAATTGTGAGATTCCGCGGAGAAAATCGCTAACGAAAACCGATGATTTTGAACGTCATAACTTGTCCGTTGAACTTGAATATCGATACTAGCGCTTGTATCTTCGTAAGAATAAACTAACATTGGGAGCAATGATTTGAGGTTGCTGTGAGATTACCAACCCCCTCAGCAATTGATTTGCTTTACAAGGCATTTCAGGCAGTACTAACTCGACGGTAAAACTGATGATTGCAATTGAACTTGGTTGGTATCATTCGATTAAGCTTCTGAAAATCTATAGAAATTGATACAACATGTGACCCGCGATTACAAACGCAGTGGAATATTTTTCTTCCCTTCAAAATCCACTAAAAATATCCTTACAATTCTGGTAACGATTTGATTCGGGAATTGAGCCACTTTCTAACCAAGATTGATTTTTGGCGAAAATGTTCAATTATTTAGATTTTTTTTCTTGGGCGATTTCAATTGTTTATTATTTAATAATAAATCTTCGTTGTTGGGGCTGAGGGGGAGAAAACCACGGCGACTCGTTCTCCTGTTTTTTATTGATGGCCTGCCAAGCACTTTCGCCCATTCGGGCATCATCAGGGCTTCGTAGCACCATTACAAGGTATCCATGGCCGTGGATACCTTGTATTGCGAACGAAAAAAGCGACAAATCCACAAAAAAAAAAAAAAAAAAAAAAAAAAAAAAATTAATAATAAAGCAAAATGCGTACTCACCTCTACAACACCATTCACGCTTACTACTTACAGAAAGAGAAAAACTCAATGGCTGACCGCATTCGAAGAAATTACCAAGGAGAAAAATAAAAACAAAAATGCTTCGGGAATTGTTTAAAAGTAATTAGAAACGCTAGCGACGAAAAGCAATTTCGTTGTTTTGACGTCCGCCGGACAGAAGGGAAGCCCGTAAAAAAGGCGTTTTCTTATTTGGAACGGAGACGATGGTCTTCGCTGTTGAGATGCCACTTCGGTTAGCTCCCGTTCCAGGTAGAGCATCGTGTAGGAAAAAAGAGTTGAAAGATTCTTCGGTTTAAGTTATGCGCGGCTTCTTAAGCTACTCGTGCGTTAAAAATCAATGCTTCGCTAGTAGCGACCGCGATTGAAGCGCCGCCGATGTCCCCAGGTACTTTATTTAGAGGAGTTCCATACTCCGATAGTATTCAACCTTTAATAATATTTGAGTTGAAATTCGTACCGTCTTTCGAAAGGGCCATCTTAGGCGAACGATTAACTTTCAATTAGATAATGAAGAGAGACCTGTTCAATGTAATGTAACGTAATGTGTAGACGTTCAAGTTTATTTACATTCTGCATAGTTATAAGAGAGCACAGTAATGCCCTAAACTGTGCAGAAAAATAAAAATTAATTATTTAATTCATTCATTGGCCAATACCATTAGTGCTTCTCGAGTTACCGTAAATTTCGAGTAGAATTCGTGATATTTTCAGATACTTATCATGAGTTTATAACTCGAGAATTTTTGGAACCATAAAAATCGTTCTGCACTCGTTGGAATCGTAGTGGAACATTCTCTTTAGTGCAACGTTAGGCGAAGAATTAAGCATATAATTTGAAAATTGAGAAAATAATATAATAAAAATAATAAAATAAAATGCTTAAAATAAATAATAAAAATAAATAAAAATAAATAAAAATAATAAAATAATAAAAATACTATAATTTCCCCGCGGTCATTCGATTCAGCGTTCAAAATCTATATAATTTGATACCAAATACACATTTTTCTGAAAAACCCTGGAATATATTAATATTCTCCTCCTAAAAAAACCCTCAAAAAAATACCCTTAAAATTGAGCTAGCATTGTGGTTCGAGAATTGGGCCGTCGTAGGACCGAGATTGATTTTAGGTTTTTTTCGCCTGTTTTTCGCGAATAACTTTTGAACTGACAACTTTTACATAGGCATATTACTCAGAGGCGAGAAAGAGCTATCAAAATCCTACAATTTGGTGTATTTAATTATATTTTTATGTTATGTCCCCGCTCAGCTATTCGCGATCAAAGAAAAGTCAAAACACGTTTTTTGACATAAAGTGGAATATATCTCGAGAGCTATCTTATACGCTAGCCATTTTCATATTTTTAATGGATTCTACGTTAAATTTACTACATTTTCTTCCACAGCACCTAATCTGTTCCATTTCGGGAACGTGACGAAAAAAAATCCCAAAGTTGAAACTTCAAAAGTATGAAAAACGAAAAAAATTCGAAAAATATTAATGATCGTTCGATTTTCATTTTTTTCACTTTGAATTCGAATTCTACGTCTAATTTCCTGTAGGAATCATTAATTAATCAAATTTGAACAGTACTGTAAGTATTTGCAACGGATTTTCAAAGTTGAAAAACGTAGGAGTGGCGTAGTATTAAACCTGGAAAAACTCATAGTTGTCGTGAAATTTCCGCCGTTTTGACGTCATATTCGGATTCAGCGTTAAATTTCCTATAAGAATAGCTTTCAAAATCGCTTTAAAACGAAAATTTAATTTTTCACTATTACCGATGCCAGCGGAGCTCGGAATTTCGGCCGGCGAAAAAGTCGATTTACGGAAAATAATTTCTCTGGCTCTGTTTAAATTTTTTTCACCAAATTTTTTGCTATGTACGTGTGTAAGGCGTTCAAATGAAGACTCCTGCATAATAAAACAATTGATTGGCATTTATTTTGACCCCGAAAATCACGGTTAAAGTCCAATTTTCGAGCTTTCAAAAACCGATTTTTTTGGACCACTTGCAGATTTTTCCGAGAAATAAAAAAAATCACAAAAATACATCTTGGTAAGACGCAACTTTCCTGAAAATTTCAGATTTTTATCTGTATTGAGAGACGAGTAAAAAATCGTTAACTGTTCGGTTGAAAAAAATCGCAGGGGTCCCCCTTGGATTTTTCGCGAAAAATTTTTTGAAATGGATTTTGCTCAAATTCAGCATAATGATAGTTGATGATGTGTATATCAATAATATATGGTTCATTCTTTGTTTCTTTCGCACTAAATAGATGAAAAGAACGTTTAAAGTTGAAAAATGTGATTTTTTCGGGTATAGTCTACTGATATTGTCGAATAACGCAAAAACGGTTGAAAAATTGATAGGTACATTACATTGGGAAAATGTGGACAGTTAAATTACCCATCTTTTGATATATTCAAACATCTGAATTGACGACTTTTTGTCTGAGTTATCCCCTGTGCAAGTTACAAATCTTGGAAAACTTACAGTTGTTACGTCTAATTTTGCTCCTACTTTGCTCCAGTTGAAAAACCCAATACTTTATGATACAAAGTACATCCAAACACCTCCACCAACATACCAAATTATAGCAACTACTACGAAGTACTACCTACTATAAAAATACCTATAGATTCCCACTCTCCATACACAAATAATTAACTACTAAATCCATACCTATACCTATACCTATATACCATATACTATACTATATACTATACCTATATACCATATACTATATACTATACTATATAGTATACTATATATAGTAGTGACAAGGACAACACCCCACCGAAACTATAAATATGTAAGGCCCGAGAGGAGGGGCGCAGCCCCTCCGACGTGCCGACCGTGCGCGATAGCTGAGGGGGGCGAAGCCCCCCTCCGAGGGGGTTGGGCGGCGGCAGCCGCCAGGGGCGCTCAGCCCCTAGTAGTACTATAAAAAATTAGTGACGAGGACAACAACCCCACCCAAACAATATGTAAGGGCGCGATAGCTGAGGGGGGGCGAATCCCCCTCTGAGGGGGTTGGGCGGCGAAGCCCCCGTCTGAGGGGGTTGGGCGGCAAAGCCGCCAGGGGCGCTCAGCCCCTAGTTATAATAAATTCGTATAATAAATAAACAGTGATGAATATTATGTTATATAACGAACCAAAAGCCAAAATCTCCGAATACCTCTGAACCGAGTTAACAGAAATGGTGAGCTCCGGTGCCGCATGATTCTCGCTGCAGGCCGACCTTCCACGGTGTTCCACGTAATGGGCAGAAAAGCCTACATCGTTCCGTTTATCTCGACTAGAATCGTTGATCTGTTATCTCAAAGCTGTGATTTCTCCATCTGAGGAGTCGAGACCGCTATGAGTTCGTTAGGGAAGAAACCTGCCTCCATTCTTGGAACTCGAGCCTTCCAAGTCGGTTTTTCTTTCGTTCCGCCGGTTTTTAGTTGTTATTTTCTACGCGCTTTTTACAACATGCAGAACGAACGGCTTTTGTCAGACAAGGCCACCTTTACCTCGTTGTACCTTCGGATTTTGCGGAAATTATCGTTCGTTTCCTGGTATTGTTTCTACTAACATGAAATAATGCTGACGATACGGTAGTTTCAATGCTTTTAAAACTGTCCTGCTTCCTACTAGTCTGAAGAATCGGGCCATTGTCAAGGCAAGATTGATTTTAGGTGAAAATTTCAATTATGTGGCTTTTATCGTTTCGTAAGAAAAGTGTTGACAGCGGAGGTCCTATTTTTTGTTTGTTATTCAATAATAAACCATTGTAATCGCCCAAGAAAAAAACTTTTCTAACCCCCTCAAAATTTTATGTAATACGTTTCAAGGCATGTACAATCCGAATATACAATAAACAAAATTCTGTCCGTCCGCCGTTAGCAGTTTTCCGGCCAAACTATAATAGCTACATTCTTGAAATTTTCAACAATTTTTTTTTTTTTTTTTTTTTTTTACGTAGTAAATGGAAGTATTGAGATTGTCTGAAAAGTCGAATGGGAACCGAGGTCCAGTTGGAAGAAATTTTCATAGTAGTATATAATACTCAGAATTACTTTCTGAACAAGTGTCTGTGTGTCCGTCTGTGGTCACAAACTGACATAAATCGCCATATCTCTCTGAAAAATGGATGAAACCCTATGAAATTTCAGGGGAATGTTTTCCCAGTGATTGTGCAAAATTAGGGTTTTCCGGATTTTGGATTACACACAGTACTTCCGAGATATAAGCGTTCAAAGTTATTTCTGTTTCGATTTTTACAGGCTATAAGAGTCAATATTTTTCTACGTTTGAGGGCTTGAAATGTCGGTTATGGCAAGCGGAAAACACTAGATTTTTTGTATAGTCGGTCACATACAGTGTCTCGACGTTATGAGCCTTTTTCACGATTTCACTAGTGCATGTTTTGTATTTTGATTTTAACAGGCCGCAAAACTCGATGTATTCGAACGTTCAAGGTCTTAAAATGTTGGGACCGGCGATTGGATGATTTTTATCAAGCGGGTCACATACCGTACTTCCGCGTTATTCGCACATTGGCTACATTTTGATTTTTAGAGACCGCAAATAACGCTGGGGGGCTTCAAATTTTTCTGTATGACAGCTGAGAATATCGCTTCGTTTTTATTTCTGGGATCACACGCTGTACTTCCCCGTCAAACGCATTTTCAGTTATTTTATTCGTAGATTTTGGGTCTCTTTGCTATATATGACAGTGTGATCTATGCACGCTACTGGTTTCATTAGGAAGTGTAGGTTTTATAGATGATACTGGTATAGCACGCTATCCGTAGATAACTAGAGATATTCTCTTCGCTAAGCTTGTGCACCAAATGGTTGTCGCTGGACGACGGGATAAGGTCCGCTTCCAGGGAGGTCCTTACTGCCGGTCAAAATATGGTAATAGCTTCTTTATAGCTTACGTAAATCGTCCCTCCGCTTATTCGCTCATCATTTTCTATTCATTGAGACTGATTAATGTCTATTTCTCGCGGATTAGAAATTCTGAGGCTCGGACGAAGTTATCATTTTTGTAAGTTGAAAACGGGAAATATCAAATGTTTAATAGGTCGTAACAGTCGGCCGGTGTTTCGTAACGAAATGCTATTTAGGTTCGGGTTGATTTCTACTTATGAAAACTCACTTCCGACTGAATAAAATGATAGATTTTAATTAATCCCGTTATTCGTAAATTAGCTAGAAGACAATATATTTCGCAATGGGCTCCGCTTAATGTTTTATGGAAATAGCGAACCTTATTTGATTCCCAGTATTGAGGTTTTAAAATAATAGCGTTGGTTTTACTCGAACGAACGTTCTCAATACTGATTTTAATAACTGTGAACACAACACAAAACGAACAGTTGTCGACAAGACGGAAAGACCAAAGGCGCGTAACATGGCGACTTAAGCAGTGTTGCCTCATTATTCAAATTTACAAATTATTTCTCTCAACACCCAGATCGGCTTTTTAGACTCACAAAACTTCCAAAATGAGCATTGAAGTAAAATGTCGAAATTAAAGTTTATGATGGTTGCCGTTGAAAATTAAAATTCTCC